>OY720151.1:26607994-27075494 GCA_963082725.1 Pedicia rivosa
AATCGAATAATTCAAAATTCACCTATAAGCAGTAATTCAAAGTTTTTAAATTCACAAAAAACAATTCAAATGTGAACTAACTTAATTATAAATATATGTTGCTATTGGTAATCCTAACAGTTTGATTTCGTACAAAAGAAAAAGGATGGATATCTCATATAACTCTCTCGTTCTATATGGAAAAATTATGATCATAAAATTCTAAAAATTAGTACGATATCGTGACATGTCTCATACGGCTTTTAGTTAGATAAAAGTGGTTAAAGTGTTGTGAAACATCAACATACCTAGATCGCTTTTAGTAGTAACATTGTTTTTAACTCATTCAGTTCAAACGTCCCCATTCATGGACATTAGATTCAGTGATTTTTAAAAATTATAAATTGTTGGATTTTGCTATATTTTATAACTAAAGGTTAAATTATGACATCTATTGTATTAAAAAAGAACTTAAAAATAGTGCGCTCTATCCGAATTTTATAAAAAAAAGCCATTTGAAATCTGTACCTAGATTTTGCTATTTTGGCGAGTTACTCCCTCTCCCTATTTTGTCTCCCGAAAATTTCTCCCGACGAATCAAAAAATGATTTTGCTATTTTGGAGAGAAAAATTATTCGAAATTCATTTTCGACACTCCCGGGGAGTTTGAAATGTCAAAATTTTAGTTATCAAAATTTATTCAACAAACACATGCTTAGGTGTCATAAAGTGATTGTGAATTATAATAAATAATAAAAAACTTTACAAAATCAAAAATGAATATTATTGTGGCAGCAGAGAATTTTGAAAGGAAACATCACATGCGAATAACCGCAGAAGATTAAGGGATTTACAAAATCCTTTTGATATACCCGAAACAAGGTTTGATTTCATTTTAAATATTTTCAATTATAGAATTATATAGACTTCCAATAAATCGAGATATTGATTTAATTGCCGAAGTTTCTGAATTTATGACAGAAAGAAATCGTCAACATGCTATTCCAGCAAAAATACTGGTAACTGCTGATATATATATATATATATATAACAAATGTCATGCTGTTAAAAGAAATATCGTCGAGCGATCAATTGGATTACTAAAATCCCGATTTAGGTATTGTTTTATTTAACTTTTAAATTAAAAAATTAACTAAATGTTACATATTTTGTTTACAGATGCTTATCGAGTGAAAGGCCGCTAAGATATTCTCCAGCTGCAGCTGGACAAATCATAAATGCGTGTGTTGTTTTACATAATATTTTAATAGGCTTACATTTTCCAATATTTTTTGAAGAGGAAATATTATTTAACGAGGAAATATTGTTGCAAACGTCTATATGATGAAGAAGAAGAAGATGAAATAAATATAAATATATTTAGACAAGGAAGAACTACTAGAGATCGTTTGTCCGCATCAATAATTTTTACACAAATAAAATAAGAAAAAATAAAACATTTTTTTAAGTATTAAATTGTATAAAGAAATCACGTCATTATTATATTCCATTTGTACATTTTTATTTTCTATATCTAAATAAATATTAATTATTATTAATTACTCTAATCAACTCTTTAATTTAATAGTGTCGAAATTTGTTTTCATCAATTCTATTAAAAGATCTTTTTGATGTTCATTCACTCTTAGTGCATAAAAAAACATAACCTTAAGTTCTAAATTTTATTAGAAAAATAAATTAATTCAATTAAAATAAGTAGCAATTATAATTTTTTTTTATACCATGATTTAAATTAAACTTTAAACTGAAAATAATAATAATATAACTAATAAAATTGCTTCTCCCGAAAACTGTGTGATTTCAACAAGTGAGAGTTTTTTTGACAGATCATGGGAGTGGGAGAGCGAGTTTTTTAATGAGCAAAATCGATTTTTCCGATGTTCGAAAAATTATCGAGAGTGGAGAGGAGAGATTTAATAGCAAAATCATTTTGTGTAAAATTACTCCCGAAACATTCTCTCCTCCCAAAAAAATGTGAGCAAAATCTAGGTTGTCAAGTGAAAGTGTCGTGACAGGTAAGAAGTGGTTCAATTTTGATCCAATTTTAGCATATGCAACTGCAATTAATACTAAACTTTTATAAAAAATGGAAGATAAGATGATAATGATTCTATGTGGTTTAACTTTCTTTATACTTTCAAGAAATTATGTTATTTATATCTTGTTGAAAATAGCGTACTTAAACAAGGACAAACGTACGGAATGATTGTGTCCTTAATTATGGACATAAATCATTTTGTACTTATTTATGGACAACAAGACTTAACGTATATTATTTTTCTTAGATTTACAGAAAATAAATATGAATAAAAGTTTAAAGATCAGCAAATTGCTGAAATATTATTAAATTGGGACTCAGAGGATGATCTAGAGTTTGAGACATCATTGTTGGAAGATGATCCTGATATATCAGAAGATATTACAATTTATGATTCAATTAAAAATATTCGTGTTGGGCAAAAAAAAAATGACTTTATCTGAAGAGAAAATATTAGATCATATTATTGAAAACCAAGTAGATGATGATGACATAATTACACCAATTCCAGAATACCCAGTTCCAATTGTGGAACATGAGGTAGAAATTGAATCTGATGCAATTATTGTAGAGGTACAGTGTACAGGCGAAGAGTTTACTCCGAAACAAAATATTGAGTGGAGACGTAAACATTTTGATGCACTAAATATTGAAATTAGTTCCGATACTCAAGAAGATACCAACGACATTATTTCCGTCGTTGAATATTTTTATAAATATATAACATTGTTTGAAGATATTGCAACTTTTACCAATATATATGCTTTACAAAAGGGAACTAAACCAACAACATCTGATGAAATTAAAACTCTCTTTGGACTGCATATCACAATGGGAAACTGAAATTCCCACAAGTTAAAATGTATTGGGAGAAACTGTATGATATTGGACTTTTTAGCAATAATATGACAAGAGACAGGTTGTTTCAATTAAGAACAAATCTTCATTTAGTAAATAATTTAGAACGTCCAAATAATTGCACCGATCGACTATACAAAGTTCGGCCTCTTACTGAATCAATTAGGTGTAGATGTTTGAGTTTGCCAATGGAAACAAACTTATCCATTGACGAACAAATGGTGCCTTTTCGAGGAAAATTTAATATTAAACAATACATAAAGGGAAAACCAAATCCCTGGGGTATTAAAGTATTCGTATTGGCCGGAAAGAGTGGAACTCCATATGATTTTATAATATATCAAGGTGCTTCAACAGAACTTGATCAATCCTCTTTAAAAACTTTTGGTTTGGGAGCAGCTGGTGTGCTTCATCTAACTAAAAATATTTTAACAAATGGACATTTTTCGTACTTTGATAATTACTTCTCAACGTATAATTTATTTGAAATCTTGTTGCAAAGAAAGATTTACGCGGCCGGAACAATAAAAGTTGGAAGATTTTCAAAACCGCCATTTATTTCTGATAAAAGTTTACAAAATAAAGGACGTGGTTCATCTGACCAAGTTTGTAGTAGAGATGGGAAACTTTGTTTAGTTAAGTGGTTCGACAATAAAGCCGTTATATTGGCTTCAAACTTTGTTGGTAACGGAACCGCAGACATAGTGCAACGATGGGATAAAAAAGATAAAAAATATGTATCAGTTTCTCGTCCGGAAATTGTTGAAAAATACAACATGGGAATGGGAGGCGTAGATTTGTTAGATCAACTTTTGAGTTATTACCGAATTTCCATTAGGTCTCGTAAATGGACTCTACGAGTTATTTGTCATTTTGTTGATTTTGCTGTTGTGGCAGCCTACAAAGAATATTTGAAAGATTTTAATGCGAAAAGCCAAAAAATGGATATGTTAACTTTCAGAACTCGATTAGTTTCTGGGCTGATATATTTGAGTAGAACATATAGCAAAAGACTTGGACGACCGGTGCAAAATGCAAATCAACCAGTTGCAATTAAAAGAAGAATTAGCTGTGAATCACGCCCTGTGGGGAAAATTCGTCATGATGACACTCATCATCTTCCTATGCACGATAACAAAAAAGAATCTGGACGTTGTAAAAATGAAAATTGTATGGGGAAATGTCATATCTATTGCAGTAAATGCAAAGTTCATCTGTGCCTAAATAAAAATAAAAACTGTTTTTTTGTCTTTCCATTCCTAATGTCTTTATAATATATTTTGTATTTTGAATTTTTTTTATTATTTATGTTTTTATATTATTCCTTGAATTTTTTGTTCATATTTTTTTGTAAGTATTGAAGGTATACTTACTAAAGGTAATGAATTAAACCTCTTTAAAATAAATATTTTTATAGTATAAAACTCATAAGTATTTTTTTTTAAAGTAGAAGAAAAAATTATTTAACAGCAACTATGTCCGATTGTCCATGATTAAGGACATTCACAAAAAGGGTGTTGGGTGGGGGGGGGTGAATTTAAAAAAATTATGTTTTTTAATTAAGGGAGTGCCTATCTCACATAAACCAAAAAAAAATAATTTTTTTATTACGTATTTATAAATAAAGACTGAATGAGTTAATTAGATAAGCTATTAGGCAATTCTCAGAAACTATTCAGCAAAATAAGTTTTTATGAATAATTACATCTCTAGAGTATTATTAATATTTTGTAATGATTTTCTTTTCATAAACAGATATATTAGGTGCATTTTATTGGCATTTTTATATAGTATGAAGTCTTAAAATAGACGTGTTAATTTTTTTTTCACAAACGAAAAGAGTAATTAGTGCGCGATGTAGCCCAAGTAATACAAAAGTCTTACATCATACAAATATTTACCAAAGAAGCGTTTTTCTTACCTTTTTGTCTAAAATCTATTACTTTTTTTTTAAATATTAAGTTTTGACTGAAAATAAATAAACAAACTTCAATAAATTTTAAAATGACAAAAAAATAATGAAGAATGATGTTACTTTAATTTTCATAATAGGTCTGTTCGTTTGCTTGATACGAGTCACTCCGATCAAATTGGATCATTTCACCTGTGTTCGTTTGCTTTAGGTTAGGTTAGGTCAACTTTACTCTATGTTCGTTTGCTTTTTTTGACTTGATCCGACCTACTCGGAGCAATGATTTTCTAACCTTTCAAAATAGATGGAGTCAAGTAGGTTACTTGTCAAAATGACAATAAAATATTATAATTTTATTAATTTTTTTTTTTTAAATAAATTATTATTAAGTTATAAGACAAGTTTAAAAGACAAAAATGATAAAATAATTTACATATATTTTTATAAATAAAATTTATTGAGGTTATAATATTTTGATCAGATCCCAGCAAACGAACAAAAGTTGGGTCAACGTTAACCTAAAGTGATCTGTGACGTCACCTGATCTAACTCAACCTAACCTAATCTAACCTAACCTACCCTGAGTATGTGACCTGATCAAGCAAACGAACAGACCTAATATTTGCATTTATTTGTGTTATATTTTCTTGATTTTAAATATTTTTTTTCACTTTCAAATTTGATTATATCGTAATTCTGTATACTTTACCTCGATAAATGCCGATGTGAAGTTGTCATTGCCATCTAATCTGAATCAATAAAATTACCTATTAACAGAAACATAACTAATGAAATTATTCAATTGTCACATACTTCTTATATATTTATTAATAACATAGTGTAATGTTTCTCTATTTACAGTTCTACAGTATAGAGTAATTTAAGATATTTTATTTTTTCAATTATGAATAAAAATTATAATTGTAAATATTATAAGTTTCTTATAGCATTTTATATTCCCAAATAAATTAATTCTATTTTTAATAATTTATTCGACATTATGTTGATATCTAATAATTAATATGCAAACATAATTCATTTATAGATTCAATATACTATAATTAAATTTATAAAACAATGGTCTATAAGTATAATAAAATAATACATATTAAACTTGATAGAATTATTGCTTAAATTGAAATTTTTAAATAAATATTTTGATTAACAAGAACAAAAATATCGGTGATTATTTATAAAGTCAAATCAATTTAAAGCTTTTAAAAATAATTTGACAATTTTTATTTATTTGAATTTTGTGGTGAAAAATTGAGGTACATAACAGGTGTTGTTTTGGCAGTTCTATTTAGCATAAAGTATTAATTTAGACTATTTATTCTCAATACTATACCACCTTTCGAATTGGAACTATTATTATTTTTAGAAACAGTGATTTTCAACTTTTTTTAAACTGCGGCACACTAAAATTTATATTTTTTGTTTCGTTTTTGTTCTTATATTTTATTGGTACACCGGAAAAGTTCACGGCACACTAAACGTCTGCTCACGGCACACTGGTTCAAAACCACTGAGTTAAATGTTCTCTACTGGTAGGCGCGTTAACGAATTTTGATAGACTTTTTTTTTTTATGTTAAGACTGTTATTAAGTATAATAAAACGGAAAAGCGGTAAGGTATTTGTTCTAATTAAAGAAACAGAATTATTGACATTGCGATATGCTGTATATATAATGGATAAATGTCGTTCTTTTGAGAAACTGGTGAGAAGTTGCCGAGTGTTCACTTTTTAATTTTTTATGCTATATAAAACTGCCAAAAGAAAACACCTAATATGAATTATTCTTATGTTTTATAATTTGAATATTTTGGTTGCATTGCAATATCCTTATTTTCAATTACTGAGTAAACAGCCCAAATTTTCAATATTCTAATAAAATTTTATGAAATTTAAATCTTAAAAATTTCACCGGCATATTTCCGGAACTATACTTCTGAATTGGAAATCCTTTGTTCGGAACATGAATGTAAACTCATATATAGGTATAGTTAATCTTATAATTTATTTCTCAAAGATAGAAGAATTGTTAACTTTTATATATATATTTTTTTTTATATATATATATATATATATAGCTAGAACGGTGTATACATAGATATTTCTTTATGTTTAAGTAATTAAAAAAAAATTGTTGATTTTAACAACTATTTTTATTTAATTAATTAATATCTACTCATATTTAACCTAAAATATGAGACACAACAATACATTAAATAAAGATGGCTTAATTATAAATTATGTTTTATGTTTAAATCAAGCCGTTAAGACTTTATTCAAGTGCATAGAATGTCCAGTAACCAGCATTGAATGCTAAAAAACTAACTGGAAAAATCACTCTTGAGTATTTATCGATAACGTTGACATCTTTAATTTTTGGCAATGATACTTTAAGTACGGAAGCTCCTCGGCGTAATGCATGTAACATGCGTGGACGGTTTTGGGAACCTAAAACAAAGTCATGAATATATAGTAAATTATTATTAATAAATTTTCATCTACCACCTCTATTGCCTCTGTATCTAAGGCCACTTCTATTTGAACCATATGCTCGGGAGATTCTAAAACTTGGTGGGAATTTAGCCAAATCTACTGGATCAGTTGACGTAATGGTATTGGAATAATGCCTACTTCTAAGTGATGCTATTGGGCTCATACGCATATCTTGTAATTCAACTATATCATCTGATCCACAAGATGATTCAATTTTTTCTTTGGTTTTTCCTATTATTTGAGAAAATGGTTGAACACGTACTTTACAATATAATAATCTAACCTGTGATATTTTTTTCAGCTTCTTTAATTTTCTTATTCTTTTTTTTAGCTCTTGCACCCCAATATGTGTAATTAACTGCAGCGTATTCAAGTAGAGCAGCAAATACAAAGACAAAACACATAACTAAGTAAATATCAATTGCTTTTACGTACGATATTCTCGGGAGTGAGCTACGAACTCCAGTACTTATCGTCGTCATGGTCAGCACAGTTGTAATCCCTAATGTGAAATAAATACAATAATATATTATTAAATGTGAAAGTAAATGCAAAAAATTATTAAACCTAAAGCCACTCTGGCACTAGTTGCTTCATGATTAATCCAAAATGATACCCAAGATAGCATAACAATCAATATACTTGGAAGATATGTTTGAAAAACGAAATATCCAATGTTTCGTTGCAATTTAAATGATAAGGAAAGTCTTTGATAAATTCCTGTTGCTAATTTTTCCTGAAAAAAAAAAATATAATTAATGCTTATATTTTTTGCTTCGTCGTAATCGACTAAGCCTAGTAATGGAAAATTTTCAGATTCAACTTTTTTTATTTTTAAAATACACAATTTAAATTCATTCCAAATCCTTTTATAGCCACAAAGAGACGAATTCTATCTGAATCAGCGTCAATATTTGATCCACTTGAATGGCTGTCCCCGTCGGTTATTGAAGTTAAAATTTTATTGCAGAAGCTCTGGATACTAAATCTAGAGTGGGATGACCCATTACCCGACCAAATCGTTTCAAAATGGCGAACGATTCGACAAGGATTTTTACCGTTTGAATCACTTCAAATACCACGGTGGATAACTACACCAAGTGGTAATATACAACTCCATGGATTTTCCGATGCAGCCTATTCTGCTGTCGTGTATATTAGAACTGTAACTCATACCGGAATTGTGCATGCAAACATAATTGCTGCTAAAAGTAAAGAGGCTCCGCTTAAGCATGTTTCACTTCCAAAAATGGAACTTTGTGGAGCCCACTATTAACAAAACTAATAAATCAAATTAAAGGGGCATTGAAGAATCTTAATATTACTACTCATGCTTGGACGGACTCCACAATGGTTGTTGGATCATCCCAGGCGATGGAACACGTTCGGTTAGCCACAACTTCAAACATCATTGAATAGATTCCACGATCCAGTTGGCATCATATTTCGTAAAAGGAAAATCCAGCAGATTATGCCTCCAGGGGAATTTCTTCTTCAACGCTAAACAATTGTAGTCTCTGGTGGCAAGGACCTTCTTGGTTATGTAGCTATCCTTCAACGTGGCCAATAAATAAGCAGAATATTCCGGAAATTCAGATTGAACTTAGTAAAACTTCGATAGACAAAATTGTTACGGCTGAAGCAGAATTAGATCAAAATTTGTTCAAATTTCTTCTCCTTAAATTTTCCTCATTTTCCAAATTGATTCGGTTAATATCTTTATGTTGTAGATTTGTGACAAATTTAAGAAGTCCATCAGACCAGAGAAAGAATGGATTCCTGTCTACCAATGAGTTACAACAAGGAACAAATTTATGCATAAAAATAGCACAGCAGGAAGAATTCAGAGATGAAATAAAATCACTATTATCGAAAAACCAAATTCGTCCCAGAAGCAAATTGAAATCATTAGCGCCATATTTGGATGAACAAGGCATTTTAAGGCTAAGTGGTCGATTACAGCAATCAATTTGTGCATACAATACAAAGCATCCAGTAATTTTACCGAAAAACCATCCGTTTTGTAAATTGATAATTGCTGACTATCACATAAAATATTTACATCCTGGCGCATCCTTTCTCATTGCACTAATTAGGCAAAGGTACTGGATACTTGGATGCAGAAGCATGGTAAAGACCCACACTAACAAGTGCATAGTGTGTTATTGTTATCGAACCCACACAACATCAACAACTTATGGGGAATCTGCCTCAACTAAGAGTCACACCAAACCGTGCTTTTCTTAATGAGGGTGTCGACTATGCTGGCCCCATACTTCTGAGAATCCATAAAGGTCGTGGATATAAATCCATTAAGGGATATATTGCACTATTTGTATGCTTTTCCACCAAAGCATTACATTTAGAATTAGTCAGCGATTGTACCACCGAAGCTTTCATGGCAGCCTTAAAAAGATTCATAGGGAGAAGAGAAATTCCAGCAAACACCCACAGTGACAACGGAACAAACTTCGTTGGTGCAAAACGCGCACTCAACGAACTATATAAACTTTCGTCATCCAAGATACATCAAAATCTAATTTCTACTTTTCTTTCACAGACCGGAATTAATTGGCACATGATTCGACCAGCATCTCCCAATTTTGGTGGGCTCTGGGAGGCTGGAGTGAAGTCTGTCAAAAATCATCTGAAAAGAATTGTGGGTGTTCAAGCATTAATATTTGAAGAAATGGCAACTCTTTTATGTCAAATTGAGGCCATTTTAAACTCTCGTCCATTATGTCCGATATTAGAAAACGACCCGACCAATTTAGATATTTTGACACCAGGACATTTCCTTATAGGGGAAGCAATGCCGTCATTAACAGAACCTGATTTGGAACAGGTCAAAATATCCAGACTGTCTCGTTGGCAGTTGATTCAAAAATGTATACAAGGTTTTTGGAAACGTTGGAGTAGAGAATATCTCACCACACTTCAGCAACGTCCGAAATGGCAAATTCAAAAAGCAGATTTGGAAAAGGGAAATCTAGTTATAGTAAAGGACTCTAATTTGCCTACCTGTAGATGGACTTTGACTAGAATCGTCACAATTCATCTAGGATCTGATGGTCACACAAGGGTGGTCACTTTAAAAGGATCTAAGGGAATATTTAAGCGGCCTATTTCAAAAATATGCAAACTTCCAGTTAACTCTTAGTTAATATATTAGGTAAATTGTTTATGTGAATATTCTCTTTACTGACTTTTAAAAAAAATAATCTAATAATCTTGTTAAGGAACTTCGTTCCTTGACGGGGGGAATATGTTTCGTTCAAACCAACATTTTATGTAAAGTCGAAGATCACTGTTCACTGTGATTCCTCATAAACAATCCTACCAATAATAAATAAAATAATTAAAGCTAACTTCACTTTTGATGACATGACATAAGATGTCATATTCACTTATATTTTGTAGAATTAATTTTCTTTTATTACATTTTCAACAATTATTCAGTAAAAATAATATAAATAATATATTATATAAATAAAATATAATAAATAATTATTATATAATTAATTTGTTTCAAATTTAAATTGTGATTAAAATTAAGAAATTAAACAATTGTTAATAAATCTAACTTTTGTATATATTTTGTACATACATATATTTATTTCAATTATAATTTTTTATGTTTAAATTTTTTTAGATTAGAACGAAAAAACTAGACACGATTTTATATTTATTATAACTCAGATTGATATAGTAAATTTTTTTTCCATACAAATCAACAAAATACTATACAGGCGACAGAATATGTTTCGTTCTAATAATAATAATTTGTCACTCAATGTTAAGTATACCCTAAATTTGTGATTATGAATTTGTTTGAATTTTAAGAATTTTATTTATTTTAATTAGAAATTTTGTACTTAAACTTTGCTCACCTTTCTGTCATTCGTTTCATAACCAATAATAGTGAATTGGGGTAACTCAGCTTCTTCTACGCCACGGACTGGTGTTGGTTTCCAGTACATTACAACGTCTGTTACTGTATATCCATCTACAATAGGAAAATGTAAATATCTTATAAATTAATTAAATAATTTGTAACATACAACTTTCAATTTCAACCGTACAATTTTGCGAATCTAATGGATAATAATGAAGATCCATCATACAAGCTAATGTAGTAGTAAATCTCATTCCGTATGTAACATCTCCGTCTCCTGACAGACGAACTAATTTATTGCGCTCGGTAACATCATGTAAAAAACTAAATATAATAAAAAATTTCTGAAATTATGAATAGTTTTTATATTCACCTGTTCTTATCATTTGCAAAAAATGTATCAGGTACCCAAATTTTTTCCGCAAAATCGCCAGACAAAGTTAAAACATCATTGGATATATCATCACTGTCCCCGTATGGTGCAAATGCATTAAATGCAAGTCTTTCATCTCGCCAATATTGATTTAAATACATTGTGATTGTGTAATCCTAATTATAATTAAGCAAAAATATACCAAAGCATTTACATAACAACGAGAAAAACTGATTGTTTTATTTTGTAATTTAATATTATTTTAAAAAAGAATATTGAACTGCCAATAAGATTGACTTATTATAAGTGAATTTTATTTGCAGTTCTATATAGACTTTATACTATTATAAAGTCGTAATGGCCCAATTCTGTATCTGTTAATTCGATCTGCTACTATAAAATAACATTAATGCCTAAATTGTTAATCAGGTGGCCTCCGTTACTGTTAAGAACTGTCAAAATCAATTTTATTTTAGCTGTATTCGGGTGGGCCTCCTAACACAGAGCTAGACTCAGATGTTTTTGTTCGGGTGGACTTTTCTCACTTTATACAAAAAAATGTGTCTTTGGTTTACTGATTACGCTTTGCTCAATTAAACTGATACAACTACACAATTTGTCCAGCCCATTGGTTTTTTGGTGACCACTTTTTTCACCCGCTCGTTATTTTGTAGCCGCTTTTTATGACTCGTTAGGTTTTTATTATAGTCGAAAATTCATCGCAAAAAATAATGCTACAAATGCTACCAAATAAATTGCAAATCGGTTTTACGCGTTAATTTTTTTTTGCGGCTGATACAAGCCACTCTGAATTTTATACAGTCCGAAATCCTGAAAAGAATTTAGCGAGTGACGTCATTGAAAAAGGGCAATGACAGTTTCTGTGATAATTAAAATTGAAACGCACACATTTTTTCGTTACGCAATAAAAACAGTTTTTAGTGAATATAATTGTAAGTTACAAGTTGGAAAATGTTATTAAGTGTTCTGTGAATATTCATAATTATAATAATGCAAAGTTTTCACGTGAAAATGATTTATTTTATTGCATAAAACTGTAAAGATAAATCCATTTTGAACATAATCCCAAATTTCAAACCTTCAAAATGCATTTTTCGTTCACATTTTTATGCAATAAATTTGTAATTGTTTCATTGTTGTGTTCTATAGTTATTTCTGTTCTTATTAAAGTATCATTTTAATAATAATTCCGGTTTATTGTGTCTAAAATATATGTTTAAACTTTTTGTGATTTGACATTGAATTTATCTCAAGGACAATATTTTGATATTTCCAGTAAACCTTTTCTTCATTTGGAATACTTATTTAATTAATACAATAATTTATAAGATTTTACTGTGATCTATCCTTTGATTGTGTTAATATTAAAACAAAGATTTGTAAAAAAAAGTTAATGTTTCATCAGTTTTTTTTCTCAATTGTGTGGTTTTGTTTCTTTTAATTCTGACCTATAAGCTTTGTCTTACTTTCAGATAATTTCCCAGTTACTGTGGATTCTTGCATAAATATCACCGAGGATCTCTCAGTATTTATCGTAATTAACAACACCAAAGTGGACAACCAAAATTATGCCTTCTTATTAGATCCAACTTTGAAATGTGATCGTTGGTCAAAGTTGGAAAATTTGTTGAAATCAGTAAAAAAATCTGCTTCAACAAAGAATAAAATATTAAATATAGTAGATTTATTAAAAAATGTGATGGACGAAATCGAAGATGAAGAATTGAAAAATAGTATCAAAGCCATATCTGAGCAATTATTTCTTTTTATAACGGAAAAAATAATGTATACGGTTGAAATTCTCCTGTATTTTCTTTTTCACATTTCCATCCGCGTACATGCATTTACGAAATAGCAAACTATTTATTTTACCTCATCCCAACTATTTGAAAACATTTAATTTAAATTTATTAAGTACAGGCAATAATGTACAAATTAAAAAATACTTGCTAGAAAAATTTAAACTTTTAGATCAATCAGAAAAATTTATTTCATTATTGTTTGATGAAATATACGTAAAACCCGCGATTGTGTACAAAGCAAATAAATTGCTAGGATTTGCTAAAAATAATTTCTCAAATATGGAAAATATTTCCGCTAGTGCTGTCCAAGTTTTCATGATAAGTTCCGATTCTGTCCAAAAATATAGATGTAGTAGGAATGTTTCCTGTCAGAAATTTAGATTCAATCTATTTGCATTCCATAACAAACTCTATTTTATATTAGACGAAATTGGTTTTGAAGTTGTATTGATATTTATATTTATATTCTTTTATAATAGTAAATTAAAAATATGCAGACATGTTCACCCCATCGTCATTTATCAAACATGAAGTTTCAGTACATTTGAATTCAATAAGAGTCTTGGTAACTCTTGGTAACCGTTATCGTTACATTTTTCGAAACGATGTCAAAGGTCAAAGCTTGTTGAATTAATTTGAGCAAAAACTTCAAAAACCTATGGCTAATTAGTTTATTAGTTTAATTAGCTAAGAATACAAAAAAGCATTATAATCTCGCGAACTGAGAAGATATTTTGATCCAAACACCGAAATGAGTCCATAGACTCTACGTAACCGGTTTAGGGTTAACAAAATTTGATAATGAATAATGTCGCTTTATTTTATATTTTTACTATTTTATATTTCTATTATTGAATTTACATTGATGTGATATGAATTTTTTAAATTTTTTTACTTAATGTTATTTGATTGTTATATTTAATAATATTTATTTGTATCCATTTCAGTGTGTGGTTCGGATTACAAAAAAAAGTTGCTCCTCTAAGTTCAAAGAAATGATGATAAAAGCATTAATAATAATAATAAATAAAAAAAAAGCACGTTTCTGATCGTTATTTTTTTAATTTCCATAGAAAAAATTCTAACACTCTTTGAGCATTACTGCCTCACCCAGAGAAAAAATATGACAAACACATAATTACAGAAATCCTAACAGAATAACAAATATCATATTGTATGATTTTATCATAAAATATAATTTGTTCTACTATATTTTAATACAAAAATATGATATATATGATGTCAGATATCATAAGCGAAAATTTATCATACTTTATGATATCTGTAATTATATTTTGAATATGATAACAGATATCATATAGATGTATTCTATTATAGTAGTAATTATTTGATTTTATTATGATATTACGTATCATATATTTAACATATATTCAACGGTTTTCTTCTAAAATTAATAATATTAGGATTCTGTTAAAATAATCTTTAAATAATAATATTTTATATTTGATGTATTATGCGATTATGCATAAAAATATATCATAAGAATTCCTTTTAGATAATATTAAAATATTAATATTTTTAATATTTCATGTATTATGCAATTATGCATAAAAATATATGTGAAAAGAATTCTTGTGGGAAATTAATTAATCTTACTTTTTAAATGCTTTGTAATCATTTTTTGTATATATGAACCAAAATTTATTTAGAATAAAATTAGTCTGAAAATAACAATCAAAGTGTTATTATTAGCAGCGCAATTGTAGAGTAGGTTCGGTCCCCTATACAGTGGGATTACAATTGTGCCATAAATTACCTAAAGATTTGGAATTACAATCCAAATCTTTACATCTGGCCAATTATCATTGTTTAATATTCAATATTATAATATGATATTCAATATTATAATATGATATTCAATATTATACTATAATATTCAATATTATAATATGATATTTAAAATCTTTTATTTAACCGTTTTCTATTACGATCGGTAGCGAAAACGATTCGGAATGCACGATATAATTGGCTTCTTCTTTTATCGTTCGGCGTCAGCCTTAAGTATTTAACACATCGAGAAGATGGTGATGCGATGGTGAAACAATATATTTGTTTACATTTGAGTTTGGTTATTTAAGCTTTGGTATTTTGGTATTAAACAATGAATGTATGGAAACAAGTACCTATTTCTTATTTATAATATTCATTTAATATTAAATGAATTAAGAATTAATTAAACAATGTTATATTAATTATTAGAACTAAACTGCCCCAGAGTTTAGAAAAAACCACGAAACTCCATTTTAAGCTAAATTACTTTCCAGAGACATAATTTCTAAAACAAAATATTAAACGTCAAAAATACAAACGGCTGATAGAAATCGCTTCGATGTGTTCAACCTGCGACATCGTCGTACATCACCTGTTCAATCCAATGAACAGAAAATTAAACGCTGCATTATAAACCCAGCATAATATATTAAAATTAGGTCAATATTAATTTTATTTAGAATTTCATTCACCTTTGTATTTTCTATATTAAAATTATTTTTAATATTAAAAATATATTTGTCAATTCAGCGATTTAATATAAATTTATTTCTTAATTTAATAATTCCATATAATATAAAAATTATTTTCATTTTAATTTCATTTTTTAATATTAAGGAAATATTTGTTTATTTAGCATTTTTGTTCACCTTTATATTATTTCAAATAACGTCATTGTTAGTAACAATTTAATATTTTTTAATAAGTCAAATTGCTTAGTTAGCAATTAATCAGTATATAAACCGTAAAATTTTATAATAACATTGTCAGTATCAATAATAAGCTACCAGTGACCTGATACACAGGTTTAGAGCAATCTAGACTGGTTTTACCAAAGCTTAAAAAATAAAGTTGTAACTATTTTAAATCAAAATAAATAAAAAGTAAAATATAAATTAACAGTATTATATTTAAACCACTTGAGTCGAACAACAACAGACTTGTCTAACCTTACAACTTGGAATCGAACAACAACAGATTCTACATAAACTTCTCAATCGAACAACAACGTAGATTGAACATAACCCAAGTTCAGTGATGCAGAGCGATAGTGATGCGATATCGATCACCGTACAATCGGCTCGATGTGTTCGAGGCTCTAGTTCAGTTATATAATATCATAATTATTGATAGTACCTAAAATTGGAGTTTTTGTGATTTAGTGGTTTAATAAATATCAAAAAGTGCTTCGTGATTTTTTTTCTCTTACGTTCAACAAGTAAAGTAAGTAATATTATTATACATTATTTAGGGCCATATACACCAAGGTGGCTAAAACGTTATCCGGATAATTTTAATCCGTGGCTTATAGTTATCTGGATTAAAATTTCGTTATTTTTATGGTATACATCAACCTAACTAAAATTAATTTTTCGAACAGAAAATTATGCATCCATGCAAAATTTAACTACATATTTCTGTTGAACCCTACATTTCCGAATGTCATGTGATGTAAAATGGGCCAATGGAAAATCAGAATAAATAAAAACAAAATGTCATATTTATGATATTATTAAAACAAAAAAATAGTAAATAAATCAAATAAATTTAAAAAAAAACTAACATAAAAATTATTATAAACGAAAAAAATGTAACGCCCAAATATGACGGAGGCTGATAAAAGGAAGTTAACTGATCTGGTGTGTGGAATACGAGCATATTATATTAAATTATTTATTTTTTTATTTGACACCGTGACAGTTCGCAGATAACTATTAGCTGGATTACGAAAAATATACGACCAATGAATCGCGGTCGTAAAGCAAAAACTTAAATATTATCTCGGCTAAAATAGAGGTTTAAATATAGGCTAATACACATTGGTGTATACCAAAAATTAAATTTAAGTCTGGATAACCTAAATGTTCAGTTTGCAAGTTTTCAATGCAAACTAATACTAATTCCCACATGGAAAATTAAATTTACATGAGAAAATTGAGAGGTTTTTTTTATTTTGTTAAAGTTTTTTTTTTATTATATAAAAACTATAATATAATCTTCAATTTTCGTGTTGTTTATAGTATAATTTTTTGTATATTTACAAAATGATGGGGCCTGAAATAAAGAAAACTCTTGTGCCCATGATGTTTAATAATTCGAAAAAATTGATATTAATTAATTGTGCAACAGGAAAATGTGAATAGGGCGATGTTATCTCTTCAGGTATCCATCATGTGGTTTTTTAGTTCTTAAAAATAAGTGCTCTTTGTCTACCTTAACCCTAAATATAATAATTAATATTTTATAGCTATATCTAGTTTTCAAATATTGGATGGTCCTATTATATGATTTCAAAAATGGATTTGAAATAACAGCTGAAATTTTTCCTTATTTTCCTTTGGACATCAATAGTATCATCGAAATAAAATTAATTGAATCCGAAACAAACAGAAAATCACAACGACACCTTTGATCTCGGTAAAAATAATTAATTATTATTTAAATGAATAAATATAATCATAACAATTATTCACAACGGGGTTTTTAACCAACATTGAGCCAAATTCAAGCCTAAATACTAATTTCGTATTTTATTTTCGTAGTATTTTAGCTCTATTTTATTATTAACTTTAACGTTTTCTTAGGATTTGAAGGATTTTATTGTGACCATTTTACCACTTCTTAAAGTGAAAATTGGGACAAACCATCAACTAGATTCATATGAGAGATCACAATTTTCAACATAAATAATTCGTTTAATATTAAAGCAATATAATAATAAGCTGTAATATTTTAATTTATTCATAGTTGAATAATATTGTATTAAATAAGTTTTTTTATGTTTTCAGAATAGACAAAAATTAATTTGTGAAGTTTTGTGATTTAATAACGAAAGTTTTCCCCAAAGAAATTGTGGAGACGTACTTTATACCATCAAAAAGAGGTAAAACAGCTAAAGGAAAGCTTTTTAACTCACATAATAATTATAGATCATCGTTAAGTAAAACAGGAATAATAGCACGAAGATCATGTCTGCCTTCTTTGGCAAGAACAATATCATTAGGTAGGTTAATTGATTTTCTTTGCTAATTCTTAATTCTTTAATTAAACTAAAAAATTTTTATACAGATTCTCAAAGCTCAGTTTTGTCTCTTGAAGATGATTTAACGTTTTTGGAAGTCAATGCGTGCGACTGGAAGAACGTTACGGAAAAGTGGAAACCACCAGCAAAGACGTGAGATTCTATACGGGAAAGTTAGCACCTCAGATTACATGCAATGTTTTCCTTGTTTGTTGCAACCCAATGGATATAAACTAGTAAATATTTTTATATTGAGTGTTTTCATAACTAATGTTTTAATTTTAATTTAACAGGCAAAATTGGATTGCAATCAAATGCACATGCAAGCCAGCAATATTGAAAATTGGGATTCGGTGTATAAAAAAGTAATAACTAAATGCCAGGCTTTTGATATTAAAAATTGTAATAAGTCTTATTATATTTGTAAAACTGCTAATAATATAAATATTCTAAAACATGCCTAAATGTTAAACTTAAATTAGTATAAATAAAGAAAAAAAAATATAAATTTAATTGGTTTTAATTATTTCCTCCCTCAACATAACATATAACAATGTGAATTAAAGTATAATAAATAATTTCATTTAGTATTATGTTATTATGTTTTGATATATAATATGATACATATGATAAATTTATTATATATTGATACAAATTACCATAGTTATGATAATAAATACATGTTTTGGTATGTTATTAATTATAATAAAATATTATAAAGCCTACAATATTTTGATATTCTTTACTGCATATATAGTTTTGATAAATTGCATTATGATATGTGCCACTATATTATGACATAATATCATTATTATAATTAAATCTTCACAATTATAGCTATGATATACGCTATATTATTTTATTTTTCAATGATATCCGTTATCATATAATATAATATCTGCAATTATATCGGACAAAATTTAGCATATTGACTTGTTATAACGTCATTGTTCGAGATTATGATAACCTTTATCATATTTTTTCTCTGGGTGCTGTATAGGTTGGCTGATATTATTCAAAAAAATTCATTAAAAATTTTATTTTCAAAAATATTTATAAAATTAAAAAAAAAAAATGATTCTTCTTAATTAATTAATTAATCAAAATAACAATTATTTTTTATTTAATTTCACTTCATTTTTATTTAATTGCAATTCATTTCTGATTTAGTTAATTACAATCCATTTTTTATTTATTTATAATTGATTTTCCTTGTTGATACTGTTGACTTTTTCCCATTAAATATTATAAATCAATACTTGAATATTTTTCTTCAGTAGCTTAGAGTATCACTGACTATCACTAGAACTCTCATTTCTGGTGAGATGATAATTCGGAACAAATCACATTTTTCTATAGCAGGTCATAATAACAAAAAAGTCAAATTACATTCGAGCATGATTTTTAAATTTTTCAGCTAAATATAAAATATATTTATATAATATATAATAATAATAGAAAATTAGCTTCATATTTTAACTTAATAAAAGCCGTATCAGACATGTGACGGTATCGTACTAATTTTTAGAATTTTATGATCATAATTTTTCTATATAGGACAATACATGAGAAAAAACGAGAGAGTTATATGAGATATCCATCCTTTTTCTTTTGTACAAAATAAAACAATACCAAATTTTATTATGCTAAATTATGGCTCTATTATGATGGTAAAAATTTTTATGGTGCTAATTGGTTCAATTGAAGATTTCAATAATTTATTTAATAATGACAAATACAAAAAAAAATAATAAAAATAATTATTTTATAATTGTTACATTGGAGGATATATGTTTTTCATATTTAATCAATTTTTTTTAACAGAAAAAAATTAAATTTAAATTTTTTTTGCAAAAAATAAACTATAAATTATTTTATAGTTCATAACTAAAAATGCAACACTGTAGAAACAGTTCTCAAAATAAACAAATATCAGAAATGTCAAAATGTCAAAACAACTTTGTATTTGTCAAAATAATAAATATGCATTTAAAACAATTAAAAGTGAGTGATAATCACTGAAAACAATACAGAAAGTGAATAAAAAAATTAAAAACAATTTATAAGTGAGTGAATATTGAAAACAATTAAAAAATACAATGAATATAAGAAAAGTGTCTCTTTTTTGACTCATGTAGTTTGTTTACTTTTTTGGAAAACGTTGCCGATATAAATATTTATTATAGACACCTATTTTTAAAACCATAAATGATATTGCTCTCTAATGGCATTTGTCTCGTTCTAATTTCAATTAATAATTGGTAAATTAGTACGATACCGTCACATGTCTGATACGGCTTTAATATTTTAATTTTTGAATGATAGTTATTTAATTCAAATAAACTCTAGATTACTCGATCCATTTCATTCTTCAAGTGATGAAAAATAAACTTGTTTTCTTCAGACAATTCCATATTACCCTGTAATAAAAAAAACTTTAAGAAACATTTAATAAACATGTTATTTAACACATATATTTAACGAAAATATTAATTAAAAAATAAAACAAGATTTTACTGCATCAATGAAACGTCAAAAACTGAAAAAGAAATGCCAAAACTTTAAATTTTAATTTCACAATTAAACTATTAATTTAACAATTTATATAAATACCTTTATTATTATCTCTGATCAGATCAGTAAATTAATTGTTTCTTATATTTTACTTAATTTATTTTCACTTTTAATTTAATTTTTTTATTATATTTTTTTAAACCCCAAAGGTCAAAATTTTTATTATTTGTATTATTTTATTATTTTGACATTTCAAATAAATTACAACAACAAAGACACTCAACTGTGAAAGATTCTACAAAAGATTTAAATTTAAAGCATAAAGTTTTTACATAGCGGCGCTACTCAAATTTGCATTGAAAAACTTGTGAACTTAACTTCGTGTTACATTTGACGGAATGTATTTTTTTTTAGTTGAACTGTAGGTCGATTTTGCGCGTTAAAATGATAATCACTATAACTTCATCAATTTACTACTAAATTTTAAAACTGTTCTAAAACGAACTAAAATAAAATAAGAAGAAGAATAACCAAAAATTATTTTGATGTTATATTTTACATTATATAAGTCTAATAGAAGAAGATATTTAAACAAAAAATTTATTAAAAATTGAAAAGCATAATCTTAACCAATTTTAACCAAGTTACACAGACCCAATATTGATTATCAAAGATACTATAAAAAATACTATAGTGATTATCAAAGCGAGAAGTGATTATCAAGCCTTGACCACATCGCGTCGATTGTACGGTGATCGATATCACATCACTATCGCTCTTCATAACTGAACTTGGGTGATGAACGGCGACATCGAAGTGATTTCTAGATATGTTCGTTTGCTTGATACGAGTAACTCCGATCAAAATAAATCATTTTACCCGTGTTCGTTTGCGTTAGGTTAGATTAGGTCAACTTTACGCTATGTTTGTTTGCTTTTTTTGACTTGATCGATCTACTCGGAGCGATGATTTTCTAACCTTTCAAAATAGATGGAGTCAAGTAGGTTACTTGTCAAAATGACAATAAAATATTATAATTTCAATAATATTTATTTTAAAATAATTTATTATTAAGATATAAGACAAGTTTACAAGATAAAAATAAAATACATATATTTTTATAAACAAAATTTATTGAGGTTATAATATTTTGATCAGATCCCAGCAAACGAACAAAAGTTGGGTTAACGTTAACCTAAAGTGATCTATGACGTTAACTGATCTTACTCAACCTAACCTAATCTAACCTACCCTGAGTGTGTGACCTGAACAAGCAAACGAACATCGGCCGATTATATTTTTGACAATTAATATTTTGTTTTAGCATACATATTCTCTGTAAAATAATTGAGCTTAAAATTTTTTTTTTTTTATTTTTTCTGGACTCTGGGGCAGTTTCGGTCCAATAAAGAATATATCATTCCATAAAAATCAAGAAATTAATTTTTTATTTAATTAATTCTTAGTTCATTTAATATTAAATGTATATTATAAATAATAAATAGGTACTTGTTTCCATAAATTCAGTATTTAAGGTGTATTCGGGCGGGCCTCAGAACTGAGATATCTCAGTTCATCGGATCAGTACATCGTCTCAGTTGTTTAAAACTTCACCTTGTTTTGATCTAGATAGCGCCATTGAAAGTATTGAAATTTTGAATTAAACGTTAGAAAAATAAAATTGTTTCATAATAAATTTAAATATTTTTATTGGAATTGTAATCCTTTCTAAAAATAAAATAAAATAATTGTTGCAAATAATACATACTTGAAAACAATTCAATCACCAAACTCTAATGTAAACAAATGTATGGTTTCTTCTTCTTCAAATCGCTCATCATCAACAACAACAGTAGAAGGTTGATCAACTTTGAGTTCGGTGATTTTATCGACCATCGAAAAATCGCATCATTGTGGGCGCTTATATGTGTTTTCATATATTCAACTTTTTTGACAGTTGTTTCGATGAAAATCGCGTCACCATCTTCTCGATGTGTTTCAATACTTCACTTGAACGATCAAAATCGACCCACTGATTATTTATACTAATAGGAATTTTGAAAATTGATTCCAAGTATTTATTATTTGCAACAATAATTTTATTTTGTTTTTAAAAAAGATTACAATTCAAATAAAAATATTTAAATTTATTATGAAACAATCTTATTTTTCTAACGTACAATTCAAAATGTCGTAAAATTTAAGCAAAGATTTCAATAATTTCAAACAAGGTGATGTTTTAAACAACTGAGACGATGTACTGATCCGCTAAACTGAGATATCTCAGTTCTGAAGCCCGCACGAACACGCTTTTTAACAGAGACACGCGTTAAAATGTTATAATAAAAAAGTGATTTGTGCTGATTAAAAAACCATTATAAAATTAATTATTCAATTAAATGGCTGATGATATTGTGATGTTTGGAAATGAAAATGAGATATTAAAAAAATCTACGTTTTTCAACTTTATAAATATTTCTTAATGTTTTAGAGAAAATGAAAACAAGTAAAATCAGAAATTTTTGAAACACCTAAGGGACACTGCAAATCCTTTTTTATTTATAATGACTTATTTAAAAAGTTATATGCTCAACAAAGAAATAATGCAATTCCGTTTTATTTAAAGATAATATTAAAATTAAAACACAATATTCTAATAATTTTTACATTTAAAAGTGTTTGATGCCTTTCCGTTTCTTTCATCTTTCCGTTCGCATCAAAAATAAATTGCGACAAATTCCATGAACGCTATGAGTCAATCGTCGACTTCAAGATTTATAGCACAAGTTTGTGAACTGATCGCTCAGGAACTTCTTCCCAAATGGATTATCTTTCCAACCACAAATGAAGGTTTCAATCAACTTGCAACCAATTAAAAATATAAAACACGGCATTATAAACGGCATTAAAAATAATTGGTTTCTTTTTTTATATTTGTGATTCAGATTGTAGCTCGTTAGCCAGGATCCGTTGATGATTATGCAATATTTCAATTATGAGGAAAATAATGATCACGTAACACATCTTATAGATCAACTTTCCAGCATTTGATAAAACAATTATAATAATATTTAAGAATTCATGTATTATAGTGTTATCTGACTAGGAAATTTGCATACAAATAAATTTGTATATAAATCTTAAAATTGTTGGTATGACAAAAGACTAACGAAAAAAGAGAGAGAGATACCAAAACACTATATATCTGTGCTCTTATTTTCATACAAATTTTTAATCTAAATTTAACTATTTAGAGAGAAAGTTTTAATTGTTTAATATAAAGTAATGTTCTGACTATAATTTAAACTAATATTACTATTTTAAATATTGTTTTATTTGATTTTATAGAAGCATTTATATTCACCTGTCAAAATTTTCACTTTTGTCCAAACACGTCGACGCATGCCCAGTAGTACACAACAACTAAAAATAATTTACAACCAAATGATATTTTTTTCCCGTTAACCACACATTGAACTTTACAAATCCACGCTTAAAGATATATATATAGAGTTTGTCAATAAAGAAACGTTAAACAAAAACGTGTTCCCGTATGGACCCAGTAGCCTGGAAAGGGTTAAAATTCAAATTTTATAGATGCTCCGAAGTTAGTTAAAATGTTGAGAGAAACAACTTCAATTGATTTCACTTTGGCTATCAGAATTTTTAGTCATAGCTAGTTTTTAAACCAAGTTACACACCCAATGTCGGACTACGACAAATTATAATGCGACGCTTTAATAGAACACATTGGGTCTGACCAAGGCATTCTAGATCTACAGGCAGTAATGCTCAAATGATGACGTCACGCTAAGAGAGTTAGTTTTTTTTTATGGATATTTTTAATATTTTTGGTTATAAAAAAAAAACAATTTAAATAAAATTAAAAAATATTTATTAAAAAAATATTAAAAATTTTTTAAATTTTTATTCATAAAAAAAATTTTTTTTAGAAAAAAAATAACGATCAGAAACATTAATATGCTTTTATCATCATTTAGTTAAACTAAGAGGACCTACTTTTTTTGTGGAATCCGAACCACACTCTGGATTTGAAAACTATTTAAATAAATATAATTAAATATAACAATAAATAAAAAAGAATAACATAAAAAAAATAATAAACTAAGAATTCAACATTTAAAAAATTCATATCACATCAATGTGAATTCAATAATAAAAATATAAATAGTAAAAATATAAAATAAAGCGACATAATTATTCATTATCACAAACATGTTGTTAATGTTAATTTTAAATAATAAAGCAAAATTATTATAAAAAAGCAAAAATATTGAGAAGTTAAAGAACACAGTTTTCTCTTATAATAATAGAGTAAAAATTCAACATTTTAAAAATTAATATCTCATCAATTCAACAATTGAAGTATAAAATCAAAATAAATAATTCATTATCACAAACATATAAATAAGAATTTAAAATAATAAAGTAAAGCTACTATATAAAAAAATAAACTTACTGACTAGTTAAAGAAGACAATTTCCTCTTATTTACTGATTGTGTACAAATAGTATCGCGCTTAGTTTTAGAATAATTATTTAATAAGATATTGCACCAAGTGTCAACACATTTATCAATAATGGTTTGTGAATTGGTTTCACATTTACATGAAAAATTACTCAGACTTTCTGTTTCGATACGTTCTAAAATAATTGCTTTAAGAAATTTTTTTTGATTTAATGAATTGATTAGTATGATTTCATAATTTTCTGAAATCAATGTTTGAAAAATTTGATAAGCAATTATACCTATTGTTATTAAAAATTCTGAAGGATATTTTAAACCACCGCGACTTAAATTAGTTAAATATGTTAAATTTGGTGAAAATTCTATTTGAAAGTCTGAATCAGCTAATAATATTTGTCTACAATCATTACAATTATTTCTTTCAGATACTTTCTTTCCAACATAACCTAATATATAAATTAATATAGAAATTGTTTCCTCAGAAATTTCCTCTTCAAAGCTATTTAATGATGTCATCTATGTATTAAAATTATATCGTTATCAGGGGAAGGATTACGGAACAAAATCGACTATTCTCAAACTCAAATCCTACTTTTCACATTAATATTAATACATGTATACGTACATTGAAACAACATGCTTGTTTGCTATTTTTACAAGACAATACATTCGAAAAAAAAAATAAGAAAAGTAAACTCAATAAGTGAGTTTGAGAATAGTCGATTTCGTTCCGTAATCCCTACCCTGATGGTATTCAACTGAATTATAGGAATGAATGAAATCTTTATACAAAACTGACCAAATTTATACGGTTTTAATATCAAAAGGCTTGTTATTTTGAACTTTCTTTCCGATTCTAAAATTTGTTGGACGGTAATATTATTATTTCCTCCACTCATATGCCGATATTGACCAAAAAGCGCTTCTAATCATTACTAAATTTGTTTTTTTTTAAACAAGAGGAAGTCTTATTAGAATTATACCAATTTTCAAGCCGCATACTAAATGATTTTAAGAACAGAAAATTATATTGAGCTAAAGATAATAGGAAACGCATAGTCATATCTTAAAGTTCTGCCTTTATCCGGATGTCTTACATTGACGATTGAATCTTTATAAGAAAATAAATATTCAATAGTTTTTTCATTAAAAAATTGGCAAGCTAAATAAACATTTTGTCTTTAATAATCCACCCAACAGAGTTGTATTTGGACGTATCTTTTATTAAAACATACTCAGAAATGATGTCAAACAAAAACACACAATTGAGAAAAAAAAACTGAAGAAAAATTTAACGATATAGTATAAGATCCAGATAATATTTTCTTACAAATTTTCATTTTAATATAAACACAATCAAAGGATAGATCATATTAAAAATTTATAAATTATTATATTAATGAAATACCTAAGTATTCCAAATAAAGAAAATGTACTTGAGATAAATTCAATGTCAAATCACACAAAGTTTAAACATATATTTTAGACACAATATAACGGAATCATTATCAAAATGATAGTTTAATAAGAACAGAAATGACTATTGATCACAACAATTCTCACGAAACGAATTTCAATTACAAATTTATTGCATAAAAATATTAAGGAGAAATGCATTTTGAATGTTTGAAATTTGGGATTATGTTAAAAATGCATTTATCTTTTACACTTTTATGCAATAAAATGAATCATTTTCATATGAAAACTTTGCGTTATTATAATTATGAATATCCACAGAACACTTAATAATATTTTGCAACTTGTAACTTACAATTATATTCACTAAAAACAGTTTCAATTTTAATTATCACCGAAACTGTCATTGCCCTTTATCAATGACGTCACTCGTTTTTGAGTATTTCGGACTATATGATACAGAGGAACTTGGTTTGTATATGATTCTCAAATAAAAACTGGTAAAAAAACAACACCACATACCATGTAGACGAAGCCAGTTTAGGTATTAGTGGTATTTAGTGCATAAAAAAAAAGAATTTTTATCGGAGGTACAGTCAGATCAAACCGAATTCCTAATATAAATTTGAAATCTGACAAAGATATGAAGAAGAAGAGAGTGTCTTTCGATCACAATACTGAAAGCAGTGCAAACATTTTTGCAATTAAATGGTATGACAACAAACCAGTTCGTTTAATTTTGTTCTTCGGTGGCGTTGAACCATTGACGTCATCAAAACGTTGGTCAGGCATTGAGAAGAAATATGTGAACGTTCCGACATCTTTTATTGTGAAGGAATACAATCAATTTATGGGAGGAGTGGAGTTACATAATATGTTAGTAGAACCGTACAGAATTGACATCAGAGTTAAAAGGTTTTATTTGAGAATTTTACTCCACCTAATCGATATGACGATCGTCAATCCCTGGCTCCTTTATACAAGAGAAAATAAACAATCTCACGTAAGATTATTACCACTAAAAACGTTTAAAACATAAATAGCACGAGCACTCATGACTGCCGGAAAAATACCAACACTCAAACGTTGAAGATCAAGTACAGACTCACTATGTTGTACTCCTAAAAGAAAACCCGTTAGTCAAACCACAGTAGCTAATTCAAGATACGACCAATTAGGGTGCTGGCAACTTGTGGAAGAAAGACGGCAACGGTGCAAAGTCTTTATAAAATGTGTTTTAAGCTGTCTGATAAATCAGTGACGTAATCAAGCCCCGTCAGGGAAGTAAAAGAAAACATTATTTAAATTACCCAGTACAGGCAAGATTCCAATTAGCCAATTTAATTTTGGTTTCTATTCCAACTTGTCAAAAACCAATTAATATAAACGAGATAGAATGAAAAAAAATGTGTATATCCGTCTCTTTTTTTAAATTCATAAATTATATCTACGCTTATTAATACCGACTTTATATCCATAAATAATTGCTACGCTCATGGAATTGAAAACCATTTACAATTCCCAAATTTTCATTAATTCTTTTCCAACGTAAAATATTATTTAATAATTATATAATCAATTATTTTAAGATTAATAGCTATCAAAGCAACTTATTATATTAAAAAATTAATTATTTTACATTAAAAAAAATTATATTTAAATTTTTGTTTAAATTATTTTAAATAGATAAAAGCAACACTGCATTTTTCGATATAAATTTTATTTTTCACTACGTTGCCATTTGTTCTAAAACGATATTTTATGACAAAATGTATTGCTATCTAATTTAATTTTTCTCTCTCGCACTCAAAATAATTTTTGGAATTATGAAGTCTAGCAATTCACAATAATAGCTACGCTCATGGAATTGAAAACCATTTACAATTCCCAAATTTTCATTAATTCTTTTCCAAGGTAAAATATTATTTAATAATTATATAATCAATTATTTTAAGATTAATAGCTATCAAAGCAACTTATTATATTAAAAAATTAATTATTTTACATTAAATTATATTTATTAAATTATATAAATTATATTTATTAAATTATATTTAAATTTTTGTTTAAATTATTTTAAATAGATAAATGCAACACTGCATTTTTCGATATAAATTTTATTTTTCACTACGTTGCCATTTGTTCTAAAACAAATTATGACAAAATGTATTGATATCTAATTTAATTTTTCTCTCTCGCACACAAAATAATTTTTGGAATTATTAAGTCTTCTTCTTCTTCTTCTCTTTGTATTTGACATGAATATGTCAAACGATGGTTTTTCTTGGTTTTTTAAGAAAATGTAACTTCACTTTATATAACCATTTATTTAGTTTTATATTTTATTATTTTTTGTTTTTTTGTTTTTTTGTTTTTTTTTTTTTTTTTTTTTATTATTTAACTTTTTGTTATTGTATTAATTATTGTTTTTATATGTTTAAATTTTTATTTTAATTTCTTTTAGGTATTTAATGATATTTACTAAATTTGAATTGTTTTTTGTTTCTAGTAATTCACTTATTGAATTAAAATTGTTTATTTTATATTTTATTCGTTCATTTGTGTATTTATTGCACTGAATTATTATATGATTTGCATCTTCTACCATTTTGCATTTTTCACATTAATTTTTTTCTTCCAGTTTAAAGATTTTTAACCATTTTTTTGTGTAGTCATGTCCTGTCATTATTCTATTAATTGTTTTAATTTCGTGATTTTCTAATTTTATTTTGTGATACCACGGTTGGTCTTCAAATTTGTCAATATATTTATGACACAGTTTTCCTTTTTCTTTTAGTATGTTTTCATACCAATCTTTCCATTTTTTGTTTGCCTCTTTTTTATATTCCGTTATTTTATCTGATAATAATTCTTTGTGTTTTATAATATTGTTGTCGTTATTGATTCCCAGATTTGCTAATTTATCCGCTTTTTCATTTCCTTTTATTCCGACATGTGATGGAATCCAACATATTTGGATATTGTTATGTGTTCCTATGGTTGTTATTTTATTTATAATATTATTTGTAAACCATTCATTTTTTATTTCTTTTTTTATGTATTGACATGCTGATAGTGAATCTATTACTGCATTTCTTATATTTGTTTTGTTTATGTTTTCCATTGCTTTCATTATTGCTATTAGTTCTGCCGTCATTATTTGTACTATATTTTTTAATTTGTAGTTTAATTCTTCTTTTGTTGTTTCATTATATATTCCGATTCCACATGATTCATCTTTTTTTGATGCGTCCGTGTAAATTTTTATTTTATTATTGTATCTTTTGTTTATTAATTCTAATGCTTTATTTTTCATTTGTTCATTATTTTCTTTTTTTTTATTAATGTAATTTTTATCTGCTAATTCTGTGTTTATTAAGGTATCTATATTTATATTTTTATTTAGGTTAAATGATCTTTTTTCTATATTCTTAAAGTCATTGATATTTTCTATGTATATTTTTTCCATGTAAGAATGTTTTTTATTAGCCTGATTTTCTCTTAGTTGTTTTAGTTGTTTTTTTATTGGTGTATTATTCATTATGTTTATTAAAATTTCTCTCTTTGTGTAGTAAGTTCTTCTTATGTTGATTTCTGGTTCTTTTGCTAGAATTGATATGGAATTGATTGGTGTTGATTTTGTTAGACCTAGTATTATTCTTAAGCTTTTTCTTGAAATTGTCTCTAATAATTTCAGATTATTTTTAGATGCATTTCCATAAAACGTTTGCCCATATTCTATATAGCTTCTTATTATACTTCTGTGTACATTTAGTAATATTCTTGGGTGTCCTCCTTTGTATATTCCTCCAAATATTTTTATAATATTTATTCTATTGTTCAAGATGTCCTTCATTTCACGTATATTCTTGTTAAATGTTAAATCTTTATCTATGTGTATTCCAAGATATTTATGACAATTGACTTCTGTAATAAAGTTATTTCCTATTTTAATTTTTATGTTGTGTTTTTTATTCTTTTTCATTATCATGTATTTTGTTTTCTCAAAATTTAATTCTTTAATTAAATGATTAAATTTTTCCACTTTATTCTGTATTTTTGATTCTATTTCTTTAAAATTTTTTCCTTCAATTATTAATGTGATATCATCTGCAAATTGTATCATTTCAGTGTCTTCGTCATTAATTTTGTGTAATGGTATTGTGTAAATGTTAAATAACATTGGTGACAATGCACTTCCTTGAGGAAGTCCATTGGATGTATTTCTTTCTATTATATTTTTGTTTTGTATGAATTTCATTTTTTTGTTTATTAGAAAATTATATACCCAAGTAATATAATTTTTATCTATTTTCTTTTCTAACATTATTTCTTTTAATTTTTCTACTCTTACTTTATCAAATGCATTTTTAAGATCCATAAAAATACAAACCGAAATTTTGTTTTCTCTATTATTTTTATTTACTTTGTTGATTAAATAATTTATGCAATCTTTTGTGGATTTTTTTTTTCTGAATCCGTAGGATAGTTCAGGTAGTATATTTAGGGTTTCACTGTTGTATTCTATATTATTTGCTATTTGAGTATTCATTATTTTTACTATGTTTTCTATCAATGCTATTGGTCTATATGAATCATATAAATATTGATCCTTTCCTGGTTTTATGATAGCTATTATTTTTATTATTTTTAAACTATCCTCTAATTTTCCTTTTTTCCACATTTCATTTATTTGGTTTATTATTTTTTCTTTCATATTGTCATTTATATTTTTCAGCATTAAGTAACTTATTCCATCCCATCCTGGTGTTGAAATTTTTTTTTTTTTTTCAGAATTCTGTCCCATTTTTTTTTATCTATAATTTCATTAGGGTATATTTCTTCTTCATTTGTTTTTATCATTATTTCCTTTGCCGGTTCTTTATCCTCAAAATATTTAGTCATAAATTTATTACCCATATCCTTATCTTCATAAATTATGTTGTTTTTGTTATTGTAGTTTCCTCTCATTTTATTAATTTTTTTCCAAATTTCTTTATTGCTTTGTTCAGGTCTAATTTCATTCAACATCTCTTCGAATGCTTCTTTTTTCCTTTTTTTTATCATATTTTTTAATTTGTTTGCTGTTTTATTCACTGCTTCATAATTTTCTGTAGATAAACCCTCATATATGTGTGTTCTTTTTTTAAGTTTATATTGTTTTTCAATTTCATCATTCCACCAGAATTTTGGTATATGTGATGAACTTTCTTCCCTATTAAATTTAGCATTTTTTATTTCTTTCTGAAGGTCATGAGTTATATCATTTATGTCAAAACAGTTGTTACCATTCATTTTGTTTATATTATTTAGTAATTTTTTATAATTTATTTTTTTATTTATTTTATTTTGTATATTATATTCTACTGAAATTCTAATGGCTAAATGATCGCTGCCTATGTTATTATTTGTTACCTTCCATTTCGTTTTGTGTAGTATATTTGTTGATACATATGTTAGATCAACCGCTGTTGCACTTCTGTTTGTTTTCGCTATGGTAGTTTTTTGTCCGTTATTTAACATCGAGTAATTTTGATTGTTAATTATTCTAATTAGTGTATTACCTTTATTATTATTGTTTGTGTTTCCCCAACTTACATGATGTGCATTGAAGTCTCCACCAAATATTATATTTTTGTTCAAACAAGTATTTAATTTATTAATTATTTTTTCCATATCTTTTGTGAATGTTTGTTTATCCATTTGTGGTTTAACATATATGGATAGAATTATTGTTTTGTTTCTTATTATCTCAATTCCAATCACTTGTATTTCTATTAAGTTATCAATTATGACTTCTTTGTATGCTATATTTTTTTTAATCAGTAATCCTACTCCGCCATATCCATCATTTCTTGATTGAAACAATTTATTATAATTTGTCATGTTATATTTAGTTGTTAATTCTTCTTCTTTTCTTGTCCATGTTTCTTGTAACATGATAATATCGTCTTCATTTTTTTGTATTTCTTTTTTAGTAGTATTTTATTATTGTAATATCCTCTAATATTTATTTGTAAGATTTTTAGATCCATATTATTTATATCTCCATCTGATTTGTGTTTATTGCCTGAATAGCATTATTTTCATTTATTTCTTGATTATTTTCCTGATTTTTACTGTATTCTTTTTGTATCTCTTCATTTTTATTGTTATTATTGTTATATTTTTTATTATTTGTATATGTGTTTTTATGGTACTTGATTTTGTCAGCATATGATGTGTTATTAATTTTAGGAAAATTTTCGTCTAGGTTGTCTAAAATATCAAAACTATTTTTAGTTGTGATAAATCTAGAAAAATTTTCAATTGCTTCAACGTAGGTGCAATTGTTTTTTCCCATGACTTCTTTGATGCTTCTTTGTCTTTTATATTCAGAACATTTTTTTTGTTATTTGTTTCATGATTTTCATTACAATATATGCACTTTGGTGTTTTACTACATGTTTTTGTTTCATGATTTTCATGACATTTTCTATTGCCTGAATTACAATTTACTGCTTTATGGTTATATCTTAAACATTTATCACATACTATTACAGATTGTATAAATGGTTCTACTTTTATTTTTCCATAAAAGAATTTTACTTCTTTCGGTACTTTGTTACATCTAAAATTTACCTTAATCGATTCCGTATCTATTAGTTCTGTAGTATTATTTTGTTCATTATATGTTTTTCTTTTTAATCTTAATATTTCTAATATATCTAAATTATTTGATTCTTTTAATTCTTCAGTAATTTGTATATCACTTATATCTGTAGGTATTCCTTTTATTACTCCTGTAGCAGAAATGAAAAATTTGGGAATGTATGCTTCTAAATTTTTAAGTCTTAATGTTGAATTAGTAAATTTATTTGATTCATCTTTATTATCAAAGTATACTATTAAGCAATTTCTATTCATTTTTTTAATTTCATTTATCCCTTTAATTTGCATTTCTTTTAGGATGGAACCTACTTTAATTTTATTAATTATTCTAACTTTTGTATTATTATCATCTTCTATAATTTTATATTTAATCATTACCCTATATGGTGCTATATCCGTCTCTATGTAATTATATTTTGTAAATACCTGTTTTGTTGCAATAGATTGTTTAGGACTTGGTCCACCTCCAATCTCTTGTCCTACCATATTAAATTCTGTTTTATTTTTTTCTGTTATAATACATAATTTGTCTAAATTTTTTAATTCTTCACTATTCACTTCAATGTTTTTTTGTTTTTTATATATATTTGTTTTATTTATTTTATTGTTTTTTCATTTCAGTTTCATCATTCCACTCACTGTTATTTATTTATTTATTTATTTTTTTTTATTTCACTTATTTTAATTTTAAATTTTCACAACGGTTATTATTTCAAAAAATTTTCAAGGTCTTTACTTAATCGCATGCACCAAGCGTCTGTGATTATTAAGTCTAGCAATTCACGTGTGATACCCCTATTAGACTTATCAGATATGCGAACCAGTAAATTAATTGACTAATCTCGTACTATAAAGACAACGATAATAGTTATGAAGACATTTTTTTTTGTAGAAAGAGAAAAATGAAATATAGAAAAGACAGAAAGAACTAGGAGAAGATGGACATTGGATGTTAGAACGTCAAGCAGATAAGATCTGGAGATTTTCGGATGAAACGTTTGATTAACAAGTAACTGTAATGTATTAATTATTAGTTACATATAAAGGCTTTATATATACCTTTATATGTATATATAAAGCCTTTATATGTTAATATTAATGATAAGAGATAAGAGAGAATGTACAATGCACAGATTGAGAGAGTACCGTAAATTAGGTTTGTACCAATATTAAAATGTAAATAGGCTCTCTCACAATCTGGACATCATAGGCATAGGATGAAATTATAATTATATAAATAAGTACGAATAAAATATATAATAAAGTGGCGACGAGGATAAAACAAAATAACAATTAGTTAAAATTATAAAAATAAAAAGTAAACTACAGTGATTATTTTTTTTTTTTGAAAATAATAGTGTGGAAAAAAAAAAAAAAGAGTATATGTCTGACGAAGAACGTGAAAATAAACCGCGTGTTAAATCAGAAAAAAAGATGGCACTTATTGGAAGCATGGAGCACTTTATTCCGGGAGAAGACTTTGATGAATATGAAGAAAGAATGAGCCAATACTTTAAAGTAAATAAAGTGGAAGAGGCGGATAAAGTACCATTATTAATAACAATAATGGGTGGTGAGAGTTATAAAATTCTAAAATCCTTAACAATGCCTACGTTACCCTATACAAAAACATTTCAAGAAATTATAGCAGTGTTAAAAAAGCATTTTTCTCCGGTATTAAATAAACGTGCAGAACGTTTTAAATTCTCAAAGGCACGGCAAGACGAAGGTGAAACCATTTCAGATTTTATAGTAAAATTGAAAACGCTTGCACAAACGTGCGAATTTGGGAATTTCTTGGACGACGCCTTATCGGATAAGTTTATTGTGGGGTTGAATAAAGAAAAAATACAACAAGCATTGTTAGCAAAAAGTGATTCGACATTTAATGAATATAGTACATTAGCTTTAAGTATGGAAATGTCGGAAAAAGAATGCAAAAATATTAATCCAATGCATCAAAATTTTATACAAAAAAACCGCAGAATTAATAGATCTCCGTCCAGGGATAGGCCTAGTTTTTCAAATGCCAGGATGTCAAAAGAAGAAGGAAATTGTCGCAGATGTGGGGGCTCACATGCAGAGCAAAAATGTGAAGCAAGAAAATGGCAGTGCTTCAGTTGCCATAAGTACGGACACACATCCAGGGTGTGCAAAAAAAATCGTTACAAGAAGGCAGTAGGGAGTATAAATGGAGTTAGCAGTAGCAGCCAGCCAGCAAATGTCACCTTAACAATAGAAGATGAATTAATCAAAATGGAATTGGATACAGGGGCTTGTGCATCCATAATAGATAAAGATAAGTATCACGAAAGCTTTAGTCATTTAAGTATAATTAGTAGTAATGATAATTTATGTTCTGTTACAGGAGAATTGATTAAGGTGATTGGAAGTATTCAAGTCAGAGTGGAGTTTGAAGAAAATAATTACAATCTGATGTTGCATGTAATTGATGCAAAAAAGAAGTTAAACCCCTTGCTGGGTCGTACTTGGCTAGACATTTTAACGCCAAATTGGAGAAACCAATTGTTAAGTATATCAAAGCCAATATACAATTTAGAATCATTAAGTAAAATAGATTTAATTGAGGAAATCAATAGAAATTTTCCTAATGTCGTTTCAACTCGGCCGGATCAAGTGATTCGGGGGTACTCGGTAGAAATTCAATTGGAAGATAAAGCAATTCCAATATTTCATAAAGCTTACGTTGTTCCGTTTAAATTACGGGAAAAGGTTGAAGACGAAATTAATAAACTATGCGAATTAAGAATTTTAGAGCCAGTCAAGTATAGCAAATGGGCAAGTCCAATAGTGATTGTACCAAAGTCTAACGGAGATATTCGAATTTGCATGGATTGTAAAGTGACTATAAATAAATTCATTAAAACCGAACACTATCCATTACCTAGAATTGACGATATATTTGCGGGGTTAGCAAATTGTGTATATTTTAGTGTAATAGATTTAGCGGGGGCGTATCAACAAGTTGTTATTTCAGAAACGTCGAGAGAATGTTTGACGATAAATACGCACAAAGGGCTATTCAGATACACTAGATTACCGTTCGGTGTAGCTAGTGCACCTTCAATTTTTCAATCGATCATGGATCAAGTGTTGGTTAACAAGGCGAAAGTAGCCTGTTACCTTGATGATATAATTGTAGGTGGTATAACGCAAGAAGAAGCCACAGTAAACGTTAAAGAAGTTTTAACAAAATTAAATGAATTACATTATAAAAATAAATTTAAGTAAATGTAAATTTTTAGAAAAGCAAGTAAATTATTTAGGACATACATTGACAGCGGGGTGTATAAGTCCTAATCCAGAGAAAATACAGGCGGTAGTGGAAGCACCAAGGCCAACGAACATCAGTCAGTTACAATCGTATTTGGGGCTGTTAAACTATTATGGCAGATTCATTCCAAATCTGTCCAGTGAGTTAAAGGACTTGTATAATTTACTAAAAAAAGATGTTAAATATGAATGGAATGACGTGTGTCAAAAAAGTTTTGAAAATTCAAAAAAATTGTTGCAAGATAATCGGTTATTGGAATTATATGATCCAAATAAAAAAATTGTTATAGCCACCGACGCAAGTCCATACGGAGTCGGGGGAATTCTATCACATATAGTAGATGGGATAGAAAAACCGGTACTTTTTGTTTCAAGTTCGTTATCGCCCGCAGAAAAAAATTTTTCCCAATTGCATAGGGAAGCGCTCGCGATAATATTTTGTATTAAAAAATTTCATAAATATATATATGGCCATACGTTCACAATATGTACTGATCATCAAGCGTTGAGAACGATATTAGATCCGCATAAAAGTACACCCCCTATAGCTGCAGCAAGACTGCAAAGGTGGGCTGTTATTCTATCGATGTATTCGTACAATATTGAATATCGTCGCGGAACACAAATGGCGCATGCAGATGCGCTATCGAGATTGCCGTTACTGTCGGAAACGGGAATTGACAGTGGAAAAATCAATTCATTCAATTTTTTAGATTCAAGTCCGTTAAGTTGTACACTAGTTAAAGAAAAATTAAACAAAGATGAAAATCTCAAGAAAGTTTATGAGTATGTAATGTATGGATGGCCAAAAAATTCATTCAACATACAGGAGCAATTGCGTATATACTATAATAAACGTGAAAGTTTATCCACAGAAAATGGATGTTTATATTTAGCAAATAGAATAGTAATACCAGAGGAATTAAGAGAAAAAGTCTTGATATTGTTACACGAAAATCATATCGGAATTGTTCGTATGAAGATGCTTGCAAGATCTTATGTGTGGTGGCACAAGATAGACTCAGATATTGAAATATTCATTGAAAATTGCTTAGTTTGCCAACAGGGTAGGAACATTAAAAAAGAAGTTGTGATAACTTCTTGGGAAAAGTGTGAATTTCCATTTGAAAGAATTCATCTTGACTTCTTTCATTTCGAAAACCACAATTTTCTATTAGTAGTTGATGCATATAGTAAATATACGGAAGTAGTAATTATGAAGAAAACAGATGCAAATAGTGTAGTTGAGGCTTTGAGGAAAATATTCACGGTTTTTGGATTGCCAAATGAAATTGTGTCCGACAATGGACCACCGTTTAATTCAAATAAGTTTATTAAATTCGGAGAAAATCACGGAATAAAAATAACTAAAGCACCCCCTTATCATCCGCAGTCAAACGGATTAGCTGAACGGAATGTACAAACAATTAAATCTGTTTTAAAAAAATATGTAAAAGAAAAAAATAGCCAAACGATGCAGCAAAGGGTTGAAAATTTTTTATTCACGCATAGGAATACTCCAAGTACCGTAACCAATAAAACTCCAGCTGAATTGATTCTTTCATATCAGCCAAAAATTCTATTAGATTTAATAAATAAACGGAAAAGAGTTAGTTTTAAGTTAGATAAAAATATTAAAGATAAATTAAAAAATTTAAATGAAAAAAAAAAGATAACAAAAGAAAATCATATGAAATATTGTAAAAACTTTAAAGAAGGAGACAAAATTATGTATCAAAATCATTTTAAGAATTATATAAAATGGATTCCTTCTAGAATATTAAAAAGAATTAGTAAATATACATATTTAATAAATGTACATAATAATGTTAGATTTGTACATGAAAATTGTATAAGATTATCAAAATTGTCAGATAAATTCCATCCTTCAATTAATATTATACCAAAACATATTAAAAAAAGGGAAAAGGAAGGTCAAAGACACATTAGTGATTCAATATTTGAAAAGAAAAAAAGGTCAATAAAGAGAAAAAGGAGTGATTCAAATTCTCCAAAAATTAAAAATAAAGATGATGGTTCAAGTATTGTATTACGTAGGTCAAAAAGAATAAGGAATAGAATTAAGAGTGCAGTAAATTAAAATAATAATAAAAAAAAAAAAAAAAAAAAAATGTGTTAAGTTTGAAATTAAAAAGGGGAATATGTAATGTATTAATTATTAGTTACATATAAAGGCTTTATATATACATATAAAGGTTAATATTAATGATAAGAGATAAGAGAGAATGTACAATGCACAGATTGAGAGAGTACCGTAAATTAGGTTTGTACCAATATTAAAATGTAAATAGGCTCTCTCACAATCTGGACATCATAGGCATAGGATGAAATTATAATTATATAAATAAGTACGAATAAAATATATAATAGTAACACATGTGATAAAGATAAAGGAAATCTGGTAGTCATTTTTAAATTTTGGCTGACTGTTTATTTTTGATGATTTTGAATTATTTGCAACTAGACAGATGAGTATTAAATAAAACATTTAGTGAAATTTCTGAGGAAACATTTTGTGTTTCAGTGAGAGATGTATTTTTGTTTTATGGTTGAGAAACTCATTTTTTTTGTTGTGTGTGTTGTGGTGCTCTGCAGGCACCACAGATTTATTGAGATTGTTTAGTGAAAAATAAGGAATATTGGTAGCGCCTTTCACATCGTCTGATTGGGGTGATTTTTTTTTTGGGGTCAAAGGTCAACCCAAACATCCTAAATCCAACTTTTTTTTTTGGAGGAGAAGAACGGTTTAGGATCTACACCCTTTCTTAATTCCCAAGTTTCAGTTCACTCAGAAACACTTTTTTTATAAATTTTTCACAATTATTATTAATGAATAGTAATAAACACAATTTTTTACACATACAACAACACTTTCTTATTTATTTTACCAATTTATTTTATCATTTTTTAACAACTTTCGTTCCACATTTTTTTGTTATTGTTTTTTAGATAATTTGACAGTTTGTTTTTTTTTTTGTTTTATGCAATTGTGGTTGTCCAAATAATATTTCTCATATTCATGTGGCAATAGTTTTGTTTTAACTACTTAATTATATCAACAGATGGCACAAAGATGGCAAATGGAAATAGTAAGTAGATTCGTTTAAAACGGTTAGTGTATAATCTGTTGTGTTTTGGGTTACGTTTATTAAAAAGAAATACTTTTATTTTTCTTAACTAATTTATTACCGAACTTTAATTACAACTCTTCTACAGTTTTTCAAATCGACTCTCTGATTCTTTAAGAATCAGACTATTTATGCTTTTACAAAAAATACATTATCAACAAAAACCCCCAAATTGTCTGGGCAATTTCCCCAGTCACGTAATCATATTTTAGTTAAATTTGGTTCAATTATTATTTCTTTGTTAAAGTTAAATTTAGTTCAAAATATTTCAATTTCTTTGTTTAATTATTATTTTGAAATATAATTTTTGGACGATATATTGGTAATGATTGTTGATGATGCATTTTTTATTCTTTGTTAATATCAATCTATATTTTAAATCATAATATTTAAATCATAATCATAACATTTAAATCATGTCAATATTTATTATTTTATATTTAATTAATATGATTTTTGTAATTTAGTCTATGTTGTAATATTTTATAATGCAATTATAGTGAAGGTTTTCAATTCAAATTGTTTTTATAAAGTTCATTTGTTATTTGATACGTTATTTTTATTATTAGATTTTATTTAAACATACATCTTTGAAATTTATTGTATTAGTTTTTTGTACTTTTCTTTACTACATTTATTATTGTTTTTGCAAAATTGCAATTTAGCACTTTACACATTTTTATTTTAAATTAATTTGATTCTTTAATATCAGTACGTTACAGTTATCTCTTTTATTTATTCTTATTATTATGAATGATTTGAATTTAATCTATGTTTTCTTCTTTTTTTTCTCTTGGCTTTTTACTTTTATTATTTGTTTTTAAAATGTGACACTGCATTCGTAATTTTATTCATTTGTCTAATTTTTCAAACAATATACATATATTCTATTATTTGTTGTTTTTATTTTTTTTCTTATCATTATTCTATACTAAATTAAAAGGAAATGATTCTCTAGATTTATTAAAGTTTGGTGGTTTAGGTGGATTTGGAATTTCGGATTTTGGTAAAGTTATTATTTCAGATTTTGGTAAATTTGATAATTCAGATTTTAGTAAATTTGAAATTTCAGATTTCGGACTTATTTCTTTCATTTGTATTTTAGGAATTTTGGGTCGTTCAGATGTCAGAGTTAATCGTAAAATTGCAAACTTTTTTTTTTTATTATTTTCATTATCCAACAGTTGCATATTATTATTGCTATTACGAATAAAGACGTTATGCCGATTGATGAAATTATTGTTATTTGATTATTATTAATTTTACTGGTTTGGTGAGCTAATATACGTTCGTGTTCCGTCAAATTTAAATGTTTCTGTAAATGGTCTAGTGAAGGATTTGTCAATGTAAGTTCCTTGAAATCTTGACTTGAAAATATTAATATTATATTATCAATCATTATAAATCTTTAAACTATTATTGTGCACTTTTGTTGTGCGATTTCCAATTTTAATAGTACTGTCAACTGTCAACTTTAATAACTTCATATGGTCCTGTCCAGATTTTTGAAAATTTATTTTTCCGTCTAGCATTACGTAACAATACTCTATCTCCGGGAATTATTATTTCATTTAAATTTTTATCATAATATTTTTTTGATGTTTGCTTGCTTTTTATCAAATTTTCTCTTACAATTAAATGTGCTTTCTGTATTTTATGTTTTAACACCAAATAATAATCATCCATGTTATATAATGGTGCTGGTGGTTTTTTCAAATTAGTTGGTATTTCTGCTGAAAATCCGAAAAGACAATCCATTGGGCATAATTTGGATCCTGTATGGGGTGTATTGTTTCTTACGTGAACAGCTTGTCGCCACTGATCCCAATTTTCGCCTGTTTGATCCACAAAATTTCGCAAATATTCGGCTAATGGCCGATGACTTCTTTCCAAAGCTCCATTTGATTGTGGATGATAAGCTGTTGTTTCAATTTTTTTAATTTTCAGAAATTTACATACTCGCTTAAAAAGATCGCTTGTGAAATTAGTTCCTTGATCTGTAACAAGAATTTCTGGTATTCTATACCGAGAAATGATCTCGTCAAAAAATATGCGCGCTACTGTTGCTGCTTCTTGATTTGGCATTGCATAACAATCCATGAATCTTGTGAGGTCATCTTCAAATGTAAGAATATAACTATTTCCATTATAAGTTGTTTGAAGCGGTCCTACTATATCCATATAAATTTTTTGAAATGGTTTTTTTGAAACTTCACTCAATACCATTGGCATTTTGCTTAGTTTAGATATTTTTTTTTGACATAAATCACATTTTTTTATATATTTTGTTATATCAGCCATCATACCCTTTCCACTTATATTGTTTTCTAATTCTTTTGTAAGTTCTTCTTATCCCCTGATGCCCTCCAAGTGGAGCGTCATGAGCATTCTTCAAAATAGTATCAATGTCGTTTTGATTTGTTAGTTCTTCTACATTGAAATCGTTACTTATTTCTGAAAAAATTGAGTCACATTCTGAATCCGATTCATTTGATTTATTTTGATTTTCTGTTTTGTTTAATTCTTTCTGTTTGTTGACTTTGTTTATTTCGTTTTGTATTTCAATTTCTTTTATGTTTTCTTCTTCTTCTCTTTTCTGTGCTCTTGTGATTGCTAAGCAGTTTTTGATATTTGTTGTTTGTCTGTTACTTGTGCCATATGGTTGGTGTCGTATTCATTGTTAATTTTAATTGTTTCATTGGCACAGGAATTTGTATTATTTGCATTTATTACTTTTATTATTTCCTTGTTTTCGTTATCATATACATTTATTATTGGATCAATTATTAAATTGTTATTTGTATCATTTTCATTTGAAATAAATTTACGACTTAAAGAATCTGCTACTGTATTTTTTGGTCCAGGTACATAAGAAATTGTATATGTAAATTCTGATAATTTATGATGAAATCGCATTAGCCTTGAAGTTGGATCTTTTACGTTAAACACACCACGTAAGGGTAAATGGTCAGAAAAAACGGTAAATTCTCTTCCTTGTAAATAACATCGAAATGTTTTGGTTGCCCATACTATTGCTAAAAGTTCTTTTTCAATAGTTGAATAATTTTTTTCTGCTTTATTTAGTGTTCTGCTAATGTACGCTATTGGTTTTTCTTGGGATAACACCGCACCTAATCCTTCATTACTTGCATCTTTAGTGAGATTAAATAGTTTTGAAAAATCTGGATAGCTTAGAACTGGTGGGGAAATTAATAAAGTTTTTATTTTCTGGAAAGCTTCATTGCATTCGTCAGTCCAAATAAATTTAACACATTTCTGTAAAAGTTTATTAATGGGGTTAACAATATCAGAGAAATTTTTAATGAATTTACGATAATAGTTGGCTAATCCTAAAAATGATTGCACTTGTCGGATGGTTTTAGGTATTGGAAAATTTTGAACTGCATCAGTTCTACTTGGGTCCGGTGATACTCCAGTTTCATTGCACAAATGTCCTAAATATGTAATTTCTTTTCTTAAAAATTGACATTTTTCTGGCTGTAATTTTAGATTATAGTATCTTAAACGTGATAGAACGTGTGATAGTTTTCGATTATGATCTTCAAGATTTTTTCCGTAAATTACAATGTCATCTAGGTACACATCAGGCACGAAGCGTGAATTTTTTAGGTACGGAAGCACATTGTGGTATGGGCCCTACAATTAAAGAATCAACTAAATTTTTTCAAGAAAATTTTTCGTTAATCAGTTTTTCATTTAAATTTTTTCTATTTTTCATATATTTTTGGTTTTTTTTAATAGAAATTAATGCCAAATTCAATAATCTATTAAACAAATTTATTCCTCAAATAAGTTTTAAATTTGCATTTGTTTTAATTTTAAGAATGAATCTTCATTGCGCATTATTTTCCTACAAGAATCTGTCTCTTTTTCATGTTTATTTCGTTTACGCATCAAAAGAATGAGTTTCTACTATGCATTATTTTTCTACAAAATGCATTATCTAATTTGCTATATGTGTTTGTAAAGTTACTTGGCATTGGTATTCTATTAAATACAGCAGATTGAATTTCTCCTGCGCATTCTATGCATAAAAAATTTCTCCCACTTAAAAAGAATGAATTTCCCCTGCGCATTATTTTTGGATAATACACATTATCTGATTCCTTGTATGGGAGGCTGAAAGTTACTTAAGTAGGTTTTTCGTTGCATAGAAAAATAATGAGTTTCCCCTGCGCATTATTACGAATACTACTTTACATGCGCAAATGATTTTCTATGAAGCGAAGGCATTATTACACAAGAAAAAAATATATAGATTTAAACAAATGATTATTTTTCTTAAAAAATATTTGAATATTAAGAAAATCATTATTCTTCTTACAAAATATTTAGAAATTAAAAAAAACAAAATTTTTCTTACGGAAGCACTCATTCCGTTCAATATATGAACGCTTCGTCTCTGGTACACATAACACTCAATCCCTTGTAATCCTGTCAAAATGTAATTCATAACCCGCTGAAAAGTTGTTGGTGCTGAAGTCAAACCAAAAGGCATCCTTTTAAATTCATAATGACCTAATGGAGTACTAAACGCTGTTTTTGCTCTATCTTCCTCGTTTACCAGAATTTGATAGTATCCGCTTGCTAAATCCAGGGTTGTAAAATATCTTGAATTTCCCAACTGATCCAGAATTTCTTCGATTCTTGGAAGTGGAAATGCGTCGTTTATTGTTACTTTATTTAATTTTCTAAAATCTATTACTACTCTCCATTTTTTTTTCTCGTCATTATTGGACCTCTTGGGCACTACCAACAGAGGTGAGTTCCATGGCGATTTACTTGGGGTGATTATATCATTTTCTTGTTTCTGTGATTGTGGAAGTCTGTACATTTTTTGATTAATTGGGCTAGTATTTGTTTGTGAAATTGGAATTGAATGTGTAATTACGTTTGTATAAGTTAAGGGATCACCTTTTAAATAGAATACGTCATTAAATTCATAACAAATGTTCGAAATTATATTTTTCTCTTCTTTGTTTAAAGCGTCATCAATTTGTATTGACTCAAATATTTTTTGTTTTCTCTTTGATTCTGGGTTATTGTAATTAATATTATTATTTTTTGTTATCGTATTATTATTAACATTATTTTCATTAATTTTCTCTAGTATTTCATAATTTTGCAGAGGTTTTAGTTTTGGTTGAAAATTTTTTATTGTTGCTTCATTTGTTTGTGTATTTATTGCTGTGCATATTTTTCCGTTTTCTACTTTTACCAGTGAATTCGCTATATATACTCCAGGTAAAATTTCTTGATTTGCACAAAGCATTTGTCCTTCAGCATCTTTTGATACAGAGAGTTCAACTATTTTAAATTTTCGAGCAGGAATTTTTAAAAGATTATCTTCATTTATATAAGTAGATTCATTTTTATGAAAATTACTTGTTTCACGCGGAGTTTCTTCAGATTGCTTTCTAAGTACTATATCTTGAGAATTATCTCGTGTGATTTCTAGATTTGGATCCTTTCTAAGGACTTCAATCTTATGATTTATGCAATCAATTTTAACATTATCCCCTAGAAAATCTCTTCCGAGAATTCCATCTGCTTCGATATCAAGAACATCGTTTCTAACGACATGAAATTTGAACTTAATTTCTGCGGGATGCGAAAGATTACCGTAAGTAGTTCCTAGGGCTTAACTGACTCTACCTTTGATGCCTGTAAATGAAATTGTTTCGGATGTATTTATTTTAGTATTAGGTTTAATATTGTTAATTTTTGGCATTGATATTTCGGCGCCGGTGTCAACTACCATTTTTATTGTTTCGTTTTTGGCTATGTCTAATGGTATTTTAATTGTTGTTTCCGGTGTTAATTTATTTTCGTATATTTGATTATTTTTTAAATCTGCCCCTTTTTCTGTTGTTGTAATTGTTTGGCATCGACTTGGGGGTTGCAAGTCTTGCCCTGACAGTTTCCCTGACCGTTGTTTATATTTTCCCATTTTCTTTTTTGAAAACATTCGTCTACTGTATGACCTGTTCTACCACAAAATTCGCATTTTGATGTGTTGGAATTATTTCTTCGATCTGGCATATGATTATTATTATTATAGTTGAAACTATTTCGTCTTTCTTGAGAACGATTATTATTGAAATTTGAACTATGTGCATTTTCTTGAAAACGATTGTTAAAATTTGCATTTCTGCCATTGAAACTATTATTATTAAAATTTGAATTATTTACTCGTGCTTGGTAATTATTATAATTTTGCTGATTTTGCACTCTTAGTTTTGTTCTGCATTCTGAAATAGTATGCCCTAATTTATTACAAAAGTAACACTTTACAAATTGATAATTATTAGATGGATTTTGTTTTTGTGAATTTAGTATTTGTGGCATCTTTTCAGGTTCAGTTTTAATTATATTCGGTTGTAAAGGAAAATTAGAATATTGAATGTTATTATTTGGAATATTATAACATGGTTGTTCATGTTGTTTTATTTGTTGTGGTGGCTGGGAAATAAGATGCATTAATGGAGGATTTTTGAGTTGTAATTGTTCGTAATTATTCATTGGTTTTAGTTCTTGAAGATGAGAGTTTAAGTTTAAATCTTGGGATGGAAAAGGAACCCCAGCTAATTCGTACATTGAATTGTTTCTAGAATAATTCATTAGTAGTTCAGTTTGTAATGCAAGTTTTATTAAGTTTTCAAGTTTCGTTTCTATAGAACTTATTATAGTTTGTCTAATTGTTGGGTGGCTCAATCCTAATTTAAAAGCGTTTGTGGCATATAGTTCTAATTCTTTAAGGAAAGCGTCATTTTGTTCGGTATATTTTCCTTTCACAGCATTTTTTGTTAAATTTAATAGCGTCTGTAGTCTGTCTGAATATTTTAGAACATTCTCGTCTGGTAGTTGTCTGCAATTTATTAAGTCTCTTGTTAGCTCTATAGTTGTTTTAGATGGGAAATAGTGATCGCAAAGAAACGTTTTTAATTCCGCTAAGGTCTTAAATTTTTCTAAATGATTTAAAAGCATAAATGCCTCTCCACGAAAACGACTATAAATATATGTCATAAAAATATTTTTAGAGTTCTCATCAAGATTGTCATAAATAATATTGCAACCACATAAAAAAATTTGCAATTGTTCCGATACCGCTGATGTTCTTTCACCACTAAATGTAGGGATTGTTTGGACTTGCTTATATATTTCTAAGTTTGTCATTGTTTTTACAGTATTATTTCTAGTTTCTAATTCTACAGTGTTTAACAAATTTTGAGTTTCTAATGCTACTTTTACAATATCTTCAAGATTGTCGCTGTTAACACTGCTTCTATTATTGTTATAACTTAGTACAGTACCTTTTGATGGTTCCGATGTGTGCCAGGATCGTAAAGGGTTGATTTTCTTTTTAATCCTTATAGCTTTTCTCTCTGCTTCCTTTCTTCTTCTCAAATTATAGAATCTGGTATTCTGTTCGGGTTCTTCCTCTGTGCTGTTTTCTTTGAAAACTTCGTCTTTATTCATTCACTTTTAGTATTATTTTTCGATATTTAATTTTTTTCTTATCACTTTTCTGCTTTGCTTACATATTTTATTTTTTCACTCCTCCTTTATTTTTCACTTTTACTTTGATTTTATTATATTTTTATTTTTTCACTCTTCTTTTATTTTATTTTTCTTATTTCTTTAAATTTTAATATTTTTTATTTCTTTCAAGTAATTATTTCTGTACACAAAATTCACAAAAAATAATAGTAAAATCTTTTAAAATCCTACCGACTGCGCCACTGTTGTGTTTTGGGTTACGTTTATTACTTTTATTTTTCTTAACCAATTTATTACCGAACTTTAATTCTACAGTTTTTCAAATCGACTTATGCTTTTACAAAAAATACATTATCAACAAAAACCCCCAAATTGTCTGGGCAACTTCCCCAGTCACGTATTCATATTTTAGTAAAATTTGGTTCAATTATTATTTCTTTGTTAAAGTTAAATTTAGTTCAAAATATTTCAATTTCTTTGTTTAATTATTATTTTGAAATATAATTTTTGGACGATATATTGGTAATCATTGTTGATGATGCATTTTTTATTCTTTGTTAATATCAATCTATATTTTAAATCATAACATTTAAATCATGTCAATATTTATTATTTTATATTTAATTAATATTATTTTTGTAATTTAGTCTATGTTGTAATATTTTATAATGCAATTATAGTGAAGGTTTTCAATTCAAATTGTCTAACTTTCGGAACAACTATAAATTCAATTTATTTAATTATATTTGTTTTTATTAATTTTGAGTTAAGGTGCATAAATACAGGCACAACAGACTGTGTGTCACTACAAATGTAAAGATAATAAGTTCAGTCTAGTGGTATTCCTTAGTTTTTTTTTTCGGCATATTTTCGTTTAAATTGTACTGGATGTCCCAGTTATGTCAAGCTCAAAAATTTAAATAATGGATCTTTCATGATGAAACAAAATTCTTAACTATACTTTTGTTTTTTTTTTATACAAAAGATAAGATTTGTGGAGAAGGTTTCCTGATCTGGTTTTTGTGGTACAGCTTAAAGCACACGTGAGATCGTTTTAAAGAAAGAAATAAAACACGATCCATAGTGAGCTATCTTGCTCGAAGTATATCCAGGCAAAACAACAGTTAAAAAGAACATCTTGGCGCTTAAGCTTCTTTCATTAAGATATTCTTTTGTTCTCACATTGTGTAATTAGCATAAGCCAACACGAATCAATAACATAATGCTGTTAAAATAATAAAAATAAGATTGTAATCCAAAACAAGAACATGTTTATATAATTCAATAAAATTTTAATACTGATACATTGGCGCCAGAGAAAGATATAACAACGACGTAAACATTTTCTTGTTTGGGAGTTATGTCTTACGGCAAAGAAATAATAAATTTTAGTGAGCGAATTTGAAGTTTTTTTTTTGAGCTTTCAGTCGTATGATGTTATTGTAATACTATAGTTAGATAGGTTAGCTTTAATTAAGTAAGAAATAATATATATATATAAACGTTAAAATCTTCCTTAAATTTTAAAATGGATCCCAGTCATTTGAAAAATGATGAGATTAAGTACGAATTAGCAATTCGCCATATTCAAGGCCTGTTTGATAAAAGGGGACAAATTACAACTTTAAGGCATTCTTACATAAAGAATCAAGCGGTATTGAAATTAAAGGTCTTGATCCTAAATTAAAAGCCGAATTATGTAAGCAAAAACTTGAAGAACTGTCGATTGTTTTAAATAACCCACTTATAGCAAAAGATTGTTTAATGACGAACTATGCACGATCGAGGTTAATTCATTTAGTTGATCGATGCGGTCGGATTAGGTTTATTAATGATGAAATTGAGACCAATAAAACACGCGAATTGGAACGGTCTATAGGGTTAATATTAGATAAAAGTAACATAGAGACAAATACGTATCGCAGACCAGGGAGTAGGTTGATAATTCAAATGAAACGAGCCCAGTAAATTTTGACAAAGACATACTTGAAAAAATCAGGAAAGTAACTCTGAAGACAAAAAGATCAATAGAAGCTAAACAAAAATGTGATTTTGGGATAGCTATCAGCCGCGTATTTTAGACGAAGACAGAGTGCAATACCACGAGTTTAAGACATTGCGCAAACCTGTTAATAGAAACTCAGAGATCGACAATCCAGATCACCGAAAACCTTAATGGTCACAAGACAGACATTATTTAGAAAGATATCACTATCAGACTCGCGACTTTAATTCCATTGTTCCACGACAACAAGATTTAACGGCTCCGTTCAGAACTATTAGTGAATATGGTTGAGATGAATATTCCTATAATAAAAAGACAGAGGGGGTATATCCACATCACCGAAAACCTGAATTGTCACAAGAAAGAAATCATTCAGAAAGATCTCAATATCACACACGCGATTTTAAATCCCATGTTTTACAACAACACATTTCACAGGCTGAAGAAGTGCCAACGTATGAGCTAAGATCATCCGTAATTCATTTATGACTGCATACAATTGGTACAGAAGTAATTATCGCGATTTGTCTACATGGAATGAATTTTAACGCGCAATTCTGGATGAATTTCTTCCAGAAGGATATGAGCATATGCTTCTGTGGGAGATTGAGAACCATATTCAAGGAAAAGACGAGTCCTTCGGTGCGTATCTGGTGGCAATGCGGCGGTTGTTCCACTGCTTACAAGCTCCACTTAGCGAAAGCTATCAATTATATCTTGTTCGGAAAAACATGAACAGCTTTTACGCGATGAGCTTCGTGTCCGCAGAGATTCATTCGGTAAATGAGCTCGCACGTATATGCAAAAGGATCGATAGACAACGATTCGCAGGAGTTTCGCGTAGTGCACTATTACAGCCAATGTTTGCAACCTAATTCAAATCACAAAGAAATATTAATGTAGTAGACCAAGACGAAGACGAGATTTCATTCCAACGACAACAACAACGTAATTGTGGAGAAAACCCAGCGGGGCAAGATATGACAAAAACTTATAATGACAGACCCTCGTTGGAATTGTGATGGAGTCGGGCACATTCACAGAAATTGTAGAAAACCGAAATCATTATTTTGTTATAAGTGTGGCATAAAGGACGTGATAGTTTATAACTGCCCACATTGTAATATTACGGAAAATCAATAAGTAGAATTAATGGTAGGCGGGATCGACGTGATTCTACTAAATTTTCGATTCCAACCCGGGAAAGTAATATTAAACTAAATCCAGATTTATCTTTTGAACCAAATATTAATATGACTATCTTAAACATCGACGGGGATAACAGACCTCATGCAAAAATCCGTGTTTTTGGACATGAAATGCTCGGTCTATTAGACTCAGGAGGAAACTGTTCAATTCTGGGACAAAATTGTATCGGGCTTGTTGCAAAACTCAGGCTTAACGTAAAGAATATGTCGGGTTCAATAAAAACTATAGATGGCTGGACTCACGTTATTTCCTCTTTCGAGAACTACCAATAGAGTATAATAACCACTGTAAAATTTTGTCGGTTATTTTGGCACCGTCATTATCCAGAGAACTAATATTAGGCATGGATTTTTTGGAGCTATTTAAGATTAAACCATCCGTGTGTGAAAGCATCGTAGTATCGAAGAATTTAGTAGATACATTTTGCAATTTAAATACGGAAGATCTTTCTGACGCTTTTTGGCAAATTCCTTTGGAGGAAAGCTCTAAAGCGAAAACGGCGTTTACAGTCTCAGGACGTGGTCTGTTCCAATTTACAAGAATGCCTTTCGGGCTGTGAAATGCTTCCCCATTAACAGATTTATTAAAAAAGACACAAAAAAAATTTATATGGAGTCCTGAGGCAAATAAATCCTTTCTCGAACTAAAATCAGTATTGGTCTCGACAACAATATTGCCCAACCCTAATTATGAGGAGAAATTCACGATTCAAACCGACGCCTCGGACGTAGGTGTAGGTGCAGTGTTAACTCAAGGTGAGGGCAATAATGAGAAAGTTATTGCATTTATGTCTCAAAAATTATCTTCGTCTCAGCGAAAGTATTCGGCTACTGAAAGAGAATGCTATTAGCAATTGAGAAATTTCGTGCATACGTAGAAGGAGTTAAATTTTTGGTAGTTACGGACCATGCTTTTCTGAAATGGCTCCAAACTATGAAACACCCAAACGATCGGTTAAGTAGATGGGTATTACGTTTACAACAATTTAATTTCGATATAATACACAAAAAGGGGACACTTAACGTTGTACCATATGCTCTATCTCGTTCAATGAATGATTTAGAAGTTAATCAGGTAACAAATGATGATAACTGGTATCGATCGGTTAAATTAGGTACAGAAAAATTTCCGGAACGGTATCCATTATTCAGAATTGTCGAGGATCAATTATTAAAGCATTGTACGTATCAAAATGCATTTGGGAATTATCAAGCGAAATGGAAAACCGTAATTTCACGAGCAAACCGGTTAAAAATTCTGGAAGAATGACGAACCTACGTCTGCGTATTTAGGGTTTTGGAAAACTTTAAATAACATATCTGCACGCTATTACTGGCCTCGTATGGTAAAAGTCATAAGGAATTATGTTTATAGTTGTGAAACGTGGAAAGCAGTTAAAGACAAGACACAAATTTCGAGACCAGCTGGTCAAATGAAAGACGCGTCACGTCCTTGGGAACTCATATCAATCGACTACGTCGGTCCTTTCCCCAGATCACGCAACGGCAATACTGTGATCTTGGTAGTCTTGGTTTTCAAAGTACGGAAAGGCCAACACGTATTTGAAAACCAAGACTACCAAGATCTCACTGATCGGAAAGATCAGAGCGGCTAAAACTGGTACGGTGATTAAAATTTTGGAGGAAAGGGTATTTTTGGTATTCGGAGTACCTAAAATATTGTTATCGGAAAACAATTTATATCCGGTCAATTTAAGGAATTCTTAAGTCAGTACAACGTAAAACATTGGAAGACAGCCTTCTATAGTCCACAAACAAATAACTCTGAGAGTGTTAACAAAGTTTTAATGACCTCCATTCGGGCTTACCTGATCACAGATTGTGGGATCAAAATATCCCAAAAATTTTATGTGCTATTAATTCTGCTACTCACGAATCGACAAAATTTTCACCGTTTGAAATAAATTTCGGGGTGGAAATGCAAATAACAGGAGATACTGGATAGTATTAACAAAAATAATAACGACAGAAAAAAACATATTGAGCAATTAGAAAAAATCCGAGCTTTGGTTAAACAAAATTTACGTAAAGCATATGAGAGAACTTCGCGAAATTATAATTTGAGAACACGGCCTATTGTGTTTAATCCGGGAGAGATAGTTTGGTGTGAAAATTTCGAATTGTCTAATGCTGGTAAAGGAATATCGGCAAAACTACTGCCTAAATTTATTAAATGTAGAGTGAAATCAAGATCGGGATTAATTTATGAAATAGGGAATTCATTAGGAAAATATGTGGGAAAATTCCACACAAAAGACTTAAAAAGAGCGTAGAAGAAAAAAAAAAATTTTTTTTGGGAAGACGAGATTAGATTAGAATAAAGTAGAATTAAGAGTAGATTTTGTTTGTTAAAATACTAACTTTACCGGTTTAGAGATCTTTTTATCCTGGATATCATCAGCATAAAGGTGCAACGAGGACAAAATGATCGGTAAGTCATAAATAAATAAGGAAAATAAAAGAGGACCAAGGAATGAATCTTGCGGAACGCCAGACAGATATGAAAGTTTAAATGAAAATACATTATTAATTGAAACACATTGGGAAAGTATGAACGAATAAGGTGTATTCAACTAGGTGAGAAATTGTAGAACAAATTTAATTTATCTAAAAGAATTTCGTGATTAATGCAATCAAATGCTTTAGAAAAGTCTAACAGAACTAATACAGTAAAATATTTCATATCAATATTCTTTTTAAAGTCATGTTTAAAATGGCCGACGTGGTAATATGGTTAGATCGAACACCAGATTGTAAAGGTCTAAGTAATTTGGTAAAATTAAGAAATCAATCTGATTGTAGTGTGGACCACCACATAATTACATTTAAGATAAATAATACAAACATAATCTATAATATAAAACATATTAATTGTATATTTCAACATTGTGCTACAATTAATTAATGTCGACTTGCATTATTTTGTTTGACTTTAAGTAACTTAAGTCAAACCACTTGAATACATTAATGCAAGATCGCATAATAATATGTAGTACAATGTAATATAAAAACAGAAAGCAACAACCTCAGAAATGCTGACAATTATAAATAATAATAAAATTAACAAATGCCAATATATTATAATCAACATTGTTAGAATTAAAATTAACAAATATTAAGATCAATAAACTGTAAAATGCTGATAAGTAGCATTTTTTCCCCAATCAATAACCAATTATTATTGGTTATTCCTTTTCTTCCACTCTGTTTTGGGAGGTAGCTTAAGTTCAATATAAATATAGGTTAATTCAAAATTGTAGTTAGTTGACTTAAAGATCTAATAAACACTTAATTTAAAACCGAATCTCTCGTTGTTTTTAATAATATAAAAGAAAGCAATTTCTTTTGTAACATTTTGGCGCAGCCGGTAGGATACTTAGAAAAAATTAGATATATTCTCGCACGATTATATCTAAAAAAAACGACAGGCAAGTATGGCTGTATGCTTCGTCGAAATTTATGCGATAGTATTGTCATTTAATATAATAAAAAAAAATTAAATGGGGGTGCTCCACCACGTGTTCCGATCCCCCTTAAAATCAATATGGTTCTATGATGGACCAATAAAATACTAATCCCAAAATTTCATTGCAATCCGTTCACATGTTCTTAAAAAACTGTATTTTCCAAAAAATTTGTATGGGGGGTGCTCCACCCCGTCCCCCGTTCTTCCTAAAATTAATATGGATCTATGATGGAACAATAAAATACTAATACCAAAATTTCATTGCAATCCGTTCACATGTTCTTAAAAAACTGTATTTTCCAAAAAATTTGTATGGGGGGTGCTTCACCCCGTCCCCCGATCCCCCCTAAAATTAATATGGTTCTATGATGGAACAATAAAATACTAATCCCAAAATTTCATTGCAATCCGTTCACATGTTCTTAAAAAACTGTATTTTCCAAAAAATTTGTATGGGGGGTGCTCCACCCCGTCCCCCGATCCCCCCTAAAATTAATATGGTTCTATGATGGACCAATAAAATACTAATCCCAAAATTTCATTGCAATCCGTTCACATGTTCTTAAAAAACTGTATTTTCCAAAAAATGTGTATAAGGGTGCTCCACACCGTGCCCCGATCCCCCCTAAAATCAATATGGTTCTATGATGGACCAAAAAAATACTAATCCCAAAATTTCATTGCAATCCGTTCACATGTTCTTAAAAAACTGTATTTTCTTAAAAATTTGTGTGGGGGGCGCTCCACCCCGTCCCCCGATCCCCCCTAAAATCAATATGGTTCTATGATGGAACAATAAAATACTAATCCCAAAATTTCATTGCAATCCGTTCACATGTTCTTAAAAAACTGTATTTTCCAAAAAATTCGTATGGGGGGTGCTCCACCCCGTCCCCCGATCCCCCCTAAAATTAATATGGTTCTATGATGGACCAATAAAATACTAATCCCAAAATTTCATTGCAATCCGTTCACATGTTCTTAAAAAACTGTATTTTCTTAAAAATTTGTATGGGGGGTGCTCCACCCCGTCCCCCGATCCCCCCTAAAATCAATATGGTTCTATGATGGACCAATAAAATACTAATCCTAAAATTTCATTGCAATCAGTTGTTGCAATCCTCGGGAATCTGATTTTTTCCAAAACAATTGTTTGGGGGGTGCTCCACCCCGTGCCCCGATGCCCCCCAAAATCAATAGTGTTCTATTGGGGATCAATAAAATACTAATCCCAAAATTTCATTGCAATCAGTTGTTGCAATCCTCGGGAAACTAATTTTTTCCAAAACAATTGTATGGGGGGTGCTCCACCCCGTGCTCCGAACCCCCTCAAAATCAATAGGGTTCTATTCGGGACCAAAATAATACTAATTCCAAAATTTTATTGAAATCCCTTCACGCGTTTTTGAGTTATCGTGTAAACATACGGCGGACGGAGTCCGGACTGACAGGATTTTTTTGACCCCTTTTTTGGGGATAAAAGTTGCAATAACCACCAATTTGACCTTTTGTTAGTAAAAATAAGTTGCCCTAGGGTCATTCTATGTGAGAAAAATTTTTTTTTGGAAATTTTCTTTTAATTGTGTCTTTTAAAAATAAAAAAAGTTGAATTTCAAAATTTTCCATTACAAGGCTTAGTCGATTACGACGAAGCAATAAGTAAATACTGTTTAAGTGACGACGCGAGTTTAGTGAAATTAAGTGAATTCAAGTGAAGTTAAGTGAAAGAAAAAAAAAAGGGAAGAGTCAACTCAGAGAAAAAAAAAACTCTCTCAATATACAATATGAAAAAAAAATTAAATAAAAGAATATCCAAAATAAAACAAATATTCAAATATAAAAAAAAAAATATATATCCAAAATAAAACGAAAAATAAATATCCAAGTATAAGAAAAAAAAAATCTAAAATAAAAAGAATATCCAAAATAAAAACAAATATTCAAATATAAAAAAAAAAAAAAATATATCCAAAATAAAATAAATATCCAAGTATAAAAAAAAAATAAAGAAAAAAAAAAAAAAAAAATATATATATAAAAAAAAAAACAAAAAAAAAAAAAAAAAACCTTGTTGTCATTAATAATTTTAGTGGTGAAGTTCCAGATCCAAACGGAAGATTCGAGCCTCGTAGGCGAATTTCCGCAACTGATCCAGATCCAAACGAAAGATTCGAGCCTCGTAGGCGAACTTTCGCAACGTTGTGAATGTGGAACAGAAGTCGTTCCGAGGTTAAAAAGACAAAAAAATCTGGGGTCGTGACAAGATCCAAATCCTCCGCACCAACATCAAAATCAACAAAGAAAAAAACAACAACTCCAACATCAACACCAACAACAACTATACCACCAGCATCAACATCAACAACACCAACAACTACTGTATCACCAACATCAACAACACCAACAACAACTGTACCACCAGCATCAACATCTACACCAATAACAACTCCAATAAATATATATATCAACAATACAGACAGGGGTGAGTACATAGAAAATAGTACAGACACACGTATTACCAAAAATAAAATGCCGTTCTCATTCACGCACGGTGCTTCGGTGATTCCTGAATTCTCCGGGAATTCACGCGATTTACATAGATTCCTTACGTGCTGTGAAATAATATACAAAACTGTAGACGGCGATGCTGATCAAGTATCGTTTCTCGATCTTTTAAAAACTAAACTAACAGGAATTGCTTACGAAATAGTAAAATATGACGACATTACAGATTTTCCTGCATTAAAAATTCAATTACTAAATCAATATTCAGAAAAAAGACCGTACGAACTTATCCAAGCTGACCTCCGAGATGCACGACAATCTAATAACGAAACAGTTTCAGAATATGGTACACGTATCCAAAGATATTTATCCAAATTAAACGAGACAAGTATAAACAAAATTGATGCGAAAGGGGATACAGCAAAAGGATTGAGAGAATTAAATGGTTCCGTTGCTCTCCAAACCTTCCAATATAATTTAAAAGAACCCATGAGAACCATCGTGATATCTGGACAGTATCAGACTCTTGAACAATCGATAACGGCCGCTCTTCTTGTGGAGTCAAGGGCACTTACGTATACAAAAATAAATAATCCGCATAAATACAATTATAATAAACCCAACTACGTCCCTGATAAAACTCATTTATATTGCAACAATTGTAAACATAAAGGGCATAATACAAATCAATGTCGATTTAAAATAGAAAATTCATGCACAAATTGTAATAGACAAGGGCACACTACTGTAGATGGACCCGAAATCCGATCACAGTAGAACCAAGACCAATAATTAAAACGGAAAATCAAGTTAATCAAATAAATATTTCATGTAATTATTGTAAAAAACCTGGACACTTAATAAGCCAGTGTCGAACGAGACAAAATAGATATGGACCGTGGACGAGACCAAGTACAAACACAAGACAAACTCAACAAATAACTACGGAAATTAACAATGAGACGGGAAACGAGAGGGGGCAGGAGATCGGATCTCTAATGCCTGCCCAACAATTACAAATATAAAAGGAGTTCCACAAAAAATTTATTCAATAAATAACATAAAGCCAACGACCGAAACCAGCGATTTAATATTCATAGATTTACCATTAAACATATCAAAAGTTAATCCTGTAAAATTCTTATTAGACACAGGATCGGAAATCGCGATAATAAATATTAAAGTAATAATAGGATCCACATTAATAGACACCTCAAAACGAATTTTTATCAGAGGAATAACAGGTGATAAAATCGAAACACTAGGAACATGTTCCATACAAATACAATTACCTTTAAATGACAAAATTACACACGTGTTCCATGTAATTTCAAACAAGTATCCACTAACAGCTGACGGTCTAATTGGTAAAGATTTTCTATTCAAGATGAAAACAAATATCGATTTTAAAAACAATATTCTCAAAATTCCATCGGCGGAACATCCCGGTTTAGACAATGAAATTCACCTAAATAATAAAAACCAAATAAAATAATAATAATTTACGTTACCACCGCGATGCGAAATTTTGAAAAAAGTTTTTGTACCTGCATGTGATACACAGATGCTCTGTGTTTCTGAGGAAATACAAAAGGGTGTTTTTATCGCAAATGCAATTGTAGAAACCATAAACAACGAAACGTATATATCATTAATTAACAGTAACGATCATTCCGTGAATATAGAGAATTTTAAACCAACATTAGAATCATTAAATAATTACAATATAATCAAACATGAAGAAACATGTAATAAAGAAATAGAAAAAAAAATTAAAGAATTATTAAACCTAGATAACGACTTAAATTATGAAGAACAAGAATCTATCATTGAAATATGCAATGAATACAACGATCTCTTTTTTCTTGAAGGAGATATTCTATCTCATAGTAATGTGACGACACATAAAATCCCATTAAAAACCGACACAGCTCCAATTAATATACGACCATATAGATTAGCTGAATCTCAAAAACAAGAAATAACCAGACAAATAACTGAGATGATTAATGATGATCTGATACGTCCAAGCACGAGCCCATGGAATGCCCCTTTACTCATAGTTCCTAAAAAGTCTGACGTAAACGGACAGAAAAAATGGCGTGTAGTGGTCGACTTCCGCAAATTAAATGAAGCAACAATTGGTGACGCTTATCCATTGCCAAACATAACCGAAATTCTTGATCAATTAGGTCATTCGCGTTATTTTTCTACTTTAGATCTGGCAAATGGATATCATCAAATTAAAATGCAAGAAGAAGATAAGCATAAAACAGCGTTCAGTACCAATTTTGGTCACTTTGAATTCAGTCGGTTGCCGTTTGAATTAAAAGGTGCCCCAGCAACTTTCCAGAGAGCAATGAATCATGTTCTTACTGGGTTGCAAGGGATGAAATGTGTTGTATATCTTGATGACATAATAATATACGGAAAAAATCTATTAGACCATAATAATAAGTTAATTGAAATATTTAATTGTCTTAGAAAATTTAATTTAAAACTACAACCAAACAAATGCCACTTCCTTAGAAAAGAAATAAATTATTTAGGGCATATAATAACAGAAAACGGAATTAAACCAGACCCATCAAAAATATTAGTTGTTGAATCATTCCCACGTCCAGTAAATGAAAAAGGTATAAAATCATTTCTCGGTTTAGCGAATTATTATAGGAAATTTATTAAAGATTTTTCTAAAATAACCCAACCAATAAATCATTTATTAAAGAAAAACGTTCCATTTGAGTGGACTTCACAGTGTGAAGAAGCTTTTAAAACAATAAAAGAAAAATTAACGACCACACCAATTTTACAATATCCTGATTTCAAACGCGAATTCATACTCACAACTGACGCAAGTGGCAAAGCCATTGGTGCCGTCCTTTCTCAAGGTGAAATCGGAAAAGATCTTCCCATTTCTTACGCCAGCAGGATCTTGTGTAAAGCTGAAATAAATTATTCAACGATAGAAAAAGAACTTTTAGCTATTGTATGGGCTGTTCACAATTTTCGTCCATATTTATATGGTAGAAGATTCACCATAGTAACCGATCATAAACCGTTGAAATGGATGTTTAGCGTTAAAGATCCTTCATCTCGATTGATGAGATGGAAAATTAAATTAGGCGAATATGATTATGAAGTTATTTATAAACCCGGTAAAATTAATTTAAATGCAGATGCTTTAAGCAGAATACCAGAACAAATTTGCGATGTTGTAACTCGATCTCAAACCCGAACCAATAATCAAGAAGTAATCGAAATTACTAATTTAGAAATTGAACCGCAAAACATTGAAATCTTAAATTTTCCAATTAGAAAAGAAAACGATAAACAATTAAAAGAATTAGTTAAAGACGAAGAAAAGAAAAACGTGTTAAAAGAATTCCACAACAACCCTTTAGGTGGTCACATGGGTTACCATGTGTTTTAGTAAAAAGAATTGAACAATATTATAAGTGGAAAGGTATGTTGAACGAGATAAAAACATACATAAAAAATTGCGAACAATGTCAAAAGAATAAAATTTGCCAACTAACAAAAATGCCAATGAAAATTACGTCAACAGCTAAGAAACCATTCGAAAGGGTTTTCTTAGATATAGTAGAACCCCTACCATCTAGTTATCTTAATAATAAATATATCTTAACATTCCAAGACGATCTCACTAAGTTCTCTGAAGCTATTCCAATTCCAGATGCCGAAGCTACAACAATATCCGAACAATTCGTAACACAAATAATTTGTAGACACGGTACCCCTTTATCCATTTTAACTGATCAAGGCACAAACTTTTTAAGTAAATTATTCAAAAATATATGTAAATTACTAAATATACATAAAATACAAACCACCGCGTACCATCCACAAACCAACGGAGCTCTTGAACGTAGTCATAGAACATTATCTGAATATTTGAGAAACTATACAGATAAAGATACAATGTCATGGGATACTTGGCTTCCATATGCAATGTTTGTTTATAATACTACCCCACACTCAAGTACAAATTTTACTCCATATGAACTCGTATATGGTTTCAAACCTGATTTACCAACTAACATAAAAAGAGAACCAGAAAAATATTATAATTATGACAATTACGCGAACGAATTAAAAATGAGATTACAAACATCTCATACTATCGCAAATCGGGAATTACAAAAATATAAAATTCGATCCAAAACATATTATGATAAATACACCAAACCATTTGAACCCAAATTAAACGATCAAGTTTTATTGAAAAACGAGACCAGAAAACACAAATTACAACCTTTATGGTTAGGTCCGTATGAAGTAAAAACCATCAACTCTCCTCATAACATCGGAATTAAAATTAAACACGGTATAAAGATAGTGCATAACGATAGATTAAAATTATTTAATTCACAAAAATAAAAATAATATTGTCATCTGATAATCCTGTCATATAAAAAAAAATATTCAAAAAAAAAAAAACGTTTACAATTACAGGTAAAATAATGGGAGAATTCAAATCAATAATATATATAATTTTAATAAATCTCGTTAGTGCAAAATTAGAAAATGAATATGCATTGGTAACAGAATTAAATCCAAATCTTGGAATATATTTTAAACCGTCGGGGTCACACTGAAACCGCAATATAAGGTGTGTTCTATCAGAAAATAGCGCTACGCTAGTGTAGCGTAAATTTACAATAAAATGCCAACTTCAGATGAGTCACTGAAAGAACGACGAAATTTACGCCAAACGGTAGCAAGCGCAGCTGTTAAAAATTTAAATTGACATTCTCTTTAAAATATTATTTTTATTAAAAAAATTCACTTTTAAAAATTCCAAAATATAATGGAAAAACAAATAAATAGTGAAAATTTAAGAACGGGTTTGTTAATTTGGAAAAATCTACAATAAAACGATTTTGCGAACCTAGCGGAAAGATCCAATTGCTTACGCCAAGTAAATAGGTGGTGTAATGATTGGCGTAACTATAGTCTTTTCAGTGAATTTTTTTTATGAAAAATAGTATAATTACCCTACGCTAGCGTAGCGCTATTTTCTGATAGAACACACCTATAGTTAACTACTTAAATTGTAGACTTTAGTTGAACTAACGTGTAGATCTCCAAATTTGAATCAAAAATATTCTTTTTAATTTCAAATTTAAAATTTTTTACTTATATTTATTATTAATAAATGATTTTAAAATTAAAATCACAATTTATACATTTTTATTTTGATTTTATTTTATTTAATTAGAACAATAATATATTATTTATTTTTGGCGGGTCTTGGTTTTATTTTTTTTGTTGTTTTTTTGATCATTTTCATAGTTTAGCTATCTACCACATTACTTTCAGAGCCATTTTGTTCTCCAATATCACTGAACTGAAACCTCTAGTTAAAGTGCGAAAATTTTCGAACGTTAGTTCAACTAACAAAAATTCACTAGCTAACCATTTTTCGTTAGTTGAACTAACGGAGAGGTGAGAAAGAGCGATATATTTTGACGCGAGGTGGATAGAGAAAAAACATAACAAGTTAACTAATAAACGTACGTTAACTAGTTAACTATATTGCGGTTTCAGTGTCACTCCATTTTTATACCAACGAATGGAATCTAGTTACTTCGATTGATTTAGAATACCACGACGAATGTATACAAACATTAAATGAATTACGTAGTCGAATAAAAGAAATATGTGTAAAAAATTTTCCAATTGTAAAAAATTACTTGTGTAGCAAATTTACGATAGAAGTAATAAAAATCAAAAAGGAAATTGACAACAAACAAGACATAATTGATCATTATTTAAGCACAGACAATACTAAATTTAAACGATCACTTTTTTAACGAAACCATAATTACTGACCAGAAAAAATTTGACACCATACACACTGAGATAGAAATATTAAAAAATACAACGCGTGACATTGAACAACATGACGTAAAGACAATACGATTAATACATTTAATAGACGAGTTGAATGCACTCATATTACTACAAACAACACAAATTGAAAAACAACAAAATAATCTATTGCAAATAATTTTAGCTACTATTGGTGGCAAATTGCATCCATTTTTACTAACACCTTCCCGATTAAAAATAGAATTAAATAAAATAATACCACAATTATCAAAAGAGGTGTATATTATATACCAACAATGGATGTAAATCTTTTATATAAAATCATAACTTTTGATGCAATAAAAATAAATAATAAATTAATGTTTAAGATTAAAATACCTCTATTCAAAACCGAAGAATATCAAATATACGATATGATCAGTTTTCCATTTAAAATAAAAAATAAAATGTATGGTACAATAATTCCTAGTACAGAAAAAATTGTAATAGACAAAATAAAAGAGCATTATTCATTCATGAATACTAATACAATAAAAAATTGTTATAATCATAATAATATTTATATATGTAAACAAGAAATTAAAATATTAATCGCACACGGTCATCAAACATGTGAATTCATAATTTTTTCAAGTTCAAACACAACCTTACCTAATAATTGTGAAATAAAAATAATAAAATTTAAAAATACTATGTGGATGAAATTGGAGAATGAAAACTCATGGATGTTTGTGTGTGATAACGAAGAAATTGTAAATTTAATTTGTAATAATGAAAATATGCAAATTCAAATAAAAAATAATGGAATATTACATTTAAAAACAGAATGCTCAATACATACTCAAGGTCTTGTGATGTATTCACATGTAATAAAAAACCAAACCAAGATTTATAATAAAATGGTAAACAGTAATTTTATAAAAATAGATAAGATAAACGAAGAATTAAAAAATGTAAATGATATGATAGGAATTGACGAACCAAAAATAAATGATAATTTTCCAAAATTTATCCATAATAATAAAAAATTAGAGAAATTAGGTCATGATCTAAACCAATTACAAATCGAGGAAAAACTAAATAAAAATAATCTGTTGGAAAAGGAAAACGTTCGTCATTTCGCATTATAATAATAATAATTATCTGTATAATTATATATATTTTAAGAAAAAAATTTAAATGTAACTTTAAAATTAAGAATCAAAGAATAGAAGATCCGGAGGAACAAGTTGAACCAACTGTTGATGAAAACATTTGATCCAACTTCTTTTAAGAGGGGTGGTGTAGTGTGGACCACCACATAATTACATTTAAGATAAATAATACAAACATAATCTATAATATAAAACATATTAATTTCAACATTGTGCTACAATTAATTAATGTCGACTTGCATTATTTTGTTTGACTTTAAGTAACCTAAGTCAAACCACTTGAATACATAAATGCAAGATCGCATAATAATATGTAGTACAATGTAATATAAAAACAGAAAGCAACAACCTCAGAAATGCTGACAATTATAAATAATAATAAAATTAACAAATGCCAATATATTATAATCAACATTGTTAGAATTAAAATTAACAAATATTAAGATCAATAAACTGTAAAATGCTGATAAGTAGCATTTTTTCCCCAATCAATAACCAATTATTATTGGTTATTCCTTTTCTTCCACTCTGTTTTGGGAGGTAGCTTAAGTTCAATATAAATATAGGTTAATTCAAAATTGTAGTTAGTTGACTTAAAGATCTAATAAACACTTAATTTAAAACCGAATCTCTCGTTGTTTTTAATAATATAAAAGAAAGCAATTTCTTTTGTAACATGATGTTTAACAACGAACTCGAAAATTTTGGACAAAGCAAGTAACACAATAATAGGCCGGAAAGGAGATAATTCACTAGAATTGGGAATTTTAGGAATTGGTACAATTTTTGCAACTTTCCCTGAAGAAGAATAGTCAGATGTAGTTAAAATAAAATTAAAAATGTCAGTAATAGGGGTATCACACGTGAATTGTTAGCCAATTTAATTTTGGTTTCAATTCCAACTTGTCAAAAACCAATGAATATAAACGAGATAGAATGAAAAAAAAATGTGTATATCCGTCTCTTTTTTTAAATTCAAAAATTATGTCTACGCTTATTAATACCAACTTTATATCCATAAATAATAGCTACGCTCATGGAATTGAAAACCATTTACAATTCCCAAATTTTCATTAATTCTTTTCCAACGTAAAATATTATTTAATAATTATATAATCAATTATTTTAAGATTAATAGCTATCAAAGCAACTTATTATATTAAAAAAGTAATTATTTTACATAAAAAAAATTATATATTTAAATTTTTGTTTAAATTATTTATAGTAATTTACCATAATTTTAAATAGATAAAAGCAACACTGCATTTTTCGATATAAATTTTATTTTTCACTACGTTGCCATTTGTTCTAAAACTATATGTTATGACAAAATGTATTGCTATCTAATTTAATTTTTCTCTCTCGCACACAAAATAATTTTTGGAATTATTAAGTTTAGCAATTCACGTGTGATACCCCTATAAGGTAATGAAAAATAAAAGGCAGAATTATCTTATCAAATTTCATAGTCCTTACAATTGCAATCAGGACTTCTTTCTGCGTAATATTACGACAATAGAACTTACGTGAGAAAGAGGAAGTAGAGGAAGGAGTATATTTAATGGTGGCAGTTGAATGAGAAGTAGAGGAAATTCTAAAGAACTGATTAAATTCAGCTGGAGAAAAGGGATAATTTGTACAAGAATTATTTTCATTAGATGATTTTATACCAAGATCAGTTACATTTTTCCAGAACATTTTTTATAACTTAAAGAGCAGTTTGCGCCTGTAACCACCACGTTTGAGAGGGACAAATTTATCGTGAATCTGTAAAATTAATGAATTAAAAATGTCTAACTATTGGTCAAACTATAAATAGTGTCCCATGGAAACCGAAAAATATAATACCCGAGTTCTTCGAAGTTTAAGTTGTTGTGGTCTCTAAAGTAAAAAAAAAAATATTTATTTAATTTTGGAATCTAAACATTATATGACCAAAATAATAAATCGGGAATTGATAGCTTACTATAAACTCCAATTCTTTCATGGTGTGATTAATGGCCCAATTCAGATTCTGTTATGTTACTGTTACTGTTAAATAACATTTAAAAATAACATTTTGATAATAACATTAATGCCCTAAATCGGTATTCAGCTTCTGTTAAATTTTACCTCTGTTACATTACAAATATGAAGCGAATTGGTTTTGATAGCTGAAACGTTATGATATTTTTTGTTGTATTTTTATTTTTCTGAAAATCAAATATAAATAAAGGAAAACTTTAAGAAAAATAATGAAAACTGCTACATTTAAGAATAAAATAATACAATTGTTACAGAAATACATTCTGTGAGAATTTTTTTTAAGAAAATTTTGTTGTTGTAATAATTTCTTATATGATTAAAAACAATCGTGGAGTGTTGAATCTAAAATGAAAATTAATTTCTTGTATAAATAACATTGATTTTGACAGCTCTTAACAGTAACAGAGGCTACCTGAATACCGATTTAGCATTAATGTTATTTTAACAGTAACAGAGCGAATTAACAGATACAGAATTGGGCCATAAATGTAACATTTTAGCTGTAGTGAGGGGAACAATACCGAGTTGCGGTAATAATAATAATATCAAGGCCAAAAGATTCACACAATAACCCTAATAAGGGTATCACACGTGAATTGTTAGCCAATTTAATTTTGGTTTCAACTCCAACTTGTTAAAAACAAATGAATATAAACGAGATAGAATCAGAAAAAAATGTATATCCGTCTCTTTTTTTAAATTCAAAAATTATATTTACGCTTATTAATACCAACTTTATATCCATAAATTATAGCTACGCTCATGGAATTGAAAACCATTTACAATTCCCAAATTTTCATTAATTCTTTTCCAACGTAAAATATTATTTAATAATTATATAATCAATTATTTTAAAATTAATAGCTATCAAAGCAACTTATTTTATTCAAAATGTAAGGTCATATTTTTCCCGCCGCGTGAAGTTAGCATAAATTCTGATATTAAATTTAAATGAATTACCGTTCAATGTATTATTATTATTTTTAGAGTGTAAAATTACATTGCCCTCTCGTGATCACTTCGTGACACGAGAGCATTTATAATTACGAATATATATTTTCTCATTTGTTAATTATAAGTTAGAGTTAAGTTGAAATGTCATCGAGTACAGACGTACAATTGCATTCTGACAAAATAGCAATAAATTATATTTAAAATAAACTTGATGTCTTTTCTTGAAATCAAATATATATAAAATATTTAAATAAACATTTCACCTTACAAAAAATAAATTATTTTACATAAAAAAAAATTATATTTAATTTTTGTTTAAATTATTTGTAGTAATTTACCATAATTTTAAATAAATAAAGGCAACACTGCATTTTTCGATATAAATTTTATTTTTCACTACGTTGCCATTTGTTCTAAAAAGATATGTTATGGCAAAATGTATTGCTATCTAATTTAATTTTTCTCTCTCGCACACAAAATAATTTTTGGAATTATTAGGTCTAGCAATTCACATGTGATACCCCTATAAGTAATCAGAACACAGAACGGTTAAAATCATCAGTCAGAACAATATTATCATATAAAGGAACAAGTTTATCGAAATAAAGTTCAAGTAAGAAAATATAATTTGAAAAAGGAGGGTTATAAAATACGCCCGGAAGAATTTTTGAATATCGAATTCGTAATTCCAGAAATAAAAATTCTAAAACAATATTTGACAGCAGTAGGCCGTTTCAGTAAAAAAAAGTGGTAAAATTCAAGTGAGTGTTAAAATATTTTTCCCACTTTACTAGTTATCACATTTGAAATTAAAGTGTTTCTGTAAATCTTGTGTTAACTTAATTCTTAAGATTCAAAGTGTTTTAATTGCATCTGACAATACTTTTGTTTTGACGTTTGAGTTGAAATAAAATTTTATTCTATTTAAATTTTAAACTCAATATTAAATATAATAATATTATTATTAAACTAAAAGGGTAACAACAGTAAGTATTATTTTTCGTTATTAATTAATTCAATTAATTTAAAATGTGAGGAAATAATCTGTTAAGAATGTATTATCATAATTCGTATTTTAATTCGCTTCTTAATTCGTTTGTTTTTTTTTTTTTAGAATCATTTTATATCGCGTATATTGGACTCTTATTGATAGCTGCAGAAGAGGAAGATCGACTCCAATTAAGAATATACAGAAGACATCTTAGAGATAATTGTGATCCATTTGATGTTCCTGAGAATAGGTTCAAGGAATTATATAGACTTTCCCGAGATATTGCATCGTATGTGTTGCAAGAAATTGATTAATACAAAGGCATAAGGACCACTTGCATCCCACTTAATATTCGTCTTTGTGTTTTACTTTATTTTTTTGCAACGGGTGGAAATCTTCGATATATTATTATATATTGAAAGCATCTAGTAAAACGTCAGTCTGGAGAATTATCAATGAAATTAGTACAATATTAGAGACTTATTTATTATCAAAGTGGATTCAATTTCCAAAATCAAATCAAGCTTTGGCAAATATTAAGGAACGGTAATATTATAACTTAATATCTCATTAATAAAGACTCTTCAATATTTTTATTTGTAGATTTTTCATAAATACAGATTTTTCGGGAGTTATTGATGAATGAGACAACAGTATTTTTTATAAATATTTATTATTTATTATATTTTTTATTGTATTTTTTATAAATATTTATTATTTATAAAAAATTTTATACAAAAATTAAAGTTTAAATAAATGCATGAATTCAATGTATCACTTTTTCTTATTCAATATGAAATGAAGAATAATATGTAAAATTAGAAATAAAATAAATTTGTATATAAATTCAATTGTATCACGTTTATTATTTCATTTTTAATTCAGTCGAATGATACTTATATGTAAATCATAAAATTATAAAAAGAAGAAGTTTATAGCTTATTTTATGTTATAAGATGAAGCAATTGTTGTAGCTCTACCCATTTATTCTTCTTCTGGTTATTGTCGTCTGCACCTTCGAAGAAGATCTTAATTGCTATATTATTACAGATTAAAACATTATTATTAAATATTAAATATAACATAAATATTTTTATTAAAATTATAAATAGAAAAATGTTAGGTTAGTTTTATTTCATTTAGGGATTTAGGTATTTCTTTTAAATTTAGACTATGTCATTTAATATTTTATTATTAAAATAATTAAAATTTAAAAAGCCTTATTCAACTTACAATGTTTGGTTCCATTTTTATTTATAAATAACAATTGCACTTTTTAATAATAATAATAGTTATCACGCACAAAATAGATGGTGGTAATTTTATGTGTAAAATTTTATTTTTACCACTATCACTTAGTTACAGAAACACTTTTTAAACTGACAGCATGTGATAGTGGGAAAATTTAACATTCGTAAGTTATAGAAACACTCCAAGTGGTAATTATATTTTTAACACTTTGTGATGACGTTTCAGTGGGAAAATTAACATTTTGAGTTACTGAAACGGCCTACAGATTAATTAATTTAACGTCAATATCAGACCAGCGGGGGATTCTGTACGCGCATCGATATTTTATCACATAGAGATTTTCTCTATCCCAGATATCAATGTGAAAAAAAATGTCGATTCTGTATGACCCATTGATATCTCGGATAGACAATTTTTTTTGTCTATGCCTCCTAGCACAACCTTCTATATTCATAGCCGTGTCACCGTTTTGCGTTAGTATGGGTGGTAGGCCGTCAAAAATTATATACAATCTTTCGTGGATGAATTTTGTCCTGTTTTATTTCGTTGTTTATAATAATAAAACTAAATAAATTATAAAAGTAAGTAGTTAATAATAATTTTGAAGTGTTTCTAATTGCAATAATATATTTTTTTAATTGTAAAACAATATGTACAAGCGATTTATTGTGAATTAAAAAACTTCAAAATTTTTAGGTTATGGTGTTTTCTAAATTATTTTGTGTGATTTTATTGAAAAATTTGATATAATTTCTGACAATTAAGCTTAGTTTTATATGTTTTGTGGAGTGTTAGTTTATATTTAATATAAACATTATGTTTTTGTGATCATGTTTTCGTTTTTTCCGCTATAATTTACATTTAGAGTACATTAATAAATTCACAATAAATATGTAGTATTTATATTTATGGATGTTGTTTTTTTCAATTATTATTATTGAAAAATGTGATATAATTTCTGTGTTTAAGTAGTTTTGTGGAATGTTCGTTTATATTTAATATAAACATCATATTTTTGTATTTCTGTGTTGTTTTGTGTATTAGTTTATAGATAATATAAAAATTTGAGGTTATGGTTTTCTAAATTGTTCTGGGTGATATTATTGAAAAATATGATATAATTTCTGTGTTTTTGTTTTTTTTTATTTTTGTGATTAATTGTTTGTTTTTACAGTGACTCGAAAATGTTGTGTACCGAACTGCAAATCGAATTATGCCAGTGCAACTGAAGTTATTACAACATTCTCATTTCCAAAAAATGGAAATAATTTAAAATTGTGGCTCAAAGGAATTCCACGAGCAGACTGGACTCCAAGCAAATATTCTGGAGTTTGTATTTTGCACTTCAAAACGGAAGATATTATTTATTCGCACCAAGCTTCTGGACGAAATGTTGGAGGGTTGTTGAAAAATCCAAGGCTAGTACCTGGTTCGGTTCCGTCTATTTTCCCTAACTGTCCTAAGTATTTGTCAGTAGAAACAACATTTAAAAGAACTGATCCGCTCAACAGAACGCAAAAGGCTGAAAGGAGACAAAGCCAATTAAATGAAAACTTCTTATTAGAAGACAATATTAAAAATTTTGATCATTTGATAAGCAATTATTCTGAAAAATTGTCTTATAATGGATATTCTGTTTTGCAAAATAACAGCAATTTAATATTTTATATTATTGAATACAATGAAGACACACACAATATTCAAATTATGGTAAATATTATAATTGATGATAATTTAAAAATCAAGATTACAATTAAAAACGAAGAACTTGCATTTAAAGAATTGGACTGGATTTTGAACAAGGATAAAAACATTTCATTGTGGTCTCAACTGACGAATATACTTTCTAGATATAGATTTGAAAGAGGAAAATCAACTCAGACTAACCATTATTATGTTTCAAAAGCTTCTGAATATTTAAATAAAATTTTAGAATTGGACGTTGAAGAAACTGAAGATTTAAATTGTGATAATTAGAAACAAAAAATAGCTTTAATACGAGACCAGTTGAAACATCTAATAAATAAAAATTCGCAATATTCTACGGACACAATAATTTTAAGTTTTGTTCTGTTCTCCCATTCGTCATCCACATACGAATCTTTAAGAAAGTTTTTCATTTTGCCTCATAAACGTCATCTACAAAGATTGTCTGCTTCCTTTAAAATATCGCCAGAATCCACAGACTAAAATTTTAAATATTTAAATTATTTAACTAAGGATTTAAGTACTGCAGAGAAAAAAGTTGTTCTAATGATTGACGAAATATATGTTAGTGGAAATTTGAATTACAAAGCAAAGAAAGTGTCTGGATATGCCGAAAATTGTGATGATTCTGCTAAAACCGTCCAAACGTTTATGATTAGTTCCTGTTTTGGCAGGTTTAAGGAAGTAGTACATTTAGCGCCTGTTAATTCATCCACTGGTAGTGAATTATTAAAATTAACAGAAAAAGTATTACATGCAGTGCAACAGGCTGGTTTTCAAATTATTGTTATCATAACAGACAATAACCGAATCAACCAGAATTTATTTAAATTATTGGATAAGGACGGTATTGAAAAATTCCGTAATCCAGATTCTTGTTTTAATTCTGATATCTTTCTTATGTATGACACTGTTCATATTATAAAAAATGTAAGAAACAATTGGATCAATGTTAAAAATTGTAATAATTCTTTTGTGTATCCTAATTGGATTACAGGAAAAATGGAAATTGCATCGTTTGATCATATTAGACAAATTTTCCATAAAGAAAAACACTTATTGATAAAAAAGGCTTTCAAATTAAATGAAAAATCTGTATATCCAAGAAATTTAGACAGAATTAAAGTTCGATATGTTGATAATGTACTTCATGATTCAACAATAGCTACATTAAAAGAAAATCCAGAATACATTGGAACGGCAAATTTTTTACAAATATTTAAGAACTGGTGGAACTTAGTTAACGTTCAAAATTTTTCTAAAGGAACAATAAAAAGAGAATATTTTTCAAAACCTTTTTGCTTCATAGATGACCCAAGATTTGAGTTTCTTGATAAGTTTTTGAAGTGGCTTGATGATTGGCATTATATGGAAAATAATAATGGACATTTAACCAAAGATACATATAATGCATTATTCAAATCCACTTCAGCAATTTCTGCCTTTATTAAATTTTCCTTAACTACATTTTCTGTTAAATATGTTCTGACTGGAAAATTGCAAACAGATGCTTTGGAGAAAAGATTTGGCTTATATCGTGGTTTATCTGGATATAATTATCATATTTCCTACAATGAGATTGTAGAATCGGAAAAAAAAATTAGAATTCAACATATTTTTTCCCATCATTCCAAGGACTTTGAAACACTAATAACTGATTACAATGAGCCGGTTGAAATTGATCACGATATTATATTGTCTTTTAATTCTGTGTTTACATCTGATTATTTGGCAATATGTCAAATTGATAAATCAGCATTTTTATATGTTTGTGGCTATGCATCTCATGCGATAAGTAAAAAACTGATATGCTCCCTTTGCAAAGATTTAATAGTTCAAAATAAAGGAAATAAAATCGGCGATGAATATTTTGATCATTTGCAAAGAGGTGGTTTATCAATTGCAACCGATGAATTATCATATATTTTTTATCACATGGCATCTATATTTCAAATTATTATAAAAGACGTCCATCTGAAACATCAATTTTTTTCTGCGAATAACCAGAAAGATTTATTGTGTGCTTTAACTTTTATTAGTTTGGAAACTGATACTGATATTGATCTCTCATCAAGCTGTTTATGTGGAACTACATTTAAACAAATATATTCTAGGACATGTAATGTTATGTGCAATATTATTCTAAATAATTTCGTCAAACAACAAAATGATGAAAAAAATACACAGAATAATAACAAACGAAAATTGAAAACTTTTAAAAAATCAAATGCAAATATTAAAATTGCAAAAACGAGCTAATTAGGCTTAAAAACTATAAAATTCTACTATTTTTTTATTCATAACTTTAGTTTTTTTTCTTAAAGAAAATTGTGATTTTTTTAGTTTCTTACTTTATGTTCCTTTATTTATTATTGTTTAAGACTAAATTATTTATTTTTTATATTTATATATATGTGCAATAGATATTATATCATTATAATTTAATGAATTGAAATAAATTTGATTTTTTTCCCCAAAAGAATGTTCGTTTTATTATTATTTCAGAAAGTAAAAATATCGGCCTATTCTGAGCCTTGTATGTATTAGTAATTGAAGCGGTCACACGGCTATGTATATAGAAGGTTGTGCTCCTAGTCATTTAGTGCGCCACCTTTTGAACATACAGTTCTAACTATTGAAAACTTTAGAACAAATATTAATTTTTGTTGTATTAACATGTTTTTTCATGAAAATCATACATATTTGTTGTTGTTGTGAAAAAAAATGTCGATTCTGTACGACCCATTGGCATAGGCAATTTTTTTTTGTTTATGCCTCCTAGTCATTTAGTGCGCCACCTTTTGAGCATACAGTTCGTCACCCCAGTACTTACTTGATGTAAGCGACAAATTTATGATAACGAGAAAAATGGATTTGAAGTTCATTAATATTTTTGAAGCAGTTTTTATTGGAAAAAGTTATATTTTATGTTAAATTATAGTAGTAACATATGAAATGTAAGATTTGTATGTCATGAATCTTTAAAAAAACATTCTGGCTTTCCGAAAAATTAGAATTTTCTTTTTTCCTTTTATGCACTTTTGTTGTATCATCTTCAATTTATTTTCTGGACTTAGAACACAAATATGGATATAGAACAATTAAGTATTTTGTGATTTTTTCAAGAAGCAAACACAATTTGTATGGATATATAACAATTTTATTAGAAAAAAATTAATTAATGCTATTTAAGTTCAGTCATTTTCCATTTTTAATCACTAATAAAACAAAAATATTAAGGTACACTGTACAAAATTGATTCAAATACATGTAATTAAAGAATTAAAAAAAAAATTCACATTTAAGTACTATAAAATATTTACTTATATCTATATATAAATGTTTACTTCAAATAAATGTTGTAAAAGTCTTTATCAATCATGGGCATATAATTCAACATGGACTTAATATCTTTCTTGTTCTCATTAGTCATCACTTTATTAACTATAAATATAGGGATATTTGGGAAAGTGTTTATTTTATCCATTTTTGGTTTCCGCGTGCTTCCTATTTTGAAAATGCTTAACTCAGTTAAATTATCATTATATTTTTTCCTGTATTTAATGGAATTTAAATTTGATTGTTCATAAACTAAATATTAACTGATCCAAACGGAGGAAACTGTAAATTCATGGAAGCTAAATTATAATTAAGAAAATCATTTTTCTTTAGCTGTATAATATTAAGTGTCACTTTTGAATAGCTCATATTTTTTAAGTGACGAAGCAAGGACACAGGACTATAAATTTCCAAATTTCTTAAATGACGGTCAATACAGCTATGAACTGAATCGATTTCTTGTATTCGCGAATGCCCTGGTTCTGAATATTTATGTTCAATACTTACAATATTCGAATTGGATTTAAAAAAATTTAAAATTGCAAGAGAAGTAATTCGATTTTTGTTTTGTGGAACACAAGAATCGGACCACAAAATAATTTTAGTTACACCTGGATTATCAGATATTGCATTATCTAAAATTTTTATTAGAGCTGATGCTATATCGTTTCCGGATCTACCACTCAATGTTTCATTCCATAAAGAGCATCAGAATCATCAAATGGGCTATCACAATCAATATAATTGGGAACAGGGGTTTTAAAACCAGGACTATCTATTATTCCATCATTATACAAGCTTAAAAGAGAATGAATATTCGAAATCAGTATTGAATAGTTTAATTACATGAAGACAATACTGGTGTTGGTGATGACATAATATATAATCTCTGTAACACTGATTCTAGTCGACTAAAAAATAAACACCTGTTACCCTCGCTTTTATACCACATTATCACGTGACAATGTAATGCGATCCAATTGGTACAAAATAATCACCTGACAATTTCATGCAATCCTATTGGTCAAAACATGGAGATATAACATTTAAGCAATTATTTTTCGTAAATGGACATAGACCAAAAAGTAACTAAATTATGGAGATAGGACAAATTGCATCGAACTTTTTATATACATAAAACTCATACTATTTTGTTCTATCGCATACAAAAATTTTTTTTTGTGACTTACACCAAAACAGCCATTAATAAATATTTCAAAAAGTGGATTTAGGTCAAAACGATACTCTGTCACTTGCAAAATAAAGCAGATAGAGCAAAACGGATCGGAGATTCGGAAAGCTGACAATTTTTTTATTATATTTCATTTGTTAACTCAAAAAATCTGGTTTTGTCGCTTACACCAAGTAAGTACTGGGGTGACGAGTTGTAACTATTGAAAGCTTTAGCACAAATAATAATTTTTGTTGTATTAACATGTTTTTTCATGAAAATCATAGATATTGTTTTTGTTGCTATGATGAAATATTGAAATAAAATTAATAATTTGTACGGATGTACAAAGAAAATAATATAAAATTTTATATTAATATAATTAATTATTAAACTAAATTTTAATTAATTGTATTTATTTAAATTAATTATTAATAGCAAAATAATAATTTAAAAAGGCAAGGAACATAATAATAGAAAATCAGTTTACTTAACAATTGAGTTCATTTATATTTTTGAAAATATGTACATAGGTACATATTTTAAAAATAATTTTCTTCTCATTTTTTTTGTCTAATTATCAAATTTTCTTCTTTTAATTTATTTTTAGAACATTAAAAATGCATACAATATAATTAAAAAATAATTCTACAGTTATTCAGTCTTTTAAAATGTTTTATTTTACTTTTTATTTAGTTTCCACAGGGCTAATAGCTGTTGATAAAATACCAATTTTGTTAGCCGATGTGTGTGATAAATTGTCAATACACGGGCTTATAGAATACACTTTACGATCGCTTCTCTTTAATCACAGCGCCACATAGATATGAGTACGTTTTCTAATAGATAAAATCTCTATGTCTATGTCATACAGAATCGGAAATAAGATATCACACAATCTATGTGCGATACCACCCGCTGACGTAAACACTAACAAATAATATTTATTTTTCAAAGAGACATAGAAAAAAGCAAAATTATTTTTCGTCTTAATTTCCATATAAATATAATTTACATATAAACCTCGAGGAACAAATTCACCTTAGGCAGGAACAAATTAACCTTAACGAATAGATCGTTAAGTTGATATTTCTTTGTTCGAAAATAGGAGGTACGATCTTTTGACCAGTGCCTGTATTACGGCATTTCACTGTGAATTGGGAATTGAGAAAGAACTACAACAAATGAAATGAAAAAAAATTTCCTCTAAGTTTGTTCTCAATTCACAAAAAGTGTATTCTGTATATTTAGGAAAGATTTTTAGGGAAATATTATTCATTAGTTATCGGATTCGCCGCGTAACAAAAATAATATTTATTGAAGAAAAATACATACAAATTTGCTCTCATTTTAAAATATACGCCACTGGCATCTCCATACAATAAATAATATTTTGACGTTTAATTTTATTTAAGTTTTATTGTTTTCAATATTTTTTTTTACAAAAAGTAATTAAAATATTATGTACGTATTATATAAATTGAATTTATTAAAAAATAAGTTAATTAAAAATATAATTTTTTTTTAAGTTTTAAAATTTTGTTATTCATCTCTGTTTCTGTCATCTCTTTTATTTTATTTTATTTGTTGTTATTCACAAGAATTTTGCAATAAGAATATTATAAAATGAATTAACAGATATTCTAAATTATAATTATTGAAAATTTACACAATAATCATTTATTAAATTGTTATAATAATTCATTTCCTTACGTTCACTTTTTTTTCATGATTTTTTTAACGAGGTATTCGTTATGTCAAAAATGCAATAATTTAGGAATTCGTTTTTTCATTATTTATTTTTTCACTCGACAGAATACACTTTTAGGAAAAAGGAAAAAAAACGCTACAATTTTTTCCCAATTCCTTATTCCGGATTAGAGGCACAGGAAAAATTACCTCCTTCGGTAATTTTTTTCGATTTTCGTCGAAAATATTGACGAATTTATCACGTGACATTTTTGTTGATATTTTTATTTATTACCATTAAAAGTACAGTGGCCAAAATTATTAAAATATTAATTAAAATTTTAGTAATATTGAAATTAATAATTATGGATACAAGCAAAACAAATGACAGTATTATTATTCATAATTAATTATTAACATCATTCGATGTTTAGTGACTAAATATTGAATTTAAATTATGTTTTTTTTTATTAGGATGTTAGTTCAGACATTTTGGAAAAATTATTAATTTTATTGTCGACCACCAAAAATATCAATCCGATAAAAGGATAAAAATTACTAAACCAATAAATATTATGTATAATAATATTAAATAATAATTTATATTTGTATTTTTGACTTCACTTGTACACAAAATTTTTTTCGTCAAGTTTAAAATTTTGACATTTTATATTCAACACAAGAGTATTGTATACTCACTCACACAAACAAAAAAATATTAAATGAAACGATATATTTCATCAAAAATGCACCTTAGGTTCAAAAATTTTTGTTCCTATAGTCTTTTTATATGCTCCTGCTGTTCTAGCTATGGTTAGACGGATTGAGAATAATCACGAATAAACTTTGAGAGTGCGTAAAGACAGTACTGGTAACCGTAATTTTTAGCTTTACGGTTAGCTTTACAATAATCAACATTCATGCGTTCAACCGTGCATTACAACATTATTCGTATTACAACATACTTTACAACATTTTGTGTTATTTATTTTTATAATATATATAATATATATGATATAATATAGACAAACTATTAAAATTAAATATAAATATAAATTAAACATACAACAACGTTAATACAACGTTAATACAAATACGTTAAAGAATATATTACAAGAAAAGAAACATCTCCAGAAATCATAACTACTTATTTAAGTATATTTTTCTTTCTTTTAAACATTCTTTATTACTTAGTTTGGGATTTCTTTTAAATATTTTTTAATTGTTTCTAAATCAGAATGGAAAAGATCAAGATCTCCATATAGCTCATTAGCAGCACTCATAATTCGATTATCCAGTGATTATTATATGAAAAAGTAATATACAAGTAATAGAATTAATTTGGATTTTTAGAATTGTATTAAATTTCAATTTTGTATTGGCTGGCACTGACTAAGGGTATTAGTTATAATACCTAACATGCAGAGATTAATCGATCGGTTAAAATCTTGTCCTGTATGCCGGCCGAGGGTGATGTAATTATGCATTGCGCACACTACTCATATATGATTAGTATATATAATATTGTTACAAAGACGAAGAAAATATTTCTTTTTTTTTTCTTATAAATCGCTATCATAACAAATAACTAGTAATTTTTGTTAACATTTTTATTTTTTTCTCTCATATAATTCGCTAGCGTAATTAAAATTTTAGTTAATAAGTAAGAGCATGGAATAAGCATGACTTGAACAAGAACGAGCATCTCGAGCAGAGTATGGTAAGAATTCAATCGCTGCGCGATTGACATGAAGGCGGAATTCAAGGCGTGTAAAATTGCAATTATGGGGGATCACATAAATCCTGGCGCTCCTGCAGAAAAGTCACCGGACGATGGAAAGAGTTTATGTTGGACAGAGCTAACTTTGCACTGGGTGCTCTCACCACAACAAAATGATGGTGATGAAAAAATGGTTATCCACCAGACATTAGGAAAACCGAAACGTAAGTTGCTGCACAACTCGAAAAAAACTACTAGCTATGATGAACCCAACAGAACATTTCTATCCTTTTTTGTACGGCTGTTCACCGTACGAACTGACTACTCGGCCCTTCGATTCAAGGTGGAGTTCCAACAGAATGGCAAGAAATAGGAATTCTAGAGAAAGAAATATAATAATAAAGTAAACATTATTTTTAAACATTCTCGCAGCGAGAAGTGAAAAATAAAAAGTGAGTCTTGAGATTTAACATACAAAAAATAATATTTAGTGAAAAACCAAACTGCGAAAGAACTAGATCAAAACTGCGGTTTTCCCAAAATGATAAAGAACATGAAGGATCTGTTCCAGGTTTTACACGACAATACAAAAGTGAAGTGAACCTATTAATTTTTTCTTGTCATTATTTTACGTAAGAACAAATTTTAGATCATGTAGTAATAATAAATTTTACATCCCTAATATCATAATAATTTTCCATGTTTTTAAGAAACATAATAATCATGGAAAATGTATATTTTTATAATTAATGTGGTTTTAAAATACTTTCTTTTTTTATGAGGACAAATTTTTTTTAATATCAGTTGTCAAGACAAAAACCTACCGCGTAATAATTTAATTTTAATTCGATCATATTGAAAAAGATTTAATAAAAATTCAACTAATTCTATACCGCGATTACGATTATATTTCCTACGAGAAAATGTATACGTACATAACACTGAGAATGGGTTATTATTAAAGCTATTTGGGTTAGTGCGAGGTGCTTGTTGATATACTATCATACGTTGTATCGTTTCTATTTATTTCACAACCATAGTATAGTACAACCATAGATATTTTAGGTATTTATTGTTTTCATGTGTTGCATTTTTTTACATTTTAATTTTTAATATTATTTATATTGTTTTACTAATATCATTTAAAAAATTAATAATGAAAAATTTATTATTTTAAAGAAAATTTATTTAACCTTTTATTCAAAATCATACAAAAAATGTTAATAAGAACAAATAGTTATAATAGTTAGTTCAAACTTAAAACAAAATTAAATTGAAAAGGTTAATAATTCAATTGTGTGTACGTATTTAATTAAATACGAGATATTTTCCGTACGAAATGATCGTAATCGCAGTACTGAAAACAGCAAAAAAATATTGAAATCAAAATAATATAAGAAAAAATAAAGATTTTTTTTGTTATAATCGACCTCAAAACAATTCTAATCTTCGTACGGAAGACTGGATGGTTGGAGAGGGATGAGGATCAGGCCAGTTAAAAACGAAAGGTTGCAGAGGATGCACAATGGGCCCAAATGGATGCCTGGGTGCAAGGGCGCACAGCTGTGCGTTCACCTCTTTACTACTACTACTACTTGTTATAAAAGTAAATACTATTACACATCTTTTATTCATAGAAGCTTAAAAACAAAGCTTTTATAGTTTTCAGAAGGAATTTTATAATTCTCAAATATGGCCGTAATTTATAATTTCTATGGAAATATTTCACCATTCTAGATCCAACTAATAATATAATAATATGTTTACGTTTTGGGTTTTATAATTAGGGTATGAATGAAAAAGCTATAAGAAAATTAAATTATTAATGATTTAATTTAATTTTGCTTAAATCACTTAATAAATAAAAATAAAACAATTTCTTTTGGCGTGACTGTTATCGATTTGTTTATGCGTACTTACCATATTTACTTCTGAAATAGCGTCAAAACTAGCAATCGTTAAGTCCATTCCAACATGAAGTGGCTCAGCTAAAAATATTGAAAGATATGTGAAATAATGTAAGCATGCATACATTTTGATAAAAATTAAGTTATAGATAAAATTTGTGACAATATGAGCAATATTTTAAATTGGTACATATAAAATTGAAAATATGTAAATGCACTTTTTGCATATATATTGCAGTATAAAGAAAAATTATTTTAATATCATTTTTGACGAAATTGTTTGGAAATTCTGTAAAGGGCAGAATTTTTATTTAAATGGGTTGAATTTAAATGCAACATTTAATGCAGAGTGGAAAAGTACTTAATTACCTAAGTACTTAATAGTTTTTCGAAACTAAAGGTAATTGATTTATGTTAGAATAAGTTTTTTATTGCACAACAAAAAAAGTTTATATAATAATTGTATAATTTATTTACTAATAACTAATTTTATTTTATTCTTAATGTTTTTATCTGAATTCGGTTTAAATAAACTGTAAAAGTAGGATTAATTTTTAATAATGTATGTTTCAGTAGCGGCTTTGGAATACAGTGCCTAGATTACAATAAATATGTAGTGACGAAAATGGTGCGAGTGTGTGTGAGTGAGTGCAGTGTAGAAATTATGTGATAATTTGAAATTAATAAGTCAAATTGTTATTCATTTATCCAAAGTGATAAAAAATGATAGATTATACTTTTCAATTTTTAATAAATATTTTATATAATTTTTTTTTTCTTTTAGACTTAAATAATATAAAATTTAACATCAAAATATTTTTCGTTTATTCTTCTTCTTATTTTATTTTAGTACGTTTTATAACATTTTTAAAATTTAGTAGTAAGTGATGAAGGCAAAGTGATTATCACTTTGACGCGCAAAATCGACCTACTGCTCTATTGTAACAATATTTTTTTAGTTATTTAATTTCATATATATTTGTAGTATTGTTTAAGGTAAAATAAGGTGATTGATAAGTTAGGCTAGATTAGAGTAGATCAATAAGATGGGATAATTTGTGTTGTTTGTGCAGTGACATTTATGGTAGTGTTTTTTAGAAGAGGTAAAAATGAGGGCAGAAATTATCCAGCGCTCTAGACGAGCAGATCAACAATTTTTTTACAAAGAAAAAAAAGAAAGATTTTTTTTACATATATTTTTTTTAAAAAGAAAAAAAAGAAAATATTAAGGAGATTTTACACATAATTTTAGTACACATAATTTTTTTTCAAAGAAAAATGTATAAAAATAAGAAAAAAAACAGTGGACAGTTAATTTGAAAAAAAAAAACAAATTAGAGTGCACATAGAGATTATAAAAAGTATATTGTGAAATAAGATTAGGAACATTAGGAGGAACCCACGTCTACTCAGGGTATCGCGGGTTGGCACAATCTTTCTCCTGCTAAACTTTATTCCGGCTAAACTTTCGTTCCGTAGATGTAGATGGGTAGCAGTTAAGTAATTTATAAATTAGGAATTAAGAAAATATGTAATTAGAGTAAATAGAATAGGTTTATTTACAAAAGATTATTTTTGTTTATTTTCCTTTTTTTTGTTTGCGTGCAACCTTGAGAAATCGCAACATTTTGGGGTTTGATCGAAGGATAGAGCCAAAGTTGCTGACACGCTTATTGATTTTTTTCAATTGTAAATTGATACATTACGCTTGGTTTTATAATTAAGTTTAGAAAATTATTTTGAGGAGTATCCAGGATTTATACGGGAAAGTGTTTATTTTTAAGAAAAATAATTTTCATGATATAAATATAAATTGCTTTGTTCTGAATTTTACAATTTTTATTACACCAAATACGATATTGTTTATTCAATGCAAGTGAATAAGTTCTGAAAACATATGAATTACGGTTATATTATTTTTTTAATAATAATTTTTTTTAGAAATAAACTGTATTAATAATTTTTTTTGCATAAATAGTATAATTATTTTTATTAATTTATTTTGGATATTATTTATTAGGTTAATTACTAACACTATGTATGCAAAAAAAAATAATTTTTTTTTATTTGAAATTACATTTTTTTTTACTTTTAGTTTCTTTTTTCATTATCACAAAAAAAAAAAAAAAAAAAAATTCCGTAATACGTAAAAATAAAAGTGGCACAAATCTCGGTGAGCCAAAATCTTGGTGGTACCAATTCCCTTTAAAATAAAAAATAAAGGTGGGACTAAATATCGGTGGCAATAAATACCGGTGGGCCTAAATCTCGGTGGCACCAATTCTCTTTAAAGTAAAAAATAAAGGTGGAACTAAATAACGGTGGCACTTTTAACTTTTTGGTGTGTCAATACTATTTGAATTTATAGGAAGTTAAATTAAGGCATTATAAGTGGTATCACACGTGAATTGTTAGCCAATTTAATTTTGGTTTCAATTCCAACTTGTTAAAAACAAATGAACATAAACGAGATACAAAGAAAAAAAAATGTGTATATTCGTCTATTTTTTTGATGAATTGAAAAATTATATCTACGCTTAGTAATACCAACTTTATATCCATAAATTATAGCTACGTTCATGGAATTGAAAACTATTTACAATTCCAACATAAAATATTATTTAATAATTATATAATCAATTATTTTAAAATTAATAGCTATCATAGCAACTTATTTTATTAAAAAATTAATTATTTTACTTAAAAAAAAATTATATTTAAATTTTTGTTTAAATTATTTATAGTAATTTACCATAATTTTAAATAGAAAAAGGCAACACTGCATTTTTCGATATAAATTTTATTTTTCAGTACGTTGCCATTTGTTCTAAAAAGATATGGCAAAATGTATTGCTATCTAATTTAATTTTTCTCTCTCGCGCACAAAATAATGTTTGGAATTATTAAGTCTACCAATTCACGTGTGATACCCCTATTAGAAAATTTTTTAAATTTATAGTGATTTAAAATTTCATGAAATGAATTTTTCTAAAAAAATTTTTTAATGAAATTTGATTGTGTAGGGTGTACGCATTAGATTTTTTCTTTTAATTGATTGAATGTATTCAACCCCAATACAAAATAAACATACAATATTCATAGAAGAATATTAAAAACTTTTGGAAATAAAAATCGACTAATACTAAAAATAAAAATCATTTTCAAAAAAATCAGAAAATCTAAAAAAAAAATATATATAGAACAAATGAATTGCATAGAACATGGAATTCATTTGTTCTATATATCATTAAAATTAAAAAAACAATCTAATATTATTTAAAATAAACTAAAAGGACCAATGTTATTCAAAAAAAAATAACAACTAAACTATACAAAAAAATTCAAATTTTCAACGATTGGTGAAACATCTTTGAAATTTCAATTTGGAATTGAAAAATTTCATTGACAGATTTCGATCCCTAGCAATTTCATAGAACATAATGAATATTTTTTATTTTGCATATAAAATATTGATATAGAAATTGAAAATTTAAACAAACAATTCTTTTGTATGAGAATATCAAACCACAAAATTACTGGAAATTTCATAGTGAGCTCACTAAATTCACCTTGAAAGCCGCTACTGGTATGATCTCATTTCGGTATTCTAATAGAATCAATTGAATTCGAAGTAAAAATTTCTTGCAATAAACTTCATTTGATGTAAGATTGTAAAATTTAGTTTGTTTATGTTTATTAACACTATTAATAGGTTATTTTAATTAATTTTCATCAAACTTCATTAACCTCATAAAAATAAATTAAAGTGGATTATTAATAATGATACTAAATGTATATAATTATAATAATAATGTTTGTATAAAGGTATTATACCTCCAAAATTTGGTCTTAAACGTATATCATACCCTTCCAGTATTCTTGATAATGTGTGTGTAACATTTTCAAGTCGACTTATTGCTATAGTCTTCTGTCCACAACTGAAACTAAAAGGTTAACAATTCTTTAATATGTATTGAAGTTAGGTTATTTAGGTATACATGTACATATATAAATCAAAATGGATTTATATTTAATACTTATTTAAAATATATATTTTCGCAATTGAAATTTCAAGCAACATTATTTAACTAAATTCATTTATTCTCACCTTGCAATATTGAATAAACAAATCAATATTATAATGAATACCAATGTCATCATAATGGTGTTACGTATATATAATTGAACACTACAATGACATGAAACACATATATTTCATTATAGATCCATTCCTGTTGTCGTGATGGAGGGTTATATTAATCTAACCTTATAATTCATTAGTATTTTAGGTCGAAGTTATATATTACTGACCTAGAATAATTGTTTTATGAAAATCCGTTCAAATTTCTTTGCAAATTTTATTTGATTTTTGATTTTTGAGAACATAATTGTTTCTCGGATGATTTATTTTTTATTCTTAATATTATTTTATATTTAGAACAAAATAATTTTTATTGTTTTTTATTCCGACAATGAAAAACACAATTTTTAGCATACCATTATAAATTTAGCTGTTTGTTTATTACTTTCATTTCACTGTCCTTAATATATTATTGATTTCATAGTACAATAAATATACTTTCATTAACTTTTCATAAATTGTATTTCAAAATACAGCAACAATATTTTGCTTCACTAAAACTCGTATATGTAAAATATAATATAATATTATATAATAAAAATTTTATTATAAAAAAAATAAAAATAAGCACAAAAAATTAAATAGATGCACCATTTTTAAAAGTTTTGGCTTTATTCCTTACATCTGTACCATTTCTAAACTCATGTATTTCATCCTTTTTTTTGTATTGTGACAAACAAAGAACAAAAATATGTCTCGACATGCGTATAAATAACATTTTCTGGTGGGCTTTTCGCTCTGCAACGTTGCCAGCAAAAACAAATGAAACGTAAAATACTTTTCAGAACAGTTGCCAATATAGAATAATATATTTTTTGGCATAAATCATAAATGAATAGTCCACATATTTAGATTTAGCATTTATATTCAAATTTCCTTATATATAAACATTCCTTTATTTTGAATATGAATTTTGAAACCACAAGGCAGGAAGAAGTACAAACCTTGTGGTTTCAAAATAAAGGAATGTTGTGTTTCGGGTTAAGTTTATAATAAAGAATTACTTTTTATATTTTTTATAACCAATTTATGGCCCAATTCTGTATCTGTCAATTCGCGCTGTTACTGATAACATAACATTAATGCCTAAATCGGTATTCAGGTAGCCTCTGTTACTGTTAAGAGCTGTCAAAATCAATGTTATTTTAACAGAGAGAAAATCTGACTCGTTAAGACAATAGTGCGATATAAAAACGATTTTTAATTAATTAAAAAAATGTTTTTGTGATAATAAAGTGTATTATAATTATAATAATTATTATAATTAAAATTATTGTTTCAAATAAAAAATTCAAATAATATTGATTAAAAGGTTTTTTTGTCGTGATAATTTTTTTTAATTATTTTTAAATAAACGTCAGATATTAATTATTAATTAAACTGCCCGGATCACCTAAGAAATAAAAGAAAATAATTCATCTAAGATTCAAGACTCAAAAATAGTTTTTCATCGTATAAGAAATCATGACAACAACAAAATTTACATGAAAAAAGTTCTTTCAAAATGTATTTCTCAATATTTAAATAAAACAATTATATTATTTTAATCTAAAATGCAGCATTTTTTATTATTTTTCTTAAAGTTTTCCTTTATTTATGCTTGATTTTCAGAAAAATAAAAATACAACAAAAAATTTCATAACATTTCAGCTGTCAGAACCAATTCGCTTCATATTTTTAACAGAGGCATAATTTAACAGAAGCTGAATACCGATTTAGGCATTAATGTTATTTTGAAATGTTATTTAACAGTAACAGTAACATAACACAATCTGAATTTACGAACTTTTTTAATTATAACTCTCGATTTGTTCTTGAAATCAACTTTGGAACAGTTCTTAAAATCGACTCTCTGATTCTTATTTATGCATTTTGGTGAAAACTCATTATCAACAAGAACCCCCAATTTGTTTATGTTGTAATATTTTATAATACAATTTAGCTGGGCGAAACACAGAGAAAACATTTGTTTAAAAACATTTTAGAAAACAAAGTCGAATCAGGCGAATAGACAATTCCAGTCAAAATTTAAAAATTTTCAAATCATCTATTTATTTACTATTACATCATTATTATTATTATCGCTCTTAAATTTTTTTGTCCCTCTTCTTCTTAAAGTTTTAAGTTTAATGTCTCTTTGTTTTGATTTTTCCTCTTACTTTATTTATATGGTTTTTATCAATTGTTAAGTACTTTTTTTTTTCGAGCACACAGCCATGCCATTTATTGTATTTATAAAAAAATATATAGGTATGTGAAATTTTACAATATTATGTATAATTTATACAATTATTAAGTATATTATACGAAAATTACGGTATATATTTTACTATGAAAATTAGTTTTTTAATACTTACTTTAAAAATAATTACGTTATTCAAAAAACCACTTCACTATATAAATTACTTATAAAATAAACGAAATTATTTTCTTTCACCATTATTATTAAAAACACTTCACTGTATAAATTAAATACCAAATGAGAAAAACAATTATTTTAAGAAGATAAAACATATTTATTTCAATTGGAAAAGTGTAATTCTTTTTTTTTATCACTAAATTATTTTTAATTTTTTTTTAAATTATCAAAATTATTATTATTTTTATTCAGAAAACAAAATTTTATTTATTTAAATTAATTCAGTTTAATTTTTAAATTATAATTCATTTATATATATGTACCTATATGTTTGACATTGGTAGATGTATTTTATTTCAGATCTGAAATTAAGCCAGATATTTTTGAACTATTTGTTCAATCAACCGAACAGAAATAATAGTTTAAACGCTGCATTATAAACCCAGCATAATACTAAATAATAATAATCATCAATAACTGCAAATCATCTACAATAATGCATTAAATAGGTCAATATTAAGAAAATATTTTTATTGTTTTATATTAAAATCATTTAATATTACGAAAATATAGGTTAGCAGTTTAACATAAATTTATTTCTTGATTTAATATGACATATTATTTATTTTTAATTTTTATATTAAGAAATCTTTGTTTACCTTTTGTATTATTTCAAATAACGTCATTGTTAGTAACAATTTAATATTTTTTAATAAGTCAAATTGCTTAGTTAGCAATTAATCAGTATATAAACCGTAAAATTTTATTATAACATTGTCAGTATCAATAATAAGCTACCAGTGACCTGATACACATGTTTAGAGCAATCTAGACTGGTTTTACCAAAGCTTAAAAATAAAGTTGTAATTATTTTAAATTAAAAGTAAAATATAAATTAAAAGTATTATATTTATACCACTTCGAGACGAACAACAACAGACTTATCTAACTTTACAACTTGGAGTCGAACAACAACAGATTCTACATAAACTTCTCAATCGAACAACAACGCAGATTGAACATGGTCCTTCGAGCCTAAGCAGAACAGGTGCAACAATATCAACTACAACAACAAGTTGAAGATCAACAGCAAATAACTGACGCTTAAATCTCTGATCTTACAAATCAGATATTCTAGTATGTACTGACTGTACGAATAACAACAGCAGAAAAACTTTCCAATTTCTTTCTTTAAACCTTTTTCATTTAAAATATTAATCAGCAGAAGAATATTCTGGCCCGTTAGGGAATCTGTGTAATATTTCCATTCAAAAATTAAAACAAAGATTATCATTTTGGCAGAGAAATACTCTGTCCTTTACCGGAATCCAAATTGATTTCTTTCTATTCCAACTATTAAAGCAAAAAGATTTTTTTCGGCAGAACAATACTCTGGCCTTTTTTGGAATCCGAATTAATAATTTGCTTCTCAATCCACCCATAATTCTGTACTAAAAAGAAGACCGCCACATAAAAATGGAAGAGAGCGTCAAACAACAACGAACATTGGTTGACAGCATCACCAAGATGAAGACGAACTACTCAAAGGACGGACAAAGCAGAAGAACCAAACCCGACTATTATAAGGATAAATTGCAGAAGCTGGATGAACTTTGGAAAGAATTTGAAACCCGAGATGCTCAAATAAAAGAGTATTTTATTTTCACGGATGATAATCATAACTATTTCAAAAACAACGAATATAGTCAAGCTAATAAGATAATGATCCACTTCAAACAAAAACTAAAATCGGATTCAAAAGTCAATCCAAGTATCTTGTTTGAAGAATTAGCTGAATCACAACCAAATTTATCAAAAGGTATGTAAACTTTGATAAATTCAATAAAACAAAATATAGATACAATTGAAAAAAAAAATTTGCCTGAAAAATCGAAAGAATTGAACAAAATGGGTCTGACCATAGCTAGAACAAACTAATACATATAAACCTCGAGGAACAAATTCACCTCATGGAGGAACAAATTAACCTTAACGAATAGATCGTTAAGATATTTCTTTGTTCGAAAATGGGAGGTACGATCTTTTGACCAGGAAAAATTACCTCCTTCGGTAATTTTTTTCGATTTTCGTCGAAAATATTGACGAATTTATCACGTGACATTATTGTAAATATTTTTATTTATTACAATTAAAAGTACAGTGGACAAAATAATTGAAATATTAATTAAAATTTTAGTAATATTAAAATAAATAATTACGGATACAAGCAAAACAAATGTAATTATTATTATTTACAATTAATTATTCATCATTCGATGTTTAGTGACTAAATATTGAATTTAAATTATGTGTTTTTTATTAGCATGTTAGTTCAGACATTTTGGAAAAATTATTAATTTTATTCAAGATAAGCCATTTTTGTATAATTGTCGACCACCAAAAATATCAATCCGATAAAAGGATAAAAATTACTAAACCAATTAATATTATTTATAATAATATTAAATAAAAATTTATATTTGTATTTTTGACTTCACTTGTACACAAAATTTCTTTCGTCAACTTTAAAATTTTGACATTTCATATTCAACACAAGAGTATTGTATACTCACTCACACAAACAAGAAAATATTAAATGAAACGATATATTTCATCAAAAATGCACCTGAGGTTCAAAAATTGTTCTTCCTATAGTCTTTTTATATGCTCCTGCTGTTCTATGGTCGGGCGGAATATGGTTTAAGCAAAACCAACAGCAAATTTGTGAATTTGGGGTAGAAGTCATATCAAAACAACATCCATATTTCACAAATAATTTCTTTGAAATAGTCCAAGATTATTATTTAAAAAATCGTGACGAAGTAAGAAACAAATACGATGAACTAAACAACAAAAAAGTATTTGCATTTACAGAAAATGATAAAAAGCCAACAGAACAATTGCAATATCATAATGATAGTTTCATATTTAAAAACGATCCAGAAGAGCAGGAAAAAAGAATAAAATTGCAAATGTCACGCTCAGAAGTAATAAGAAATTTCATTAACAACATTGAGATAACATTACAAAATGTAAAAAATAAGCCTGAGGCTTATTACAAACAAAAAATCATAAGTTTAAAGGAGAAATGGACAAATTTCTCCAACACACATGAGACAATCATCTCTTGTGATGAAAATTATGAAATAGAACAAACAAACTATTTCAAAAATCAAGTATTTGAAAGTATCGAGGATCTTTATGAAGAAACAGTAATTTCGCTACAGCAAGAACGCGATAATAAATGCAGCATATCTTCAAGGGACGGTCATCATAACAACAGATATGGATCCATCTATCCAGAACTTCGGCTACCATCTCTACACATCCCAAAATTCTCAGGAAAATATCATGAATGGACCTCATTTAATAACATCTACAAGACGCTAATACACAATAACAACAGTTTAAGCGATGCACAAAAAATGCAATATTTAAAAACCTGTGTTAAAGGTGAAGCTGCAAAACTGATTCAACATTTAAATATCTCAGACAGTAACTACAACTCTGCCTGGGAATTTATTGGTCAACAGATATCAAAATAAAAGGGTACTAGTAACAACACAACTAGATGCTTTGTTACGTCAACCATATCTATCTACGGAATCTGCAATCGGATTATGCTGCAATCCGACACAACAAGAGAATGTCTTCACGCGTTTAATGTTTACAAATTGCTGGCGAAAAACAAACTCTCTAAGTGAATCAGACCTATTTATTACTTCGGATTAAAAGTCCAACATCAACAAAAATCACGCCATGTCTGGGCAATTTCCTCAGTGACGTACTATAATTTAACTTTTTCACTCTCGATCATTAATCCTTATTTACCGTGTGTGGCAATTTTTATAATTCAAGTAAAGTGGTTTTGGAGGAAAAAATGGCTCTGAAAGTCAAGTGGTAGATAGCTAAACTATGAAAATGATCAAAAAAACAACAAAAATAATAAAACCAAGACCCGCCAAAAATAAATAATATATAATTATTCTAATTAAATAAAATAAAATTAAAATAAAAATGTAAAAATTGTGATTTTAATTTTTAAATCATTTATTAATAATAAATATAAGTAAAAAATTTAAAAATAAATATTAAAAAGAATATATTTGATTGAAATTTGTAGACCCAGACGTTAGTTCAACTAAAGTCTACACGTTAAGTAGTTAACTATATTGCGGTTTCAGTGTTAAAGTGCGAAAATTTTCGAACGTTAGTTCAACTAACAAAAATTCACTACCTAATCATTTTTCGTTAGTTGAACTAACGGAGAGGTGAGAAAGAGCGATACATTTTGACGCGAGGCGGATAGAGAAAAAACATAACAAGTTAACTATTAAACGTACGTTAAGTAGTTAACTATATTGCGGTTTCAGTGTTAATCTTTGTTCTTTTCAATATTTATTTGAAATTATTATTCTTATTGCTTTGTCGTAATCGACAAAGCCTAGTAATGGAAAATTTTCAAATTCAATTTTTTTTATTTTTAAAGGACACAATTGAAAGAAAATTTCCATAGTTTTTTTTTCCTCACATGACTCTAGGGCAACGAATTTTTACTAACCAAAAATAAAATTGCAACTTTCATCCCCAAAAAAGGTGTGAAAAAAGTCATGTCAGTCCGGGCTCCGTCCGCCGGACTCCGTATGTGAACACGATAACTCAAAAACGCATGAAGTGATTTCAATGAAATTTTGGGATTAGTATTTCATTGTTCCAGAATAAGGTTTAAACCGAAGGATTCTTCTTAGGAAATCTGCATGTTTCCTAAAGAGCTGGCAATGTGCCGAGTCAGGTGTAAAAATGCATGTGCAGATGCTAGGTGGTTCAGAACCCACCTCAAAAATAGTAGGTCTCAAGGTGTGAATATAACCGAAAGGTTGCTTGCCCTTGTAAAATAAACAAAATTAACAACTAAAACTATGTGGATTTTGGAGGTATTAGGGCATGGGGTGGAGCACCCCCATCAATTGTTTTGGAAAAAATCAGTTTTTCAAGAACATGTGAACTGACTTCAATGAAATTTTTGGATTTGTGTTTTATTGGTCCAGAATAGAAGTGTATTGATTTTGGGGGGTGTTGCAACAGAAAATTAAACGCTGCTTTATAATATTAAGAAGATATTTGCAAACTTTGCATTTTATTTACCTTTGTATTTTCTATATTAAAATTATTAAAATCAATAAAAAAGTAAATATAATTCTGTATCTGTTAATTCGCTCTGTTACCGTTAACATAACATTAATGCCTAAATTGGTATTCAGGTGGCCTCTGTTAATTTAACAGAGACACAATTTGACTCGTTAAAATAATTTTATAACAAAAAAGTGATTTGTGCTGATTAAAAAACAATTCTAAAATTAATTATTGAAATGAGTGATGATATGGTGATGTTATTATTGTTTGGAAATCAAAATGAGAGGTTGTTTGCAAAAAAAATCAACATTTGTTATTTAAGGTTATAAATATTTCTTTATTTTTTAGAGATAATGAAAACAAGTATTATCAGAAGTTTATGAAACACTTAAGGGACACTGCATATCCATTTTTAATTAATGATAATTTATTTAAAAAATTATACAGACTACCTAAAATCATAGGAAAGGAAATAATTGATGAATTGGAAGAATTTGTTGATGCTCAACAAAGAGGTAATGCGATTGCGTTTTATTTAAAGGTAATTCGTATAATTAATTTAAGAAAGTGTAATAATCTATTTATTTTTCCATTTAAAAGTGTTTGATGACATTCCGTTTCTTGGGATATGGTTCGTATTAAAAATCAGTTGCGACAAATGCCATGAACGCTATGAGTCAATCGTCGACTTCCAGATTTATAGCAGAAGGTTGTGAACTCATCGTTCAAAAACTTCATCCCAAATGGGTTATCTTTCCAACCACAAATGAAGGTTTCATTCAATTGAAAGAAGGGTACGACTTACAACCAATTAAAAATATAAAACATGTGTCACTATAAACATTTTTATTTTTAGATTTTTCTCAAAATACGGATGTAGAGGAACTATCGGCGCAATTGATGGCACTCATGTCTCGATTAATGATCTTAAACATCCTCCAGCAGTTTACATAAACAGAAAAATTCTATCACTCAGTTAATGTTATGTTGGTGAGTATATTTATTAAAAGACATGTATTTTACAGAAAATAATTTCTTTCATTTTTTAGATTTGTGATTCAGTTTGTAGCATGCTCGTTACCCAGGATCGGTTCATGATTCTGCAATATTTCAAGTATCCGACATAAGGAATTTTCTTAAAAAAAATTATGAGCAAATCAATGATCACGTAACACATCTTATAGGCGACAGTGGATATGGATTGGAGCCTTGGCTTTGTACCCCTTATAGAAATATACAGTTATATATAATATATAATATATATATATAATATATATATATATATATATATAATATACAGTTATAATATATATATACAGTTGCAAATTCACCTGAGTACTTTTTCAACGTTCAACATAAGTCAGCGAGGAACGTTATAGGAAGAACAAACGGTATTCTTAAAGGAAGATTCAGGTCACTATTAAAGCATCGTGTGTTACATTATCATCCTGCTAAAAGTGGATTAATTATCTATGCGTGCATGATTTTACACAATATTCTTGTGCATAATAGAATTTCGGAACTGGGTGTCGATTCTGACTGCCATTCAATTCATTTTGTAATTGAATTGAATCCCGAAATTGTCTATGTATTGTCCGGTGCAAATCGGCTGGGAGGTAATAAAATTACATTTTTGTTTAACGATCTAGTACAATTTGTTATTGTTTTGAAATTTTTGACATTTAAAAATTGCGTTTTTGTTTTGATTTAACATCTGTTTTCAATCAAATATATATGATGGTGTGCAATTATTTTTTTTTATTTTATATAATAAAATAAATTTTTAAATAATGAAAAAAATATAAATTAAATTAAATATGCCATCCTATAATATCTAAAAAACGAATATTGTATATTTTATCATTATTTATATTTAGATATACAAAATATTTTTTATTCTTATTAAATTTATTATTTATTGTTTTTTATTCCTTTAGTATCTTCTTCAATACAATTGGGTTTCTGTCTTAATAATTATATTGAAAAAAACATGAAAAAGATTAAATTAACATTTAAATTATTTTAATGGTTAAATTAGTATTATTATTTATATATTAAAAGAAAAACAATTCAAAAAAATGAAGAAACCTACGAAATTAATTTAAAAAAAATGAAAAAATTAATTAAATAATTGAAAAAAAATTTCCTAACCATATGAAAAATGTTTGAATAACAAAATAGGTGTTCAAAGTTTTTGACGTTTAAAATTCATTTTAATTCCGAAAATAGTCCGAAAAAAAATATCCAACCGCAACTCGCACTAACACATTTACATTGCAAAACCATATGATCTCGTATACGTACACGCCAAAAATTCAAAGTTCAAAATGAAATGAATTGAATGGCAGTCAGAATCGATACCCTGATATCAGAAGAAGATGATGATGATAATAACGAAGGTGAGAAAATATATTTGATTTTAGAAATTTCTATTTTTTTTTTTGTTCTTTTTTGTTTTTTAGATCAATCTGAACAAGATGATTCAGAAATGGAACAACCTGGTAGTCGTGCTAGGACGACTTAATTTAACAATAACTTTTAATAAAAAAAATTGTTTTATAATTTCAATTATTTATTATATATAAAATAAAAAAAAATATTTCAAAAATTATTATTATTATGATGAATTATATGAATCTGAATTAAATACAAAATGTGGATTTTCAAATCTGTATTTCGCAATATCGAATTTTAATTTACGTTTTTTTATTTTTATTAATTTTGTGTCAATTTCACGGTTCTTTTCAATATCAGTTGATGCACGTCTGGACAAAGTACTGGACTAGATTTGCACTACTGGCACTAGGACCATCCTGAAAAAAATGATATATTGATAATATTGTTGTATTTATGTATATATTTAAGGGAATATTACTTCATGCTGTAAGCCTCCAGTTACGATTAGTAATGGTATTCCGTCTATGCAGATAAGGCCCCACATATCCAAAACTTCTTGTTCAATTGGAGTTAATTTAATTGAACAAGGACCGCCAACTCCTGTCCCTTTCTCATGGATTATTATTTTCCTGGCTTTTGACCGAAAAGTATTTTTCCAATCTGTGAATCTCTACAAGAAAATTTCATACATATAACTTTATATACCATATAACTTTATATGCATTTTCTAAAAAATACCTTTTTCCATTCCGTACTTTTAAGTTGAAGGCTATAACCAATACTGTTTAATTTTATTGTTAATTCTGCCCACTTTACTTCGAAGTAGTCATCATTCACTGTGGGATTCAAAATTCCAGTTCGGAAAATCTCATTATTCTTCATGAAATCAACATAAAGTCCTTGCTGTTCGACGCTGGTTTTCTTGTTCCGAATTCTTTTATCATCAATTTTTTCCATTTTCTATTAATATTATTATTATGATTATTATTGAAATTAATATTATTATTATTAAAATTATTATTCTTACAAACAAAAATACTCACCACCAAAATAAATACAAATATCACAACAGAATATTTAACATTTGAGCTGTCAAAACCAATTCGCCTCATATTTTTAACAAAGGCATAATTTAACAGAAGCTGAATACCGACTTAAGGTGCTACCTCACACAAGCTTGTAATAATCTTGATCAGAATCTTAATTTTCGGTATATACTTTTACATGAGAAAGAGAGTGAGAGCATGTCACGCGATAGCTATATAAACTGCTAGAAAGTCAAGACGATAACTCATTAAATTAATTGGAGAACCAATTAATGCTAGAAAAATTAATGAGATATCGTCTTGATGTTTCAACCGCAAAAAACCGCTCAATAAATAAATCGTTTAATATATTTATTTAGCATAATTACAAATATTTAAAAATTCATTTAGAACATTTTTAATATTATTTAATTGAAAAATGATCATATTTTGTCATTTTATTTTAAATAATTTCACTTGTTTAAATACGCGCGTTTTATGTGTGTTGCAGTTGATTGCAGTTTACATTTTGTGTAGTTGTTTTTATTTTTTGACATTTTTCGACTAGCTGTCAAAACATAAACAAACAAAATTTAATAAAAGTGAAAAATATAATCGACAAAAACTGAATTTCAAAACCAGTGATGATGTGTATTCAGACATATTTTATTATTTTGATTATTATTTTGTTGAATATTTTGATTGTTATGTGTGTTTGTATTGTTTATGTTTATACATCTGACAGTTTTAATGAAATATTTGAAAAATATATTTGTCTCTTTCTATCAAAATTCAAGCAGTTATTTGATTTGCTCGCCACCTACAGTCGATTTGAGGTGTGAGGTAGCACCTTTAGGCATTAATGTTATTTTCAAAATGTTATTTTGAAATGTTATTTAACAGCAGCAGTAACATTACAGAATCTGAATGGTACTCGTCCATGAAATCTTGGTACTGTTTTCTGAGTTCAGTAGGCCATTTCTGTAAAAAAAAATGATATACAGAGTGATAGTGTTATAAAATTTATCTCACTTGACGAGTTAACACGCGTGTTTAAAAAGCGTTTCTATAAAATCAGTGTTACCTAGGATTCTAAAACACACAGCATTTTACGTGCATCGGGCAATTATTAAGTTTTGACATTTGACATTTTGATTAAAATTCATAGAAATACAAATTATTGTAAGTAAATTTTAATTTTTTGGTTTGGTTTGTTTAAAAAAAGGAAAAAAAAACAATTGAATAAAGTGAACATAAAATTTAGTACCCAATTAAATAAATATTTGTTTTTAGAATGGCTTATATTGGATTATTATTATTGGAAGAATATGATCGTATTCATCAATTGAGAATTAATAGAAGACATATTCGTGATACAACTGATCCATTTGACATTCCGGAACAAAGATTTAAATAACTTTATCGTCTTTCTCGAAGCGTTGCTGTTTATGTATTGGAAGAAATTGATCCGTTTATGTACAAAGGAGTTAGAAAAACTTACATTCCCGTTAAGATTTGCCCATCATTTTTTTGCAACAGGGGGGAATCTAAGGGATGTTGGTCAGTGCTTTGTTACTGCTTTGAGCAAAACAATGGTGTTTCGAATTGTTGATGAGGTGAGCAACGTGCTGGAATCTCATTTAATGAATAAATGGATTAAATTCCCAAAGTCTGATACTGCTTTGGCAGCAATTAAAGAACGGTAATTGTTTTTTTATTAATAACTAACTAGTAATTAGCTAAATATTATTTATAGATTTTTCCAACAGACAGGATTTCCAGGTGTTATAGGAGCTATTGATTGCACACATGTTAGTATCACACAACTAAAACAAAATGAGCATTGCTATTTTAATAGAAAAGGATTCCACTAAAAAAATGTTCAATTGGTATTAATTATATTTAGTACAAATTAGAAAATAAGTTTTAATAATTTCAAACTTTTATTTTAGGTTTGTGATTTCGATCTGACCATATTAAATGTATTCGCGAGATATGGTGGCGCCTCGCATGATGCTTTCATTTGGGATTCAAGTCGCCTGAATACAAATCTTGAAGACATATATTCAAGAGATCGAAATGTGGACCAGTGGCTAATTGGTAAATTATTTAATATTATAAATAGGCTTTATCTTCAATATTTGTTTAAAATAAAATAACTGATAATAATAAAAATTAAATTTTTGAATTTGTTTAGGAGATTCTGGGTATCCACTTCAACCATGGCTGCTTGTACCTTACAAAACTGTGAAAAGAGTTCCGTTGAATGGACCCGAACTGTTATTTAACAAGACACATGCAATTGCACGTAATTGTGTCGAGCGTTTAAATGGAGTTTTAAAAGGACGGTTTCGATGTTTATCGAAAAAGATTATGCTCGATGTTGATCCAAGAAAAGCCGGAAAAATAATTAATGCTTGCTGTGTCTTACATAATATTCTTCAATATCATAAATTTGATGAGGAAGAGTATGATGATGAAGACGATAATGAAATTCCAATTGTAAACAATGACGATCAACAAGAAAACTTCAACAACACAAGGCTTTTGAATGCTGCAAAAATAATAAGAGACAGAATAAAACAAAATTATTTTACTTAATTCATAATTCACTTATTTTATTCAATGATTTGTAAATTCTTTTAATTTTTTTTAATTCAATGTAATATTGTAATATATAACTAAAAATAAAATAATAATAAATAATAAAACTAATTGCGTCTTTCGACGGCTGCAATTAGTCGCTCCAACAAATGATTTGTTTCTTGTTGTTGTGTGGTCATCAGCCTTATAATTTCAGTATGCCTTACTTAATCTCACTGTAATTTTTTGTATCAAGTATGATGTCGATGAGTCCTTGTTGATAATATGTTGGATCTGCCCATATCAAGTTATTTAAATGTTCCCATTTCCAACCATCAAAAGTTTTTACTTTTAAGGAGAATTTTGACGAAAAGCGAGATCTGATTAATAATTCAGCCATTCCTTTTGAGTGTCCGGCATCAGTTACTCCCACTCCGGTTACTCTAACATTTGTAGGCCTTCTTGTTACCTGGAGTTTTCTTGTAGCCTCTTCAGTTATAAATGTTGCTTGAGACCCTGGATCCAACAATAGCCTAAGAAGATGTTCTTGACCATCGGCTAACGTTGTAGTATTAGCGCAGTTCCTAGTATAATGTTTCTAGGACACATTGAAGTCTCAGAAAGATGATTTTGTACTTGATAGCTGCCATTTGTCTTGCTGATTTGCATGTTGTTTTTTTGAAACTAATCAAAAAAACAAAAATTAAAAAAAAATTACCGAGGTGTAACAACGAGTGGTGTCTTTGGTTGGCAAAGTTTACAGATTGTTTTGCAGTACCTTGCTGGATGATCAGAAGATAAACAGTAAGGACACATTTTGTTTTCAATCACTAATTTGTTTCTTTGTTCCAACGTCATTGCTAAAAAGTATTTACACTTGTCTATTTTGTGTTGTTCGCAACAATAACTGCATTTTACTTTCGAAATGACATGGAAATTGTTGAGAGTATGACTATTTTTATTTGTTCCAGAATTGGCTGTGTTTCTTGTACTGCTAGGCCACTTCTTCCATTCTGGAGCCTTGTATGGCGTGTTGTTGATATTATTTAACTTGTTGGTCTTGTTGTTTATTATCACAAAAACATTTATTAATTAATTGAAAATCGTTTTAATATCGATTATTTTAACGACTCAGATTTTCTCTCTGTTAAAATAACATTGATTTTGACAGCTCTTAACAGTAACAGAGGCTACCTGAATACCGATTTAGGCATTAATGTTATTCTAGCAGTAACAGAGCGAATTAAGAGATACAGAATGAGGCCATTAGTTACAGAAACACTTTTTAAACTGACAGCATGTGATAGTGGGAAAATTTAACATTAACAAGCTATAGAAACACTCCAAGTGGTAATTATATTTTTAACATTTTTGATGGCATTTCAGTGATAAAGTTAACATTTTTGAGTTACTGAAACGGCCTACAGGGCTCAAATCGTTGACGTACTAGAAGGCTTAAATTATGAAACAATCAGACTAGGGCTACAAAATCTTTCATACTTCTTGCATTACATAATATTTTGATAATGACAAACTATCAAAACACGCAAGAGGCCTTTTGCAGCTATTGACTCCCTATCAATTAAAGGGACAATTAGAAATCATTAAAAGAAAATTACGAAATAGTCTTCAAGTACCAGCTAATGGCAGCGATGGGGGATTTATCCAGATCTACAAACTCATGAGCAAGAGTTACGGCAAGGAATGTTATCATCGATATAAAAATTCCACTATTTCAATTATTTTAGCTTTTGTCAGTACCGACACCTGATGAAAATAAGTTTATTTCTATCACTACATCAATACCTTATTTGGTGGTTAATCTCCTTTGAGATCGATATTATCCGAGGACGAACTACGAGCTAAGCCGCTGTTTCTCTGTAGAAGCTGAGGAAACTTTATGCAGTCGTATCATTTCATAAACAATATGCAATTTAGCGTTAGTCTCTGCGAGATGTCAATTATAAACACGCAAATCAACTATCATCAGACTGCGAAGTTAAAGACACAATCGTATACAGCATGTTCTCTCCGGGATTGTCTCAACAATCGAATAGCTGGATTTACGTAATGGACATTCCATGCACAATGGACGTGATCTGCAATCAACAAGTTGTATATAGCTTATATTAACTAGCATAAATTATTTAATTGGCATCAATTAAATGGCATAATCACACTGGACAATAAAGGAAACATCGATGCTGATAACTTCGCATAACCTTTATCCAAGCAATATAACATCATTTCAGCCAGCGATCAATTTAAGTCAAATGTTAATTAACAGTGGACACAGAATCTTTAATATCACGGCACCGGCAATAACGAAGCTTACTACCGTAGAAGAAACAGCTACGCTTGATGAAGATATAAAACTACAGAAGAAGCTAGAAGGAGGAAGTTCTAATCATCACTCTTGTTTATCATATATCATATTAGCAACACTCATCATACTTGGACTGATTTATACAACAAAGGTCATTAGAACCAAACGTTTAAATAAAAGCTACACAACTTACAGTTTCTATTCAATAGAAATAGCTTAAAAGGATGACCAATCATAGCCCGGGAGTATGTTGAATACTCAACATGCAATTCATTATGTGAAGTGGAAAGCAAGTTGGTATAAGAAAAAGGTAATGTATGGCATATTTTAGTTTTTTTGTTAAGGATTTCGCTCTGGTATTTAAGCGTTTACTTTTTTATAATTTAATTTACGCTGATTGTCGTGATTGGAATAGGTAGCAGATTAACTAATGAATTAGTATATATTCATTTGAAACAGATTTTCCCTAAAGTTTTTTGTTATTCCTTGCGTCGACTACTGAAACCCATATATTTCCTATTTTCAGTTATTGGCTTGATACTGCCAATAATTAAAATTTAATATTTTAGTTAATGGCAGTGGGTCTGTTACTGGTGTGATATGTCAGATTTCTCGACACAAAACCAAGAAAAAATCCGTTTAAAAATAATACACCAGTGCCTCTATTCCGGTACATCGTGAATTAGGAATTGGAAAAAATTGTAGCGTTTTTTTTCCTATTTCCTAAAAGTGTATTCTGTGTCGAGTGAAAAAATAAATAATGAAAAAACGAATTCCTAAATTATTGCATTTTTGACATAACGAATTCCCCGTTAAAAAAATCATGAAAAGAAATGTGAACGTAAGGAAATGAATTATTATAACAATTTAATAAATGATTATTGTGTAAATTTTCAATAATCATAATTTAGAATATCTCTTAATTCATTTTATAATATTCCTATTGCAAAATTCTTGTGAATAATAACAAATAAAATAAAATAAAAGAGATGACAGAAACCGAGTTGAATAACAAAATTTTAAAACTTAAAAAAAAAATTATATTTTTAATTAACTTATTTTTTAATAAACACAATTTATATAATACGTACATAATATTTTAATTCCTTTTTGTAAAAAAATATATTGAAAACAATAAAACTTAAATAAAATTAAACGTCAAAATATTATTTATTGTATGGAGATGCCAGTGGCGTATATTTTCAAATGAGAGCAAATTTGTATGTATTTGTCTTCAATAAATATTATTTTGGTTACGACTCTGTGTAATTTTAGTTTCGCGGCGAATCCGATAACTAATGAATAATTTTTCCCTAAAAATCTTTCCTAAATGTACAGAATACACTTATTGTGAATTGAGAACAAACTTTGAGGAAATTTTTTTTCATTTCATTTATTGCAGTTCTTTCTCAATTCTCAATTCACAGTGAAATGCCGGAATACAGGTACAGGTGAAACTTGGTTAAAAATTTTTTTACGAAGACATCCTACACTTGCAATGAGAACTCCAGAAGCGGTGACGGATGCTAGTGCAGCCGTCTCTGAAGCTGATATTAGAGGCTGGTTTTCACAAATAACTTCGAATTTAAAAGAGGAAGATTTTATGGATATTCTAGAAGATCCAACACGAATTTTCAACGGCGATGAAACTTGTTTTTTTCTCTGTCCAAAGAGTGGGAGAGTAATAACACCGAAGGGCACTAGAAATGTATATCAGGTAGATAAAGGACTAGCTAAGGCTAACATCACCGTGATGTTTACATTTTCTGCAAGTGGATGTATTACCCGACCAATGATAATTTATCCGTTTCAAAGATTACCGTCAGATATTATAAAGTCAGTTCCAATTATTTGGGGAATAGGTATAAGCGATAATGGGTGGATGAAAGCAGACATTTTCTTGGAATATGTTCAAAATATTCTTCATCCATCTCTTGTGAAAAAAAATACTAAGTTTCCAATAATTTTTTTTGTTGACGGTCATTGTAGACACACTACACTAATGCTTTCAGAGTTGTGCGCAAAACTTCAAATAATATTAATTTGTCTTTATCCTAATACCACTCATTTACTACAACTGGCTGACGTATCAGCCTTCAAACCACTAAAGCTTGGCTGGCAGAAAGCTGTGATCGATTGGAAAAGAGATAATCCAAATGAAATTTTATCGAAAGTAAAGTTTGCACCAATTTTGAAAACTGTTCTGGGCAGGCATTCTGTATGGAGATAGGCGATTATGACGGGGTGTTGAAACGAAAACGATATCTTTCTATCGCTATCGCTTTTTTGCTTCACATAAGGCGATGTAATAATTCTCACTTTGGCAATCGCCGCAATAAAATGTTGAGAAGCGTTTGCAGATAACTTCATTCAGTAAATATCAAAATCGAAACGTCAAAAATATTTTCTCAATTAAAAATTAAATTGACAATTATCATAATAAAATTAAATAAGACATTTTAACATATAATGGAAGTATTTTTATTCAGTGACAGTGATAGTAAGGATGAAGAAGTGTTATACTTAGTAAAGATAAGAAGAATTTTGTGAGATACCAGTAATCCTTTATGTTTACCAAATGCATTGTGAGAAAATTTATATAGTTTTGTTTGTGCAAATACGTGAATTGAATATTTGATCTTGTTTTAGATTTTTGCAAAGGTTTCGTGTGAGTAAAGAGGCATTTAGCTATATATTGAAGGAATTAAATTTATTATTATTAAATTTATTTTTTTTTTAGTTATTTTTATTTATTTTTTTTATTATTATTTATTTTTATTATTATTAAATTTATTTAATTCGAGACAGAATAAAAACAACAATTTTAAATTAAAAAAAAAATTATTTATGAATATACTTAAATGATTAAATTTTATTTGATTAATTTATATCTATAAAATTGAAAATGCACAACATAAATATAACACAACACGAAAACACAAAAAGCGATCAACTGACAGCTATCTCTTAATTCTTATGGCCAGGCAATATCGCTTTTACGTGAAGTCGCCTTACGTAAAGCAAAAGTATGGCCAGGCGATATCACTTTATCGCTTATGTCCATACAGAATCCCTGCCCAGTTTCCTATGATCGATTTCACGAGATTATTGGTGAGGAAAAAACTAAACAGTTTGCAGAATTTAAAAATTCACCGGACGATGAAAATTTATTAATTTTATACAAATTATGGCAGGAGTATACAAATGCCAATAGAGATTGTGCATCTAAACTTGTAATATATGATACCTCTCACAAAACTAATTTGCAAGCCTAATGTGGAATATGTACAACTTGATAATATAGAAATAGTAGAATCAAGCCATCTTTCTGATATTTCGGTATTTATTTCTGAATCAATATCAAAGGAAAACGAAGTACAAGGTCATTGGGAAAAAGCTGATAAATCGATATTGTCATTAACAGATTTTCTTTTATCTCCGAAGACACCTGTAGGCAAAAGAACTAAACAAACAGAACGTATGCCTTTTGTTACGACTTCAGAAGAGTGGCAAGCCATTAAAACAACAAAAGCTGATTTAATAACTAAAGTTGCAAGACAAAGAGAAGACAAAAAGGCTCAACGATTAATTAATAAAAAAATAAAACAAGAAAAGGTTTCTGAGACACTTGCACGGAAAATCCTTAAAGCAAAGAAATTAACTATATGGAAAAATGTTCCTGAAAAATTATATTCGACGAAACACGAAACTGATAAGGATACTGAGAAAAATTTCGGACTTTGCTTTATCTGTGCAGATAACTTAACAAAAGAGAAAGCAGGAGTTGCATGTAATAATTGTCAAAGGAAGTACCATTCTAAATGCATTCAAGATAAAAATCCTGAAATGGAATCGAAAGCCGAATTCCTATGCAAAATCAATATTGAATTTCAATATTGATGATGAATTGAAATAACTATTTTTTTATGATTAGTTTAGTACATATTGTATATTTAAAAATAATATTAATATTGTATACCTTACCTAGGTACTGAAAATTGTGATTTTTTTTGTATTTTTTAAGAATTACCAAAAAAATCAATGAAATAGAAATGTTTTTTTTCATAAAAATATTGTTATTATTTGGTGCCGATTATTAAAAGAAAAATGCCAATAACTAAAATATCTCGACATTATTTTAAATTGATAATAAGTATAAATTAAGGTTACAAATTAATAATAATTACTTATTGTACTTTGGCCGAAAGCAAGGAATATTTAAAAAATAATATTCTGTTCAATCAATCATTATTACATATATTGATAAAAAATCCTTGAACTCAAAATCACTGTTAGTATGACAATAACTGACCAGTTTACCCTATAAATTTTTATAGAATTATGAATTTCACATTTATTATTAAATTTTTATATAATATATTTTTTGTTAACAGTTTTGTAGTATCAGCAGTTTTTACTGTATAAAAGCGGTAAAAATTGTTCCGATAAATTAGTGATTAATTGTAACTTGAGTACTCACTTTTACCAATAAACAACTATTCAAATTAGAGGAATACTTTAGCTAAAATAATGAGAATTATTTGAACAGTCCTAAAATTACCAGATCTCGAGTTAGAGGAATACTCTAGCCAAAGCCGTTGGAATCACTTGAAGATTTGGTAATTTATAATCATACTATTCTTTCACAACGCCGTTGTGATAGAAAAGAACAAATATAATCAAAATTAAAGTAACCTCATTATTCATTATTTGTTATTGTTTTCAAACTTTAATTGTCAGAAAATATTATAAGCAGTAGTATAAAGTTAGGTTTTTCGTTTTCATGACCAAAGCGAAAGACGGCGAAACGACACAAACACACTCTTTAGTCAGTTAATAATAGGCCAAACATTTAATTGTGTGGTTTTGTTTTTGTTTAAAGATATTTTTTTATCGACCGACAAAATATCGTCTGTGTGTGAGGGTTACAGAATGTAACTCTTAACTAAATTATAAACGCCATCAGTAAACTGGGTTGAATATCTGCTATGTTAGATTTGTCTGTGCATATATGAATATAATACAACTTTTATTTTATATTTATTTTAAAAAAATGACGTTAGTCGAACACTTGGTTCGAAAACTTTTCTTCTATCCTCCAAATAACCAAAAAAACTAATTTCTAGTTTTCAAAATAAATTCTCTAATTACAAATTTCTTCTACACATTTTTAGTTTATTTGTGCGAGCATCTGAAGATAATAAAAACCTTCTTTCTTCCGTTTCAAAAATAAATATAATTAAAAAAATTGTATAGTGTATATTTCATAAAATGTGGGTTCTTTAAAATATTTATCTTATGGCACGTTTGAAAACCAAATCTAAAATCTGTTGCGAGTGTTGCGAGTGTTGCGAGTTTTTCCGAAAATAAATTTTGTTATAACTGTACGATTTTTGTTAAATATTTTTGACCATATTTCAAAATTATTTTTCTTCATATGTTATAATTTTTTATTTTATTAATTTTAAACTCTTTCCTAATTTTATAACCATAAAAATATAAATAAAAATTGTAAACAAATGCCAAAAAACCAGAAAATATATTTATCTATCTATTTTGTTACAGAATTATATATATACAGAATTATATATATTATCTGTTCAATAATGACAGTTCAGTGGCATTCGTTCTATATCGTTGAGAAATATTCTCTCGATCAACAAAACGTAATATGTTCCCGAGATTTAAGTAATCGAACGTAAAATATTTCTCTAGATATATTATCTTCTCTAGATATATTATCTTCGTTAGATATAGGGTTTTCGAACGTTGCATTAGATGTGCATTATCATATTTACTTTCTCATGCTACATAACCCTATATATGCACCTTTACATTTGTTGGTGTGTGTATGTGTTATTTTATGAACGAAAGTCAGGAACACTCAAAAATAGAATCAAATAGAAAAACATGTGCGCTAAGTTTGAAGGCCGGCTGCGTACGGAGTTTTAGTTGAATTGGAAAACATATTTATTTAATTAATTTTTACTTTGAAAACACAAAACTAACTATATATATATATATATATATATATATATATATATATATATATATATATATATATATATATATATATATATATATATTATGGATATTATGATTGGGTTTATAATAAAGCAAAAAAAAAGTTCCAATTCAATCTTATCGAAACAATGTTGAAAAATTTCTGAATAAAACCTAACAATATTGATCGAGATGCTGTGGTACAAAATCAGGAGAATGCGCAATTAATGAATCCCATGGTTATTATGACATAGACATGAAGATTACTTAAATCTAAAATCCTATAAAAAATTATTTTCTATTTTCATGAACGCTTATTAAAAAAATAATTAATTTTTCAATGGCACTTTCATTGTTAATGATAATAAATGGTGAAATAAATCAAATCTATAAACTTTCTAATCCAAACGCATGCGGAATGTATCGTTGCCTACATTCAAGGCGTTGTTTTTATATTAACTATTAACCTAGTCCAAAGAGAGTCTGTGCAAAAAAGAGAACTTTTCAGTATATCTTTAATCTCCCAAAATAATACATCTCAAATGTATTAAAATTATTTTTCAATGAATCAAGAATACAAAATATTCATATTTCTATTGACAAAACAGATGTTGACACTATGAATTGGTTTAACAACTATAAAAATAAAATAACTACAGACAGAGCATAACAAATTAAAACATACGCTCAAAAAAGTAATTACCGTGCATTCATACAAATTTAAAATAAAGTATCTTATTATTTTTTAAGTGAAAATTTCTAATAATATGATGTAATATGTGAAAATTTGGGAAACACCCATAACAGAAACCCACAGAGTTGTGTTGGGTAGTCTGAATAAAAAAAAAGTTATTTTTTATTCCATTTCAAAATTTGATACCAATTCAAATATAGAAAAACAAAAAAAAACTATTTACTTATTATAAAGAAATGTCAAAGTGTTAAAGTTTATCATGAAACGCGGATATAAGAGAAGATTCAAATGGATTTCGCCGATTACTGTATTTATTATCTCGACTAGTAAATATGAATTTTAAATTAATTAATTATAATACATAATCGTGTATAAATAACCAACTTAATAATATAAAAACTCACAAGTTTAATAGATTTTTAATATATTTAGATATATTTAATATATTTTTACTATTTATAAGTTTAAGAAAAAAAAAGATAAAACAACAAAAATATTTTCTTTTTGAAATTGTCAATTGGAACATGAATATTATTTTGGCATCGCTTCTATTCATTGGAGCGGGTAAGAACATCAAATTTTTATTAAAATTGCTAAATAATTTTACAAATTTAAAAATTTTTACATTATCATTAGACCTTAAAAAATAAATTCACATTGTATTGTATTTCGAATATGAAAAGTATATATTCATTACCATTTTTACATTAGTGTCGCATAAAATATTTTTGTGTCATACAATACAAACTAGAAATTGAAAATAAGATCTAATCTTCTACACATAATGCTATGTTAATTACTTTTTTTTAAGGACTAGTAAATAATAAGTTCATATTTGTTTTTAATAAATAAGAGATATAATGAAAAACCTGTGGGATGCTGTGATATTGATTTGAAAATGTTGCGTCTGCGCAAGATATAAAATCTCTTATTTCATTTTAGAAAAATTTACCAAACTAAGAAAAAATCTTTTCGAATTTATGTATCTGCAATTTCTGACTAAACCCTTTTTTATAAATCGATTTTAGGAAATCGAAAATTTGAATTTTTTGTTAGACGTTTCCATTTTCGCCAAACAAATATATTTAATTTTTCCAAATAAATAAATTTTCATCTTCCATAGCATTGAATTTAAAATATCCACTTGTATTTATCTGCAATTTTATTTCGTATATTAAAATTTTTCATTTAATCTTTTTCTATAAGTTTTACACGTAAAACAAATTCTAAAGTCTTTGAAACACTGATTTTAAAAACAACGAGATTTTTATGTATTCACAAAAATAAATAATTTTCTTCAGATTTAATATTCATTATTTAAATAAAATTATGTAACAAAAATGAAAAATTTCCATTTTACTTTATCTTTTATATGATTTTGTGTTTTCACTCATAGTTGCCTGTGATGATGACACAACGCAAAAGCCAGAAATTAATGAAAAATATTCTAAATCGACACTTGCACAATATCCAAATCACGGATCAGCACGGCAAATTTATGGTTTGATTTATGAAGCAATAAAAATAAAACGAATCAATTATATATAAATTAAAATTACAGAAAGCAATTCCAGGCAACCTCCGCCACCTGGTATTGTAATTACAAATCCAATGCATCCTGGTCCTCCTCCAATAGTGCAATCAGACACTGCAACGTATCGTGTGTTTGGTGGTATTAAGCTTGGCGGAGGGGGATTAGCGGTTCCAGTACCCCCATCAATGGTTGGAGGCATATCACCAGAAATTTATGGTTCCAGGGATTTCGGTGAAAGACATGGAGATATGTCTATGAGCTGGCGCAATTGGGATAGAAGTGGACAACATTCAGGACACGGCCATTTAGATGAATTTCTTCCAGCACATTCAGTTGTTGATCCAGAGGAAGAACTTTTAGAATCACATGCTGATGAGAGTGGAAGTTGTGGAATTTCCTGTGAAACTTGGGAATATTTTTGCATGAAAAGTTGTGAATGTGTGCATAAAGATGCCAGGTACTTGTTTTCTTATAATCAGTTAATTGGTGTTTTAACAACTTTTAAATTTATAGATGTGATGGACAAGCTGATTGCACCAACGGTGATGACGAAAATGATTGTGAAGGTACTAATGAAGAAACACTAAACAATATTAAACTGAATTGCGAATCGACTGGCCTGAGAATAATGTGTCCTAGAACATACGCTTGTATTGCGAAAGATTGGCTTTGTGATGGTGATGATGATTGCGGCGATTATTCCGATGAAACGCATTGCGGTAATTTTTATTTAATTCAATTTTATAATACATATTAGACACTTATAAAAAATGCTTTTTTATAGGGGCCAGGAGAAATTGCTCGGAGGATCAATTTGAATGCCAAAATGGCTTGTGTATTCAAAATTCTTGGTTGTGTGATGGCGACAATGATTGTAAAGACTATTCTGATGAGCTGAACTGCACCAAATTGTCGTAAGTACCACCTACCTATATGATTTATGTTATCAATAAGTCTAAAAATATCTAAAATTACATTATCCTTAATTTTTTAATATGAGAAATTGAAAATATTGCTTCATTGGTTAGCAAAAAATATTAACATTTGCAATATGTCCTGTTTTGCAAAATTTCAAATCGAAGTTTTTCTAATTCTAATCATTAGACTGACAATTCATTTTCTTGACAAAATAGGAAAAAAAAACTTATATGTACCTACTAAATCATAGAACGAATTTTCTAGTAAAAAAGACAAACTTATATTGCCTTCAACTTAAAAATCTAAAATTTCGAAAAAAGATGTGAAAATAAATATAGTGAACGCAATTTATAACACCTTTAAGAATGAAATTTCGTTTAAGAAAACACAAATATAGTTATATATATGTTTATACAAACATATACATATATACCTTTGATTTCCCCTGAAATTCAAAAGGGGCACATAATCGGTATGTACGGGGACGACGAATTTTGTGTTGCGTGGGCGAAGAATGTATATACCGAAAACGGACAAGCGTAGGCGTTATATATACTGAGAAAGAGATGAATATATTACACTGAAATAATCTGAAAAACGATCGATTCTGGTCCATTCATCCATTTTTTTTATAATTTATTTCAAAAACGAAATTTGTATTTATAATTTAATATAATAGAAATATACCATCGAAAATATATTTTTCTATTGAAATATTAAAATTGAAAATGAAAATGGATATTTTTTGTGAAAATTATAATTTTTTTATTTATTTATAATTTAACAGTTTTTGTTTTTCAGAACATTGTTTTTATATTCCTTACTCTTTTTCTAAATATCTCTTTCTATAAAAGGAACCAACTACCTGCACGGTACCAGTGTAAATACATATATCCTAATACCAAAGCATACAACATAAAATCAATTAGATCTCATATCATTCTCTCAATTTTCATGATGTATATAATATATCAAAACAAATTAAGTTAAATTAAATTTTACTAGAAAGCTAAAACTGTCAAAATGTTAAATATAAATGATTATATTTTTCAATACATTTTTTTTTAGATAATTGATATTAGATTACATATTATTAATAATATTTTCAGTTTCCATACACCAACATATACGCAAGAGTTTGAGATAAAACTAGATTAGCCGTGTTTCGCTTTATAGTCGAATGATTTTTTTCTTAGTTTCAAATAGTTTCGTAAAAAGTGTTAAGGGACATATTTGTTTTATTTTTCTGTAACAAATTTTAGTATAACTTCTTCTGCCTTTAAATTTAAATTTTGCATGTTGAATCCTTCCAACCGTCTTTGTATAAGTAACACGTAACGATTGTTAATGTATTTATATTATTATTATATATTTTCAAAAGAATGCTTTTGAAAAATTCAATTTTTTTTAATCAGGAATTCAATTCAAATTTCCTAATTTGGGTGCATAAATGGAGTATAAATAATTAACAAAAATTTGTGAATTAAATTAAAATTCCACCATACGATTTAATATCATTTAAATTCAAAAATTTAAAACAAAAAATGCATGTAACAAAAACAAATTTGAATACAATGAAAACATCAGAAAATTTTCAGTAAAAAAAATTAATCCTATTTAGAGTTACAATTAGTAACATTTTTTAATTGTAACTGTTTGCAGTGAAATTTAAACGTTTTCCTTGATCTTGGTTTTACATCAGGAACATTTTTGAATGTTAGATGTCATAATTGATGCCCAGTTCATACCAGTATTAAACTCATTATTAATTTAAATAAATCGGTATTGGTGAGCAATTGACCAAAAGGCATTAATGATTTTATCAAAAAAATTCTCACTTTTCATTAAATATTTTAAAATTCTTTTTGCAGTGGAAATAATATTTCTTAAATATGTTAAAATACGTTTTAAACACGAAAAGCTTTTTTCGTTATTGTAATTGTTAAAATTAAAGTCAAAATTGCATGAACCTCTATCATTTCAATGTTTTAATTTTTCGTTGTTTTTATTAGTTACCCAGGCCTCACACAGAGACAATATTTTGTTGTGTGATAAAAAAATATATTTTAATAAAACCACATAGTTAAATGTTACTCCTCAGTCAAGGCATTCCAGTTATAGAGGCAGGAATGCTCAAATGATGACGTCACGCAAAAAGTGTTAGAATTTTTTCTATGGAAATTAAAATATGGTTGGGATATTTCTAATTGGTTTGGTTTTAAAAAAGAAAACAATTTAAATAAAATTTTTAAATTTTTATTTATAAAAAAAAAATTTTTTTAGAAAAAAAATAACGATCAGAAACATTAATATGCTTTTATCATAATTTCGTTAAACTTAGAGGGCCTTCTTTTTTTGTGGAATCCGAACCACACACTAAATGGATTAAATAAACATACAAATAAATATAATGAAATATAACAATTAAATAACAATAAATAAAAAATATAACAAAAAAAATTATAAAATAAGAATTCAACATATAAAAAATTCATAGCACATATTCCATAATAAAAATATAAAATAAAGCGACATAATTCATTATCACATCTTGTTAATGTTAATTTAAAATAATAAATCAAGATTAGCATAAAAAAGCAAACTTATTGACTAGTTAAAGAATACAGTTTTCTCTTATTCACAGATTGTAAGCAAATTGTATCGCATTTATTTTAAGAATAGTTGTTTAATAAGATACTGCTCTAAATATTAACACTTTGATCAATTATACTTTGTGAACTATTTTCACATTTACATGATGTTACTCAGATGTTCTGCTTCAATACGTTCTAATATAATTCCTTTAAGAAACTGTTTTTGAGTTGAAGGATTTACTAGAATATCTTCATAATTGGCTGAAATTAATGTTTGAAAAACTTGATAGGCAATAAATCCAGATAATAATTTTAATAAAGCGAGATATTCACGTTGACTTAGTTGAGCTACATATCTAAATAATATATCAGTGAATGGTCCATTATTATTTACTAAATCACCAGTCCATAATTTTTCTAAAGAAAATGCTCCTATAACTGCTGTCTCAAGATCAACATCTTGATTTTCATATCCATCAATTAACCCTGTTGTTAAATATGTCATACTCTCTGTAGCATAAATTGAACATGTTATCTTTGAAAGAGTCTCACGAATTGATTCAAATTCAGTAAAAATATATAAAAAATAAATTGTATTTTTTAGAAATCTTTATTTTAATATAAACACAATCAAAGGATAGATCACACTAGAACTTTATAAAGTATTGAATTAATAAAATAAGTATTCCAAATGAAGAAAATGTTTACTGGAAATATGAAAATATTGTCCTTGAATTAAATTCAATGTCAAATCACACAAATTTAAAGCAAATATTTTAGACACACTAAAACGGAATCATTATCAAAATGATAGTTTAATAAGAACAGAAATAACTATAGATCACAACAATTATTACGAACAATTATAACGAAACATATTTCAATTACAAATTTATTGCATAAAAATGTGAAGGAAAAATGCATTTTGAAGGTTTGAAATTTGGGGTTATGTTAATTTTCACGTGAAAACTTTGCGTATTTGTAATTATGAATATTCACAGAACACTCAATACATTTTCCAACATGTTACTTACAATTATATTCACTAAAAACAGTTTTTATTGCGTAACGAAAAAATGTGTACGTTTCAATTTTAATTCTCACAGAAACTGTCATTGCACTTTTTCAATGACGTCACTGACTAAATTCTTTTCAGTATTTCGGACTGTATAAAATTCAAATAGACTTGCCTCAGTCCTCCCACAGAAATCGGCGTCGACAAAAACAAAAAATCTGTTATTATCAGACTAAAGAGTACGCTCGTTTCGTTTCACCGTCTCGCTTTGGTGCTGAAAACGAATAAAACCGTAATTTCATACTAGTGCTCATATTATTTTATGGCACTTGAGGTTTGTCATAAATAATAAAATCCAAAAAAATATCAAATATTTGGCGGGTTCATAATTTGAAAATTTAGTTATATTTTAAATATATTTAATACTACTCTACCGTTTCCGATTTATTTCTCTACTATGTGATTGTATTCTTGCGGATTCTATTACAATATTAATTTATTTAATTTCATTTTAATAACTAATTTAATTTTTTAATTTTACAAACAAAATATGTAAAATTTTAGCATTAATTGACAATTCACTGCAAATTTTTTAATTGCACAACAAAATATTGTCTAGGTGTGAGGCCTGGGTTAGGTATTTTTTGTTGTATTTATGATAAATTTAGAAAATCACTGTAACATGAATAGAAATTCAATTTGAATTATTATTTATTTATGTTATTTTTATTTATTTTCTGATGCACGAACATTTGTCTAAAAACAAAAAGAATCGGATCACTCACACCACAAAAAAACAAAAAAAATTGTTTTTGTGATATAACTCTCGCCGCATATTCATTTTAAACGAAATCCTGAAAAACCCTAACTTCGCAGCAAATAAATTAGATGAACTTCTAGAGTTCAATTAATAAATGTAATAAAATATTTACAATTTCCAAAAAAAAAACAAAATTTAGAAGAGTGTTAAACAAACAAATAATAATAACTTTAAAAATAATAAATTTAATTAATAACAATTAATAACAATTAAAATAATAATAATTAATAATAATAAATAAATAAATAATTTTAAAATTGTAAAATTTGGACAGAAATTTTCTATTCGCCTGATTCGCTTTTATTTTTCAAAATGTTGTCTGTATGTGATGTTGTATATGATTTATTTTGACAGAATTTTGTTTGGCCTCACTAAGAGAAGAAAGCACACCTAAAGTAGTGGGCAATGATTAATAACATCTATGACCCTCCGGCCGGTGTGCAGGATAAGGTTTTAACCGAACGATTCTACTTAGGAAATCTGCATGTTTTCTAATGCGCCGAATCGAATTAAAATGCATATGCAGATGCTAGGTGGTTCAGAACCCACCTCTAAAGTAGTAGGTCTCCTAGTTACTAATAACCTTAGTCGTTGATGTACTAGGTTAATAAAAAATTGAAATACAATACAATACCAAGAGAAGAAGGAAACATGAAAAAAATACTATTTTCCTTATGCTTTTCTTTTGTTCCATTTCGGAATTTAGTTCAGTAAAAATATTTGAATTAATAAGAAGGCGTTAGAAATGTAATTTGTGATTTCTATTGAATATGTTTATAAAAAATTTATATGAGAATAGGCATATCCATTTCGGCCTATTGTGCATCTTCTGCTAAATTTCCGATTTTAGTTGGCTTGATCATCATCCCTTTTAACCACCCGTATCTTTGACGTATATGTCTCTCAGTTCTTCCCTAAATAGTAGTTCTTCATAAGATCATCTTTCTGAGCCTTGTTAGCACTGGGCAAGCGCAGAGAAGATGTTCAACTGTTTGATTGTCTTCTTCAAAGCCCTTGGACAGGCTGCTATTTAGGTTAGCCAATTTTTCCAAAGTATTCCTAGTTTGCAGACCGATTTTGCTATTCGTGATTGATCTTATCGCTGCTTGGCTATCTGCGAAAATGCTGAGGCAGTTTCATTTTTAGTCCTTCTTAATCGCATAGGTGCATATGTTCTTCCAAACCAAGTTCTTCACAATAGAGAATATAAAAAACATAATTTAATAAATTTTCTTAGACTGGCTCGGAAATCATTCCTTTGGTCTTTTAGAGTATATATATTTGAAATACAATTTTGGTTCAGTGGTTCAAAAAATATTTTGATTTGTCAAAACAAAACAAAAACAATATTAAATAGACAGCATTTATTTTATTTACTAAAATTATGAAATTAATACAAAAAATCTTATAATAAAGTGAGGGATATATTAAAGAAATCATTATAGTGATTGTGAGTGATTGTTTTTATTGTTTTATTTAAAAAAAATTGTATTAAAAAGTGGTTTTTATGGTGTTTCTAGTGGAAAAGTTAAATATGGTGTAGCACCCAAAATAATGATAATAATGAGCCTGACATAATAATATTGAAAACATATGCCAGGGTAGTACTGTGGAACCCCCAAAAAAAATGTCACCTCCTTGGGCCAATCGGTAGGATACCAAAGTTGTTCCAAAATTTTTTGTTATAAAATAAACTACTAGATTATATATATATGTACATTTTTTCTAGGAAATACAAATTCACTAAGTACTGCAATTACTAAATACAATTCCCTATTTATGACAAAAATTAAACAAAAATGCTGGTATGGGTTCAACCTCTATGTTTATGACATTGCACTGAAACCGCAATATAGTTAACTAGTTAACGTACGTTTATTAGTTAACTTGTTATGTTTTTTCTCTATCCACCTCGCGTCAAAATATATCGCTCTTTCTCACCTCTCCGTTAGTTCAACTAACGAAAAATGGTTAACTAGAGAATTTTTGTTAGTTGGACTAACGTTCGAAAATTTTCGCACTTTAACTAGAGGTTTCAGTTCAGTGATATTGGAGAGCAAAATGGCTCTGAAAGTAATGTGGTAGATAGCTAAACTATGAAAATGATCAAAAAAACAACAAAAATAATAAAACCAAGACCCGCCAAAAATAAATAATATATAATTATTCTAATTAAATAAAATAAAATTAAAATTAAAATGTATAAATTGTGATTTTAATTTTAAAATCATTTATTAATAATAAATATAAGTAAAAAATTTTAAATTTAAAATTAAAAAGAATATATTTGATTCAAATTTGGAGATCTACACGTTAGTTCAACTAAAGTCTACACGTTAAGTAGTTAACTATATTGCGGTTTCAGTGTTGTTCTTATTTTTTCTAATGTTAATAACTCTTCCATGCGTCAAGTTGATTTTCATCATCTACTTGTTTTAATAATTTCATATTGTTAATTTGCATATTAAAATGTCCATTTTCTAAGGTGTGTAATGCAACCGAAGATTGTGATCGTCTATTATATTTAATATGTGCCATGTGTTCCTTGAATCTTGTCTGTATCTTCCTTGTTGGCTGACCAATATATATTTTACTAAAGTCTCCACAATTTTTTGATAAGTTCCCGATTTCTGGAGGCATGGTATTTTATCTTTGTTGTTGCATAATAAAGTTTGTAATTTGTTTTTGTTTGAAAAAACCAATTCCAAGTCATATTTCTTAAATACTTTCTTCAGTTTATTTGTAATTAAAAAAACAACATTTTATTCCATTCCTATTTGTTTTTGTTGTGGTTAACTTGGTTAAATTTTTTTGAGTTAATTTTTTCGTATGTTTGTATACAAGGGTTAATTAATTAAAATCTAATTCAATTATATTTCAAGTTTCATTTTTTTTGTGAATTGTTAACTTATCTGTTTGTTTATTTTCTATAATATTTCATATATTTTAATAACATCTAGCAAATCCAATTTTTCTGCTTCCAGAAAATTAATTCCACGAATTTTTTTATCAACTTGATTGCACATTATAATTTTTTTATATTAAAGGTATTCTTATTTTTTTTTTTCTATTTGACATTTACGTCAATCAAAAATTACCCAAAATGCATTGCAAAAACTTATCGAAAACTCGTTGAAAATATTGAACAAGCAGAGACAAACGTTTCGAGAAATCAATTAGTCATTAGCTTTCTGCTGTCAATTGAGGTCAAACCGGGCATTGGAAATTGTTGTTTTATCAATGAAATTCAACGATGCAGCTAGTAAATGTATTGCATCTAAAAAGTCTATTTTGTTAGTCATATCAGAAGCTCTAGTACATTCATTCATTCGTAAAATCATTTTTGTTAACATTAATTTCCTATAATTCAGTTTCATACACTGAATTACTCCATTATCTAAAGGTTGTAATACAGACGTAGCATTTGGAGTATCATAGCATTTCGGGCATCTCGCACTAACACTAATATAACTTTTCGAAGTAACACATTTTCATTTTTATGTACGTACACACATTTTCTCGTTTTTGTCTCTTACGAAATAATCGCAATCGGACCACAGATTCTGGAAATTATTAGACAAAAATTAATGAATAAAATCAATCTTTGTAATATATAAAATTCCAGTTATCAGAAAATGTAATACGAAAATGTTGTAATGCACGGTTGAACGCACGTATAATGTTACTTATTGTTGGTGTTCAATCTGCGTTGTTGTTCGATTGAAAAGTGTATGTAGAATCTGTTGATGTTCGACTCCAAGTTGTTTAAGTTAAATAAGTCTGTTGTTGTTCGACTCAAGTGGTTTAAATATAATACTTTTAATTTATATTTTTACTTTTAATTTTATTTTAATTTAAAATAATTACAACTTTATTTTTAAGCTTTGGTAAAACCAGTCTAGATTGCTCTAAGCCTGTGTATCAGTCACTGGTAGCTTATTATTGATACTGAATTTATTTACAATTTTTTAGGTCTCTTATACTAAATTAAATGCATCATCAGCATAATACATTTACTAAAATATTATGATTCTTAATTCTAATAATATTAATTTAATGCATAATTGCATAATACATGAATTCTTTAATATTATTATTCTTAACAGAATTGTAATAATATTAATTTTATGCATAATTGCATAATACATGAATTCTTTAATATTATTATAATTGTCTTATCAAGTGCTGGTAATATGCATAATTGCATAATACATGAATTCTTTAATATTATTATAATTGTCTTATCAATTGCTGGTAAGTTGATACGTCTGGGCGCTGGGTTTACATTGCAGTGTTTATATTTGCTGTTCATTATATTGAACAGTTGGTTTTTTTAGCTTTACGTGCGGTCTTTATACATTCTTAAAATTATTTGTCATTATTCGCTTCTCACTCATCTCATTAGTTTAGTCTCATTGCAACTACTGCAGAGAAACAATTTTAATAATGTTGCTCTAGCACAGAGGTGCCCAACCCAAATTGGTGGGCCAAAAAAATTTTTACTTAACTGAGGTGGGTCGCACATATAAAAATAAAACAACAAATTATTCAAAATATTTTATTATCTTACAATTAATGTGACACTTGTTTTTGTATTTTACTTGAAATTTTTTTAATATCAACGGATAATTTAGTCGACGCGCATCGTAGTTGATTGGTCATGTTTTCATCGAGCAACCTGCTGCGGCACTTTGTTTTTACCAGTGTAGTGATTCTGGAAAACAGTCTCGATAAATTTATCGGTATAGAAAAAACGTATGTCGTCACTTATTTGTGTTCGAGTTTTTCGATAATCAACAAATAAACGTACGTCGATTTTTAATAATATTTTGTTGTTGTATTTTTGGAGTTTCACATTTAGTGATTTAGTAACGTTTAGTGCGTATTGACGCATAGACGTTAGATTTTTTTGTAGGATTTTCTGTCAATACAACACTAAAATTGGAATAAATTGGGCATCTCTTAATTTAGATTTTCTTGTTTTTTTCTCCTAAATTATTTATTATTGTTAAAAAATTTTATTATTTAATAATAATTAAAATTAAATTAAAAATTTAATAATTTTATGTTTATAATTAATTTCATTATTCAATCAATTATTATTATTGATTAAAATTGAAAAAAAAATTACTATTATTTTGAAAATTTAGGGTTGTTATTTTGGTTGATTTTTTTTGTCATGTAAATCATAACAAATATTTATCATCTTATAAAAAGATGGCGATAAAAATATGAAAAATGGCAGTGCGGCTGCGCTCGTTTATTAAACATAACTTCGAAACGAGAGAGTTCACTAATTCAATGTAGAAAACTTGCTTGTGTGAGTAACGAAAAAACACAGGGAAAACTACGTATTGGTACACAACGTGACGTCACTTATCTCGATAAATATGTGTCGATAAATGTGCAGAATCGCTACACAGGTTTTATTTGGAAAAAATGATTCGCAGCGATAAGTAGTTTCAAATATTTTTAGTGTTAGTTTCATAATTCAAAATATGAATAGCGAGAGAAAATTTTGTTAAATCGTCTTGAATTGTTAGTAAATATTTATTGTTATTATAACTGCTTCAACTATATCTAAAAAAAATTTTCAAACGGTTTATTCGATGTTGATGTTATTTTTAATGGTATTTTAAATGAATTAATTCTTGCTTTTTTTCATTATCTAAATCATTGATTAAATATGATTTTTGACTTGAACTTTTTTCTTTATTACTATCGTAATTTATTTTATCTTCCTCTATAATTTCATGATTTGTTTGTTCTTTAACCGACTTTGAACGTATCATTATTTCAATTGTTTTTTTTTCTTTTTGAATTTCAACTCGACTTAATGCACTTTGACCTTCACTCGCAATACACGCGTCATTAAGATCAGATAGTAACTATTCTACACGATCAGCAAATGCTTTTACATTCTCTTTTCTTTTTTGCTTAATATTTACTAATTCCATCTGGATTTGTTCTATTGGACGTGAATCAGTAAATCTAACATTTAAGGCTTTTTTAATTCATCCCACGAATGAAAAGATTTATATTTCACGAGTTCGTACGCTTTAGTACAAATTATTTTTAAAAAAGTATTAATTTCCTCATCTTCTTCTACATTTGTGTAATTCTGAACACTCACCACTAAAATTTGGTATTATTTTTAACGCTGTATCAATATTTAAACCCATTATTTTTATATCCTTCTTCGGTAATGAAATTTTTTCAGATTTAAAATAAGTTAACGGAAAAATATCCTCAATATCAATAATACCGTCACAATTAAAATCTAATTTTTTTTAAACAATTCCAAATTTTCGGTTTTTACTTTTGTTTTTTTAGTTTTTATTTACTGAATCTACTCTATGAACTTCTCTATTTCTTAAAATGAGACGTTTTTCTTCTAGATCCACCATACCTTCATTCATTGATAAACTGTTATTATATTGCTTCATCGTAATCGACTAAGCCTTGTAATGGAAAATTTTCAAATTCAACTTTTTTTATTTTTAAAAGACACAATTAAAAGAAAATTTCCAAAAAAATTTTTTTCTCACATAGAATGACCCTAGGGCAACTTATTTGTACTAACAAAAGGTCAAATTGGTGGTTATTGCAACTTTTATCTCCAAAAAAGGGGTCAAAAAAATCCTGTCAGTATGTTTACACGATAACTCAAAAACGCGTGAAGTGATTTCAATAAAATTTTGGAATTAGTATTATTTTGGTCCCCAATAGAACCCTATTGATTTTGAGGGGGTTCGGGGCACGGGGGGAGTACCCCCCATACAATTGTTTTGGAAAAAATCAGATTCCCGAGGATTGCAACAACTGATTGCAATGAAATTTTGGTATTAGTATTTTATTGGTCCATCATAGAACCATATTGATTTTAGGGGGGATCGGGGCACGGGGTGGAGCACCCCCCATACAATTGTTTTGGAAAAAATCAGTTTCCCGAGGATTGCAACAACTGATTGGAATGAAATTTTGGGATTAGTATTTTTTTGGTCCATCATAGAACCAAATTGATTTTAGGGGGGATCGGGGCACGGGGTGGAGCACCCCCCATACAATTGTTTTGGAAAAAATCGGATTCCCGAGGATTGCAACAACTGATTGCAATGAAATTTTGGTATTAGTATTTTATTGGTCCATTATAGAACCATATTGGTTTTAGGGGGGATCGGGGCACGGGGTGGAGCACCCCCCATACAATTGTTTTGAAAAAATCAGTTTCCCGAGGATTGCAACAACTGATTGGAATGAAATTTTGGGATTAGTATTTTATTGGTCCATCATAGAACCATATTGAGCACCCCCATATATTTTGCTTCGTCGTAATCGACTAAGCCTTGTAATGGAAAATTTACAAATTCAACTTTTTTTATTTTTAAAAAACACAATTAAAAGAAAATTTCCAAAAAAATTTTTTTCTCACATAGAATGACCCTAGGGCAACTTATTTTTACTAACAAAAGGTCAAATTGGTGGTTATTGCAACTTTTATCCCCAAAAAAGGGGTCAAAAAAATCCTGTCAGTCCGGACTCCGTCCGCCGGACTCCGTATGTTAACACGATAACTCAAAAACGCGTGAAGGGATTTCAATAAAATTTTGGAATTATTATTGATTTGGTCCCCAATAGAACCCTATTGATTTGGGGTGTGATTGGGGTACGGGGTGGACCACCCCCCATACAAATGTTTTGAAAAAAATCAGTTTTTCGAGGATTGCGACAACGGATTGCAATAAAATTTTGGGATTAGTATTTTATTGGTCCATCATAGAACCATATTGATTTTAGGGGGGATCGGGGAACGGGGTGGAGCACCCCCCATACAATTGTTTTGGAAAAAATCAGTTTCCCGAGGATTGCAACAACTGATTGGAATGAAATTTTGGGATTAGTATTTTATTGGTCCATCATAGAACCATAATGATTTTAGGGGGGATCGGGGAACGGGGTGGAGCACCCCCCATACAATTGTTTTGGAAAAAATCGGTTTCCCGAGGATTGCAACAACTGATTGGAATGAAATTTTGGGATTAGTATTTTATTGGTCCATCATAGAACCATATTGATTTTAGGGGGGATCAAGGCACGGGGTGGAGCACCCCCCATACAATTGTTTTGAAAAAATTCAGTTTCTCGAGGATTGTAATAAAATTTTGGGATTAGTATTTTATTGGTCCATCATAGAACCATATTGATTTTAGGGGGGATCGGGGAACGAGGTGGAGCACCCCCCATACAATTGTTTTGGAAAAAATCAGTTTCCCGAGGATTGCAACAACTGATTGGAATGAAATTTTGGGATTAGTATTTTATTGGTCCATCATAGAACCATATTGATTTTAGGGGGGATCGGGGCACGGGGTGGAGCACCCCCCATACAATTGTTTTGAAAAAATTCAGTTTCTCGAGGATTGCAATAAAATTTTGGGATTAGTATTTTATTGGTCCATCATAGAACCATATTGATTTTAGGGGGGATCGGGGAAAGGGGTGGAGCACCCCCATATAATTTTTTTTTATTATATTAAATGACAATACTATCGCATAAAATTCGACGAAGCATACAGCCATACTTGCCTGTCGTTTTTTTTTTTTATTATATTAAATGACAATACTATCGCATAACATTCGACGTAGCATACAGCCATACTTGCCTGTCGTTTTTTTCTATGAATTGTTTCAAAAGCTCTTTAAAAATCTAGAAAAACTGTTGTTATTTTATTCCGTTTTCTAATTTCTCCACATTTCCTGAAAAGTTTTTGGAATTACTTGTTTGCCACATTTTTTTTTTATTTTTTTTTATTTATCCATAAATGTCTTGAAAGTTCCGATATTAATCGTACCTTTATTTTGCACTTTTTTTTATACATATATAAAATTATCTTAGGCTAGCATATAAAAAAGAGAAGTTATAATAATATTAATATTAATATTTTTAATCCTTTTTTATCCTTTACTTTAATATTAATATTAAGGTAAAGTAAAAAAAGGATAAAAAATTAAAGAAGTGCAAATAGGTAATACAGTTTAATTTTTTTCTTTTGAAAGAGATTTTAGGTTTAATTTTTGCTTCCTCGTAATCGACTAAGCCAAGTAATGGAAAATTTTCAAATTCAACTTTTTTTATTTTTAAAAGACACAATTGAAAGAAAATTTCCAAAGTTTTTTTTCTCACATAGAATGACCCTAGGGCAACTTATTTCTACTAACAAAAGGTTAAATTGGGGTTTATTGCAACTTTCATCATCAAAAATTCTGTCAGTCCGGACTCCGTCCGCCGGACTCCATGTTTGAACACGATAACTCAAAAACGCGTTAAGTGATTTCAATGCAATTTTGAAATTAGTATTTTTTTGGTCCACATTAATTTGGGGTGTGATTTTTTTGGAAAAAAATAGTTTTTTTAAGAACCCGATAACTGATTTCAATGAAATTTGAGATTAGTGTTTTATTATATTAAATGTTGAATATTTTTTTACGAGATTTATCGGATATTAATACAGTTCAATTGTCATTCTATGCTTTTATATATATATATATATTTCGAGAGTAATTCTTCTCATTTGGTTTTTGAAGTTCGCGACATCTACGTATTAATATCGATCCGATAAGTGGAACCATGAGTAAGTGGAGTCTCTTATTCCTATTTGATAAATTATATGTAGTCAAATTCGTTTGTGTACTGTATCGAAAGCTTTTTTTTAATAAATAAATAAAATGTTCCTGTGTCATTAAGAGCCGACATTGTATTTCAATTTTTTATTAACCTAGTACATCAACGACTAAGGTTATTAGTAACTAGGAGACCTACTACTTTAGAGGTGGGTTCTGAACCACCTAGCATCTGCATATGCATTTTAATTCGATTCGGCGCATTAAAACATGCAGATTTCCTAAGTAGAATCGTTCGGTTAAAACCTTATCCTGCACACCGGCCGGAGGGTCATAGATGTTATTAATCATTGCCCACTACTTTAGGTGTGCTTTCTTCTCTTAGTTAGGCCAAACAAAATTCTGTCAAAATAAATCATATCATATACAACATCACATACAGACAACATTTTGAAAAATAAAAGCGAATCAGGCGAATAGAAAATTTCTGTCCAAATTTTACAATTTTAAAATTATTTATTTATTTATTATTATTAATTATTATTATTTTAATTGTTATTAATTGTTATTAATTAAATTTATTATTTTTAAAGTTATTATTATTTGTTTGTTTAACACTCTCTAAATTTTGTTTTTTTTTTTGGAAATTGTAAATATTTTATTACATTTATTAATTGAACTCTAGAAGTTCATCTAATTTATTTGCTGCGAAGTTAGGGTTTTTCAGGATTTCGTTTAAAATGAATATGCGGCGAGAGTTATATCACAAAAACAATTTTTTTTGTTTTTTTGTGGTGTGAGTGATCCGATTCTTTTTGTTTTTAGACAAATGTTCGTGCATCAGAAAATAAATAAAAATAACATAAATAAATAATAATTCAAATTGAATTTCTATTCATGTTACAGTGATTTTCTAAATTTTTCATAAATACAACAAAAAATACCTAACCCAGGCCTCACACCTAGACAATATTTTGTTGTGCAATAAAAAAATTTGCAGTGAATTGTCAATTAATGCTAAAATTTGACATATTTTGTTTGTAAAATTAAAAAATTAAATTGGTTATTAAAATGAAATTAAATAAATTAATATTGTAATAGAATCCGCAAGAATACAATCACATAGTAGAGATATAAATCGGAAACGGTAGAGTAGTATTAAATATATTTAAAATATAACTAAATTTTCAAATATTTGATATTTTTTTGTATTTTATTATTTATGACAAACCTCAAGTGCCATAAAATAATTTGAGCACTAGTATGAAATTACGGTTTTATTCGTTTTCAGCAACAAAGCGAGATGGTGAAACGAAACGAGCATACTCTTTAGTCTAATAATAACAGTTTTTTATAGTTTTGTGTTATTTTAATAAAAAGTTATACTTTTTTCCTTTTGTGTTTGCTTCATTTGGGACGCGAAGCATTTTTCATTGAGATCTGTTTAATTAATCATGTGCTTAAAAAAATGTATTACAATTCATTATAAAAAACCAATTATTACAATATATAATATAATAATTACACAATAATTTAATTATAATATAATCAAGAATCAAACTCACTAAATACTAAAAGTAAGAAACAATAGCCTGTTTATTAATTGCATTTTTGGAACAGAGATTGATAAAAAATTAATTATTATAGTAATTATTGCACCGTTTATCAAGCAGCCGAACGTTGTTGTTGTTATTGTTGTTTTTTTAATATATTCACTTCATACAATTTTTTTATTTCTATATTTAATGTTTAAATATAATTTGTTTTTGAAAACTTCTGACATTCTAAAATTTGAGCACGGTTGACATAGTTGATATTACGAATATAGAAATTAAGAACTTTCCGAACGAATGATTTATTTATTAGTTTAGCTCATATTTAAGAACTACTAATTTGAGTTTCTATACATGTTTTTCTATATAAATAAAATTTACACGCTCTGTACGAATACAATACATGTAGTATGTATTTGGAAATATTGACAGTCTCCAGAATTTTTCTGAACAATAGCTAATGGGGCTTAGATAAATATATTATAACTAATTACTATATTGTGTCCAATGCGAAACGAGATTGAATTTTAATGATATGCCGCTAATATTAATAACTAATTGTGTGTTAGAAAATGGTGTGCCAAATTTTTTTTAAACAAAACAATTGTCATAAATCTACTATTGATGTTACGCGACATTTTTAATTGTATCAATTAATTATTACTAATATCATAACATTAATAAACATTTCTTTATGCTTAATTATTAAAAGAGTTATATATTGTTAAAAGAGAAATAAACATAACATAAATGAATCTTTATATATATTATATTGTTGTTTTTCTTGTTCAAACAATTTTTTATACTTATAGTTACATATTGCTTCGTCGTAATCGACTAAGCCTAGTAATGGAAAATTTTCAAATTCAACTTTTTTTATTTATAAAAGACACAATTAAAAAAAAATTTCCAAAAAAATTTTTTTCTCACATAGAATGACCCTAGGACAACTTATTTTTACTAACAAAAGGTTAAATTGGTGGTTATTGCAACTTTTATCCCCAAAAAAGGGGTCAAAAAAATCCTGTCAGTCCGGACTCCGTCCGCCGGACTCCGTATTTTAACACGATAACTCAAAAACGCGTGAAGTGATTTCAATAAAATTTTGGGATTAGTATTATTTTGGTCCCCAATAGAACCCTATTGATTTGGGGTGTGATCGGGGCACGGGGTGGAGCACCCCCCATACAAATGTTTTGGAAAAAATCAGTTTTTCGAGGATTGCGACAACGGATTGCAATGAAATTTTGGGATTAGTATTTAATTGGTCCATCATAGAACCATATAGATTTTAGGGGGGATCGGGGCACAGGGTGGAGCACCCCCCATACAATTGTTTTGGAAGAAATCAGATTCCCGAGGATTGCAACAACTGATTGGAATGAAATTTTGGGATTAGTATTTTATTGGTCCATCATAGAACCATATTGATTTTAGGGGGGATCGGGCCACGGGGTGGAGCACCCCCCATACAATTGTTTTGGAAAAATCAGATTCCCGAGAATTGCAACAACTGATTGCAATGAAATTTTGGGATTAGTATTTTATTGGTCTCCAATAGAACCATATTGATTTTAGGGGGGATCGCGGCACGGGGTGGATCACCCCCCATACAATTGTTTTGGAAAAATTCAGTTTCCCGAGGAAAATCTATTTTTATAGATTAGAAGCATATAAAACAAAATAAAATATGTTTGGATCTTCATTTGCTCTTTCACAATTATTTTTTCTTTTTATTTCCAGTATGGAATACTTTTTTAAAAAATTTTGAAATAATGTATTCTGATATATATATATATATATATATTCAGAATACATTATATACTATATATTATATATTATATATTATATATTATATATTATATATTATATATTATATATTATATATTATATATTATATATTATATATTATATATTATATATTATATATTATATATTATATATTATATATTATATATTATATATTATATATTATATATTATATATTATATATTATATATTATATATTATATATTATATATTATATATTATATATTATATATTATATATTATATATTATATATTATATATTATATATTATATATTATATATTATATATTATATATTATATATTATATATATATATATCAGAATACATTATTCTCATTAGAATATATAATCAAACTATTTATTAGATAAGGAATAGTTTATAGTTTACAATTTTTATATGAGGATTTAGTTAGTAATAAGAATATGATTAATAAAAATTTCTCACATAAGAATTAAAATTATTATTTTATAAAGAAATTTATTCGTATTTAAAAAAAACTTCATATAATAAAAAAACGTCTTGTCACTTTTGTATTTATTCTTTATATTGTGACAACACTATATGCTGGAATTATCATATCTTATGTATTCTTGATGCATGTGAAACACTATTTTAACGTTTCTTTGTTTTCTGTGTATAATTTCAGTTGCACACCGCAAGAGTTCATGTGCGCCGATGGCTCGTGTGTATCAATTTCATTTCGATGTGACAACGATCCTGATTGTACAGACAGTTCTGACGAATTAAATTGCGGTAAACAATCACTAAAAATAAAATTTGATACAAAAATATACAAATAACATGCACTTTTAATAATTCATGATATTACATTTGTAGAAACACCAATGCCTAATTGTCCTGAAGGTGAATTCAAGTGTAAAGGATCTTTAGGGGGAGTTGGTGGCCCAGGTGGACGATGTGTACTACAAAGATTTCGATGTGATGGTGATAATGATTGTGGTGATTGGAGTGACGAGGAAGGCTGTCCAAAAAAACCATCGAGTTGTACAACAAATGAATTTAAGTAATAAAAACGGAAATATTAAATATTAGATTTGTTAAACTATTAATTTTAATTAGATGTGATGATGGTACATGTATACCCAGACGATGGCATTGTGATCGGGAGCAGGATTGTGATGCAGGAGAAGATGAAAAACTTTGTAATGAAGTGGGAAAAGAAAATGGCAGATCTTGTGTTTCCGATGAGTATACTTGTAAAGATGGAAGATGCATTCTTCAAACTTGGGTTTGTGATGGAGTTGCCGATTGTAAAAAAGCTGAAGATGAGCTTGACTGTGAGGTTATTTGTGAAACAGGTCAATTTTCATGTCCTACACATAAGAACTCATCAAATTCTAAGTATGCTGAATTTTTAATATTTTTATACATCCATAGTATAAAGACTCGATAATTTCTTTACATAGAATATGCGTTAGTCAAAAGCATATATGTGATAAGCATACTGATTGTCCGGGGGGTGAAGATGAACTACACTGTCCGCTTCGGAAGGAGTGCACATCCCACACAAAATGTCAGCAGTATTGTATCACGACTTACAATGGTCGCGAGGAGTGTGCTTGTAAAATAGGATTTATTTTGCATTCAAATGGGAATAAGTAATTTTTTTTTTCTGGAGGTGTTCTACTTTAACTTTAAATAACTTTGCAGTTGTACAGACATCGATGAATGTCAATTTGAATCAGATCCGGTTTGTTCACAAAAGTGTGATAATACAATTGGTAGTTTTACATGTGCTTGTTCAGCTGGTTATATTCTTCGACCAGACCTCCGGACGTGCAAAGCATTAGGTGGAGCAGTGAAGCTAATAATGGCAAATAGAGCTGATATTCGACAGGTACTAGTGTTAACTCAATTACATAAAAGTTTTTCTATAAATCAAGAAATATTAATTTATAGGTTTCTCTGAGTAACAACAAGTATACATCCATTTTAAAAGATCTTCATAATGCCATCGCTCTTGATTATCATTACAAGCAGAGTTTAATATTTTGGTCCGACGTTTCGACAGATGTAATCAAACAATCATTTATTAATGGAACTGGAATTAAAGGTTTGTCTTTTTAAAGGAATGGTCGGTTTTAACTAGAGCTGACTGCTCTTATAAAATGATTCCATTAGACTCATTGCATTTTTCATAAAGATAATGACCAATTACACAATAATAAAACATAAGATAATAAAAAGTTTCATAAACTGTGAAAACATAATACAAATAATTAAATTTTCGAATATTTAATATTTAAGGGCCTTTCTATTGACCTGATTTACTGATATTTATCACTTTAACTGATATGTTGAAGTGATAAATACTGTTCTATTGGTAATATCAGTTGACACTGAACTGAAATTTGAGCAACTGTGGAACCGATTTACTGATATAAAAAAACTATATGATCAGTTGCATATAACCACATACTTTTTGAAATTATATTAATTTTTAATTTTTTAGGGAAAATTAAAATAATTTTCAAAATCGATTTCAAATAATATTTTATTTTCTTTTCACAAATATAAATGTTAAATTAATATAAACGTCAAAATAACATATCACTTCACTTGCGAATAGAACAGTAATTGCTTAAATCACAATGGCTGAACTGATATTTAGACCAAAAAATGTGATATTTTGCTAAATTGTAGAACCGATATGATATCAGTAAATCAGGTGAATAGAAAGCGCCTTTAATAGCCGTTTTCGGAAATGGAAAGAGACCTGGGCCGTAATCAGCCGAATAAAAATTTTTCATCTCACCTAGGTCGAGGTTCGAACTCGGTACCTCCCGCTCCAAACGCCATAATGTTACCATGATGCTATCATCATTATTTCATCAAAAATGCTACAATGGCGTTTGGAGCGGGAGGTACCGAGTTCCAACCTCGACCGAGGTGGGATTGAAAATTTTTCATTCGGCTGGTTTTGTACTTAAACATATATAAGTGGTTTTTCTATGACCCTCCGGTCGGTGTGTAGGATATGGTTTTAACCGAACGATTCTTCTTAGGAAATCTGCATCTTTTCTAAGAGGAGATAATGCGCCGAATCGATGGGTATCAGCGGGAAGTAGGGGGATGTTAAAGATTACTTGCGAATCAAGTAAAAAAAAAATCTCAAATCAACTACATATATGGACTTGAATCTTCGAGTTAGCCATCTAATGTTGCTTTTATAATTTCATGAAAATCTATTATTTTATAATATTCACTTGCGTGAGCTGGTAAATTAATTATTTGCAACTAATTTAAAACTACTTTAATTTGCTTTAAATATAATGCAATGGGATTTACTGCATTTATTCTGGATGACCATCGAGTTTTTCAAATATTGTGCAAAAACGAAAGATACTGGAAGATGATTTTTTAATATTTCCCATTTTGGACTACAACTGAAAAAATTACACATTTGCTGGAACGGTCCAAAAAAAAATGAAATTATAACATTGAAGTATAGCAATTTTTTTTATTAAAGAACAGGCTTTTTTTGGGGACTCAGCATAATTGTTAACTGTTTACAAAATTTTAATTTATAAGTGAATAAAATTTTATGTATCACGAATTTTATTCATTAATACAATTCTTACCGGAAATATTGATGATTTTTTTAAGATGTTATTAAGTGGGGCCTGGAATCCCCCGGGGGAGTTGCAGTTGATTGGGTGCATGATCTACTTTTTTGGACTGATTCAGGAACACGACGAGTGGAAGTTGCTACTTTTGACGGTATGCTACGGTCGGTAATTGCTGCCAATGATTTGGATAAACCAAGAGCAATAGTGGCTCATCCTGGTGAAGCGATTGTTGTTTGGACTGATTGGGGTATATATATATAATATCTTTAGATTGACTTCAAAAATAAAAAAATCCCACTTTAGGTCCCAATCCAAAAATTGAGCGCGTATATATGGATGGATCTGAAAGAAAAACATTAATAAAAGACGGTGTTTTTTGGCCAAATGGATTAGCGATAGATTTTCCAGCCAATCGTATTTTTTGGGCTGATGCCAAACATCATGTTATTGAGAGTTCAAATTATGACGGCAGTGATAGAAAAAAAGTTTAATTTTTACTAAAATATTTGTTTCTTGTATATTATAATTTTCTTTATTGTAGATTCTTAGCAATCACCTACCACATCCATTTGCTTTAACTTTATTTGAAGATTCTATGTATTGGACAGATTGGCATACTAAAACAATTTCAACAGCGAATAAAATAACTGGAAAAGCATTCAAAATAGTACATGAGGGATTACACTTTCCAATGGATATTCATAGGTAATCTTGGACATTTTAATATGAGGAATAGGATTTCTTTACAACTTGATTATCTTTCTATATAGTTATCATCCTGCAAGACAACCAAACTTTAACAATCGATGTGCAGTTGATCAACGTGGGTTGAAAGGAGGATGCTCGCATTTATGTTTACCGAACAGAAATTCAAAACGTTGTGGCTGCCCAATTGGACTCACACTTAGAGATGATCAGTAAATACTGAATTTTTTTTTAATAAAATATATTCCCAAAAAAAATTATTGTAGGAAAACATGCACATCTGTTCCGGATAAAATATTATTGGTTGCACGTAAAAAAGACATTAGATTAAGACAACTAGATCCAAAGAACGCTTCCACCGAGATTGATATGGTTGTACCTCTTGATGGGCTAAAATACACTGTTGCATTAGACTGGTGTAGTAAGTCAGATTATATTTACTGGACTGATGTGGGAAGGAGTGCAATCAGTAGGGCATACCTTAATGGTAGTAATCAAGAAACAATAATTCAAGCTAATCTGGTTTCACCAGCTGGTTTGGCTCTTGACTGGGTAACAAATAAATTATACTGGACAGACTCAGGTACTCACAGAATCGAAGTATCTTCGATTGATGGAAAACAAAGAGCATTACTTATTTGGCAAAATTTAATAAAGCCAAGAGATATTGTGGTTAGTCCAATTGATGGATTAATGTTTTGGTCTGATTGGGGCCCAGCCCCTGTTATTGAACGTGCGGGAATGGATGGGTCATTGAGAATGAAACTAGTTTTTACTAATCTAAAATGGCCAAATGGATTAGCAGTAGACAGACCCAATAATCGATTGTATTTTGTGGATCAAGGAACTCGTAGGTTGGAATATATGAATTTCGATGGGGGAGGTAGAACGGTACTTATACGTATGTTAAATTATGGTTAGATTAGTTTTGAATGTTAAAATGTAGTTTTTGCTGTATAACTTTTCAAGATTCTGGATTGCAACATCCTTTTGGATTGGATATTTACAAAAACAGTATTTTCTGGACGGATTGGGAGTCCCATGGAATTGAGGTAGCAGATAAATTGACAGGCAGAAACAGAAGGACAATATTAAGTAACACAAGTGATTTAATGGATATTCGTGTATTTCATCGTGATCGTAAGGAGGTTCAAAACCCTTGTAGTGCAAGAAACGGAGGATGTTCTCATATATGCTTATTAAATCAACATGGATATACGTGTTCTTGCTCAATTGGAGTAAAGCTTTCTGTTAGCATTAAAACTTTCTCTAAGCATTATTATTAACAATATATTAAACCTTAACCTTTTTTTTTAACTTAGTCTGATAATCGTACATGCAACAATGGGCCTGCTAGTTATGTAATATTTGCTCATCGAATTGATATAAGACAAGTTTCATTAGATATTGATTATTTGATTGATGTTATTCTGCCATTGTCAACAATATCAAATGCAGTTGCCTTAGATGTTGACAAGAAAACTGGTGAAATTATTGATTATATCTATGTTTATGTTGCATCTAATAATTTTGTTTAATGCGCAAATAGGTGATTTATATTGGTCGGATACGATTGAAGATGTCATAATGAAATCTTCATCAGATGGAAGAGATGCCAAGCAAGTAATTAGTGAAAGTCTAGACAGCGTTGATGGGCTTGTTGTCGATTCCATTGGGCGTAAGATTTATTGGACAGATGGTGGACGGCATACAATTGAAGTCAGTGAATTTGATGGTAGTAATAGGAATGTTTTAATTTGGCAAGATGTAGAAACACCCCGTGGGATTGCAATCACATATGAAAAAGGTTATATATTTTGGTCTGACTGGGGATCCTATCCTAAAATTGAACGAGCAGATATGGATGGAGGTAAAAGGTTTGTTTATTAAACTTTCTGGTGGCTTTTCAGTTCTCAATTCATTTATTTTATATTTAGAATGAAAATTGTGACGGCCAATTTGGGATGGCCGAATGGTTTATCCATAGATAACATTCAAAAACGTATTTACTGGACAGACGCTCAGGTTTGCTTGATTATTGTTTTATTTAGATTTTAATATGTTCTTTGATTAATCCCAAGTCTTATAATATTTAAAGAAAAATTTATAAGAATTACGCAAAAATTTAAATAGTTTACATAATTCTATAAATGAATTTGGGAGAAAACCATAATTTAGCATGCATTACCAGATAGAAAAAATGTTGCAAGCTTAAAAAAAATATATTAGCAGTTGTCGGCACAAATTGGAAGTTGGTGCATATATGTGAATTTAACACTTCAGAAAAAATCACACTGAAATTTTGTAAATGGAAATTAAAATTGAAAAATGTCATTCTAGAGAATTGTCAAAAACTGACAAACGAAGTTAGGATCTTCGACAACGACCCACTTCGACAACGGATCAAAATTAAATATTAATTGTGCTCGATCGTTTTTTTGAAACAGTCTCTTCTGTTTTGGATAAATTCTCAAAAAATAGACAATATTTATAAAAAAAAATTACGATTGAAACCGAAGTATAACTGTGTAGAGATTTAAAAAAAACGACACTATTGTCAAACAGATTCTATTGTTAAGCTTTTTTATTAAATTTAAATTACTTTTTGTTTACTGCAACAGCTTGACAAGTCAAAAGCCGACAACATATGAGAAAAGTTAAATCATTTCTAGAAGCGGATTTAATAGTTTTTTTGTGTGTATTACATTGGATTGGACACTACAAAAACTAATATTTTATATTGAAAAAATTTAAAAGAATGGAGGAATTTTATTAAAAAAGTTACAGAATTAAAATTGTTAATTACTTGTTATTGCTTCGTGGTAATCGACTAACAATAGTAATGGAAAATTTTCAAATTCAACTTTTTTTATTTTTGAAAGACACAACTAAAAGAAAATTTCCAAAAAAAAATTTTTCTAACATAGAATGACCCTAGGGCAACTTATTTTTACTAACAAAACGTCAAATTGGTGGTTATTGCAACTGTTATTCCCAAAAAAGGGGTAAAAAAATCCTGTCAGTCCGGACGATACTCAAAAACGCGTGAAGTGATTTCAATAAAATTTTGGGATTAGTATTTTATTGGTCCATCATAGAACCATATTGATGTTAGGGGGGATCGGGGAACGGGGTGTATCACCCCCCATACAAATGTTTTGGAAAAAATCAGTTTTTCGAGAATTGCGACAACGGATTGCAATTAAATTTTCGGATTAGTATTTTATTGCTCCATCATAGAACCGTATTGATTTTAGGGGGGATCGGGGAACGGGGTGTATCACCCCCCATACAAATGTTTTGGAAAAAATCAGTTTTTCGACGATTGCGACAACGGATTGCAATGAAATTTTGGGATTAGTATTTTATTGGTCCATCATAGAACCATATTGATTTTAGGGGGGATCGGAGCACGGGGTGGAGCACCCCCCATACAAATTTTTTGGAAAATACAGTTTTTAAGAACATGTGAACGGATTGCAATGAAATTTTGGGATTAGTATTTGATTGGTCCATCATAGAACCATATTGATTTTAGGGGGGATTAGGGCACGGGGTGAAGCACCTCTCATACAATTTTTTTGGAAAAACTCAGTTTTTTTAATAACCCGCGAACTGCTTTCAATGAAATTTTGGGATTAGTGTTTTATTATATTAAATGATGGTTCCATGGAGGGGTTTTCAGAACTTGGGTATCCGTTATCCGTTATCCATCCGTTTGTGTTAAATGCTGACAATACTATTGCATAACAGTTGACGAAGCATACAGCCATACTTGCCTGTCGTTTTGAACTTCGAAATGACGGCAATAATTTTTCTGCATAATTCCCCAGCTCTCTCTCTCTAAACGATTTAGACATTAAAAACGTTAAGAGAGAACAACACAGTATATAGAAAAAAGAGAAAAAAAATATACCTTGGAAGTTGCTACAAATAAGGTATATGGCACGTTCGTATCTGCAATCTTTTTTAAAGAATGTATATAGTGTTATAATGGACATATCCCGTCTGACAATAGCTCGATCTCACTAATACATTTAAATATTTTTTGTGTCGCAATCAATAAATAAATTAACCAAATAGTTTCAATTTGGGGGCGTCAATTAGGGCTTGCGAATACTTACTTTAAAACAATTACAATTTTTGTATTCTTTTTTTCACTTCCTTGTTTACAAATTTTAACATATAAAATTAGTTATTTTAGTTTTGATGAAAAAATTAATACAAATTTAAAATAATAATGCCAAAAGAAATAATAACAATTATGAAGAAAAATATTAAAAAATAAATAAATCAGTGATTCAAAATATCAGCGTTTTTAATCACAAATAATTAAATAAATTTTTTCATAAGAATATTCTGATTTACTTGATTATTTATTTTTATTTCTAATATTTTCGAATTTTTAGTTTACAAGTTTTGTTTAATATTATATCAAATTAAACTTTTAAGAATTTGACGTTCATGTAATCATAATAGAAGCGCACGCATACTAATTTGAAAAAGAAAACCTCGACGAAGGTTATTCTTTTATTGACACTTTTTTTTATGAATAAGAGAATAATCATTTAATTATTTTTAATTATTATTTATTTTTATTATTTCGCACATTCCCACTACTTTTGTTTTTTTTTGACAATTCTAATTAAACGTGAAACGCAATAAAACTGTATACTAATCACACTGAAGTCTGGGTAGACTTAATAATAGTTGTTATAAACTCACAAATACCGGATACGTCCAATATCTTTTTCCGAGAATAAATTTTGTATTCGATTTTTATTACATATTTTTCACCAAAAAAATAATAAATAACATTTGTAAAATAAACAAAACGTAAGATCTGTCCGAGATTTAAGTAATCGAACGTAAAATAATTATCTAGATATATTATCTTCTCTAGATATAGGGTTTTCGAACGTGCCATAAGATTTTCATTATATATATCTGAAAAAAAATTGTCTCTATCAAATAACTTTTTATTTGTCACATACTATATAATTATTAATAGATACGGTAAATGTTTGATATGCATAGGTATACATAATAATATTATATAAATAATATACATTCAATATAATATAGATGAATCACATTCAGTCTTGTGACTTTGATGGTAATAAGCGTGAACCTGTTGTATCAAACTTACCACATCCGTACGGTCTAGCAGTGAGTCGTGATCGACTTTATTGGACAGATTGGAAAACGAAATCATTACATGTTGTGGACAAGTCAAATACTTCGTCTCCAAAAATAATAAAAAATAGTTTAGAAGGTTTAATGGATGTTAAGGTAATTGAACATTTTGGTGAATTAGAGCTGAATGTATGCGGAATCAACAATGGTGGATGTTCGCATTTATGCCTAAGAAGATCAAACGGTTTTGCTTGCAAGTGTCCAACAGGAACTAAGCTACAAGAAGGAAGCTCAACAAATTGTGAACTATTTCCAAAAGTATATATCTATTTTCTCATAATTATTTTTAATTTTTTTTAATTTTGTCTAACTTTTAGAATTATTTACTGATTGCTCTACGGTCTGGAATAGGTCGAGTTTCATTGGATACACAAGAATTTTTTGATGTTGTATTACCAATTGATGGAGTTCATGGAGCTGTTGTTGTGGATTATCACTTAAATTTATCAAGAATATTTTACGCAGACGTTAATATTGATGTCATAAAAAGTATTGATATGAAAAACTTATCAAATTCAAGGACTATAATATCATCTGGTGTTAACACTCCTAACGGTATAGCAGTTGATTGGCTGGCTGGTAATTTGTACTGGACGGATACGGGCTCAAAAGTTTGTGATTTTCCAAAAAATTGTAATTCATCCATTAATTTTTGTTTACTAATTACAAGATGATTGAAGTTGCAAAATTGGATGGCAGTTGTAGGAAAGTTATACTAAGTGAACAATTAAATGATCCTCGAGCTTTGATTTTATATCCAAAAAGAGGGTAAGCTAAAAAGCTTTCTAATATATGGTTTTTATAAAATTTAATTTTAAGATTACTATTTTGGGCTGATTGGGGTCATCCATCTAAAATTGAAAGATGTCTCATGGACGGATCTAACAGGACAACTATTATAGGATCTGAATTAGGCTTTCCAACTGGATTATGCATAGATTTTGAGTTAGTAATATGACAATATAAATTCTAAATAGGTTAATTTTTTATTGGTTATAGCACTAAAAAGCTTTTTTGGGCTGACGCGCTGGAAGATCGAATAGAATCCTCAGATTTTGACGGTCAGCATCGATCACAAATTGTATTACATTCAACACATCCATTTGGATTAACATTACTTGGATCATATATTTATTGGACAGACTGGTATAATAAATCAATATTTCGAACTCAAAAATTAGGTAATGCAAGTCCAGAGGAGGTAAGACATGGATTAAGAGGCGCATTGGAGATAAGAGCGGTGGCACGAGAGAGACAACCGAATGATTGGAATCCATGTGCAGTTGAAAATGGCGGTTGCACTCATTTATGCTTTTTTACTGGCATTTCATATAAATGTGAATGCCCAGATAAGCCTGACCATAGAGTTTGCAAAAATGATCCAGCATTTATTGTTCCAATTAAACAGCGAGTTGACGATGAAAAACATGATTTGACAGATAAAATTACTGATCTAAGTCCAACGGATGACAGAAAAAATAAACGCGCTCAATTTGTCATTATAGCCACTTGCATCTTGGGCGGACTTTTAATAATTGTCGTAATTGCTATTTTAGGTAAAATATTTACTAGCATTTTTTAAAGTCACATTTTTTAATTTAAAAAAAAATTCACAGTGCTCGTGTTCAATTCACGTCGTAAGAAAGGAAAAAAAGCAACTTCAAGAGATTCCAGTGGATCAATATTAACATTTACCAATCCCAATTACAATGTTGCTGATGGGGGTCAATCGGAATCATCCAAAACAACAATTTGGAGTAGATTTAAATACGATAAAGCACATGCAAGTGAAAATGTTCTTTTATGATAAATTCAGGCTTACATAAAAAAATTTTTTATTATTTTTAGTTCACATTCAGTTTACGTTTAGATTAAATTTATATTAATGGCATTAAATTAAAATTGGTAAAAATTTAATTATTTATAGGACCGTGTATACGAGGAAAAATGTCTTGGGCCGCATAAATCAACATCAGCCAACTTAATGGCATCGACACCATCTTCATTGCCATCCCCTGCACTTTCCACCATAGGATAAACACAAAATTGATTCCATATATAAGTATATATACCTTTACATAATATTTGGACGACGACTGTGCATTTATACGCTTATTAAATACAATTTTATTAATTTTACTATTGAAAAATAAAACAAAAAGAATTCATAAGTGAAGATATCGTAAAATTATATAAAAAACTTTTAAAGAAAATATAATCCAATATTTATTCAAGAAGATAATAATGTAACATTTTTGTTTTTTTTTTCAAAAATGTTTTTAGTTTATAAAACTATGAGAGAAAAATAAACCAAAACATTTAAAGAGGTTTTTTGATATTAAGTTGCAGTGTGATGTTAAATTTATATAAAATTTTAATTTTTTTGGGTATATGGTTGAAATTGAAAAAGAATATGAAGCTTAATTGTCTTATAGTACATAACGAATATAATAAATGTATATTTTTATAACTGTATAGATTTAGAATTTAACATATAATAATACATTACTGTTTTTATACTACAAATTCAAATTTAAGAAGGAAAATATGAAATTTTTTATATAATTACTTAATTTACGAATAATATTGTTTGATTTCACAAATTACTGTAGTAGATTTTTAGAAGAGTATTAAGTAATTATTTTTTGCAATAAACATGGTTTTTTATATGAATTGAAAGAAAATAGTATAAAGCAATATATACTATACTAATTTTTTAAAAAGTAATTTAGTTTTATAGTTTATTGGTAAAGTTCTTTACCTTCACTCAAAATGTCATTATTTTGGATTAAAAAATAATTTGTTGAGGTCTTTTTTGCAATTTCTTAATAAAAATTATATTCTTAAATTAATTAAAATATTTGTCTATTTTAAAATACCTACCTTAAACTAAAATAAAATCAATTTTAATTATATTCACAAATAAATATTAATAACATTATAATGTTATGAATTAAGTTGGTAGGTAATTTTAGTAAAATATTTTAGTCAAATTAATAAAATATTTGCCTATAATTAATTTTTTTCCTGAAAATAAAAATAAAAATTTAAAAGAAGGAAGAATCAAGTAAAAATTTATTTGTAAATGCATTTTTTAATTATAGACCATTGTGAATGAATTGTATAGTTAAATAATATATATAACTAAACTTAGTTGCTCTAACATATATTATATTATAAATTAAAACAAAATTGACTTTTCGCAATTCTTATTTAACAAAATGATCCAATATATAAAATAAAATATATCTGTAAACGGAAGCAAAAAAATAAAAGAATACAGACAAATATTTTGTGCTGAAGTGAAAAAAATTCACTTAAAATAACCTCTTTCTTTTCTTATTAAAAAAACATTGGCTTAAGAGTATATTATTAAAAGTATATCACAAATATAAACTTGTATGTACAAGTACTATACAATTACTATTCAAGTGATTAAAATAAAATATTATTAACTGACGATATATTTTGTAAAAAATAACAGGTGGATGATCTGTAATTAGAATATAAATTGCAGAAAGGCCGAAATAAGTTGATTTTGATTTTTCAAATAGTTATTCTTTGATGAATAGAATAATTCTTTTTATCAGTATACGAAGCGTTCTCAGTACAAAATGTTTTAAGAAACAGTTCGTTAAAATGTTTTTCGGCATAGACTTTATTCGATTACATATTTCTTGTTTAAAAACTTTCGTTTAATGTAAATAACATTATATATCATTTATTAAAAAAATATCTTATTAAAATTAATTATTTAATAAAAATGGTCAAATAAATTAATAATAATTGTTTTTGGATTTTAAGGAATATAATTACTAACTCAACGTCCACTTGAGTTTTAATTACAGAATTTTAAAATTCAAATAAACAAACTGTGTTTACTTCGTGTGCCAAAATAAAACAAAAATAATTGAAATAGAACATAGATGATAGAGGAAAGTGAAATTTTTTTGAAATTGTAAATTGATAATAATTATTTAATTATATAATACAAACGTAATAAACAAATGGTCTTCAAAAAATGAAACTGTAAAATATATTCATTCAAATTTCAAATCAAAAAATTTAATATATAGTAATGTCTAAATAAATATATTAATTTCCTTTTTGATAAAATTTATGATTTTAATTTTGTTCCATATTACTAAACTTATTTTTTGAATGAACATATCCATCCAATTTGAGCGATGAAATATTTTGCATTTTTAATCAGAATGAAAATAAAAGTAAAACACACGAAACTCCTTTGATGAGAAAAAAAATGAAGATAAATTTAAAGGAAAGACTGAATTAAAATAGAAAATCTAATATTATATAAACATATATACATATATTTTGAAATATTCATTATGAATATGTATATAAAAACATATTAAAAAAAATTAACTTGAATTGTGACATTATTGTTTCTTTTTTATATTTATTTAAGAAATAAATATGAAAAATGATACTAGGATTAGATTTTGGCAAAAAAATAAAATAAGAATATAATTAGGAATAATAAATAATTTATTATTGAATGAATGATAATAATATATAATTTAAAATATATATAAAATATATATATATATATAATTTAAAATTTATGTTTATTTTAGTATATATATATAGATAATTTATATTCTATATGTATATTAAAATAATAATAGAATAATTAATCCAAGTTATTTGCAGATAAGTTACGTACTAAAATATTAAAATATACATATATATTGTATTGATTAATAAAAATATATAATTACTTAAAAATAGTATAATACCTATTTATAATATATTTTAAATCAAAATTATTCCGTCGTCAATAATCGTCATCATAATACTCAAAAAATAAAATATGCAGATGTATATATGTATATATGTATATATGTATATATATATATATATAATATAGGTAAAATATATAATATATATATATATATATATATATATATATATATATATATATATATATATATATATAATATATATATAGATATATATATATATAGATATATATATATATATATATATATATATATTATGTTATTTAGTATATTTACATTGATTTGTTTATATACGCGTTTATGTACATATAAATATTTTAAATATTTAACAAGATATATAACTAATTGAATAAATTGAATAAAGTTATTTATACATATGTAAATGATACAAATATATTTAATATTATATTAATAATTTAAAGAGAAACTCAATTCAAAATTCTTTCATAAAATAATGTCTTATAGTTTTGAAAAATAATTATAAAACTAAATCTACTAATTATGATAAATTTAAATACTTTCTGTATAAATTTGAATATATCGATGATTTCGGTTCTTGCTAATTTTTAATTATATCCAATTCACTCCTCTAAATAATGCATCACAAAAGGGCTCGGTGCATTACTTCGATGAGTAAATTACAAGTAAATTATTATATAAAAAGTAATTTATGAATTAGAATTGATTAAATGACTTGTTTGAATGAAGAAAAGATAATTTCAAATAAACTTATTTTTTTAATGTAAATTTGGCAATGCTCAATTTAAACTTAACCGAAATTTTGCTCATTGCCTTTCTAATATAACAATTGTATAGAGAAATTGAAAAAGGAGATATTAATGATGAATATTCATAAATTGATTTTTTCATTAATTAAAAATAGAAATTTTAAGAACGTTAAACGGATTCAGTTTCAATACTGAATCATAATGATGACGATAATGTTAAAAAAAATATTGATGGCGTGATGATGACAAAGTTGTCGAATCCATGTCAAAAAAAAAGATTAAATATCATTCAAAAATAAATTGACAATATAATCTTTTAAAAATTAATTTTTTTCTACTAAAATATAAACAAGTAAAATTCTTGCTCACATCAAAAAATTTAATAATATAACGATATTATAACGTTGTTGGCTCCAATTAACGTACTAATATATGTTTACTTTTTTTGATATAAACCAAGAATTTGGGTTTATGAAATTTACAGATACACAAACAATACAGGAAAAGTTTGGAACAATAAACATTCATTATCTTACCACTTGCTCATAACGTTAATTCAAACATACAATAAAAAACCAAACAAATCCCAATACTTCCAATTTCAATTTCCAATTCAAATAAACGTATTTTTTAATGTAATGATGCACGTTTTAGTGCGAAACTTACACTCATGTTTTTTAAAACCAATATTGTGTTGTATATTTTTAAAAATGAACCTTCTACAATCAAAAAAGTGTGTATAAGTAAATATTAAAATTATTGAAGAAAAACAAAAATGAAACCAAATTTAATAATTTCCGATTAATAATTTGTAAAAATAACATTGGAACGAAGGAGGTAAATATTAATTATCAGCACACAAACAGAAAAAACAATTGAGATGAAACTTATAAAGAAAAATACAAAATAAATAAAAAATTTAAATGGAAAAATTATATAACTACATACATATATGCATATATATTAAATTCAATTATTTATTTTAAACAAAATTAAATTAAAGTAAAAATGTTTTACAGTGTAAACAGCCTCGACACAGACATTTTATAAAAATAGTTTAATTAGTAATTGTTTAATTAATTAACAAAAGAAAGTGAAAACATAATTTAAATTTAAATTGAAAAAATAAATGTATTTTAAATGTTAAAAAAATTATTAAATTTATTTATAAGAAAACAATTTTTTGTAGAAAAAATTCCCAGTTTTTACGCAACAAATGTTGTTGTGGAATTAATATAATACCAGAGAATAAAGAATATAGCAGAAGTTCTGAGAAGAGTACTGAAATCGACTGAATTTATTATCAAAAAGTGTACATTGAAAAAAAAATCATCTTTCTCTGTTTTTATACCTAATATGTCTAATATGCATTACGTTCAAAAGAGTTTTCTATACTAGGTCTGTGTAACTTGGTTAAAAACTAGTTAAAAGTTAAAATTTTGACAGCCAATGTTAAATTTTCGTCACATATTCACCTCAATTTAGTTGTCAAAATTTTAACTAGCTTCGGGGCATGTTAAATTTTGACGTTTGAAGTTAAAAAATAATTTAAGTTCAATAATTTTTATGAACAAATATTTCAGTTCAATAAACTTAAAAATAACCCAATTTATTCAAAAAAGTTTAATAAACAAAAAAAAAATAGGGGTATTATTTTAATTGTTATTTTTCGTATAGTAGGTCTGTTCGTTTGCTTGATCAGGTCACATACTCAGGGTAGGTTAGGTTAGATTAGGTTAGGTTGAGTTAGATCAGGTGACGTCACAGATCACTTTAGGTTAACGTTGACCCAACTTTTGTTCGTTTGCTGGGATCTGATCAAAATATTATAACCTCAATAAATTTTATTTATAAAAATATATGTAATTTATTTTATCATTTATGTCTTTTAAACTTGTCTTATAACTTAATAATAAATTATTTAAAAAAAATATTAATAAAATTATAATATTTTATTGTCATTTTGACAAGTAACCTACTTGACTCCATCTATTTTGAAAGGTTAAAAAATCATTGCTTCGAGTAGATCGGATCAAGTCAAAAAAAGCAAACGAACATAGAGTAAAGTTGACCTAACCTAACCTAAAGCAAACGAACACAGGTGAAATGATCCAATTTGATCGGAGTGACTCGTATCAAGCAAACGAACAGACCTAGTGTAATTTATATTTACCATTAAAATATTTTTTTTTTCTTTTTGAAAAATTATGACTAACTGAAAATACTAAAAAAAAAATTATTGTTCTCATTTTTTCACCTAATTTTAACTTATTTTTAACCAAGTTATACACTCACTATAACAATTGTGTGGAACTGATTCTGTGCAAATTTCTTTGCTAAATTCTCCGATGATGGGTTAGTGGGTTTTTATGGTTAGATAACATTTAGGTTGCCTTACGTGATTAATCTTTTCTCTGTTTTATATCAATACAATAGTTTTTGTGTAACTTTTTAACTAAATTATTATTTTTGGGTCTTTTGTCAATTTCAAATATATATTAGTAGAGGGTAGTAGGGGGTTCTGGAACAGTTTGGGTTTGGGTACAAACCGGAAACCGCTTATCGCAAACCGGAAACCGCTAATCACAAACCGGAAACCGGAAACCGCTAATCACAAACAGGAAACCGCTAATCACAAACAGGAAACCGGAAACCGCTAATCACAAACCGGAAACCGCTAATCACAAACCGGAAACCGATAATAGCAAACCGGAAACCGCAAAACACAAAACCGCAATATTTGCGTGTTTCTTCCAGAATTTTCTAATTTCCTATCTCAATAATTTTTCGTTAAAACCACAATGTTGTTGTAAAAACCGGAAACCGAAAACCACAAAACCGCAATATTTTCGTGATTTTTAAGAATTTTCTAATTCCTTATCTCGATAATTTTTTGTATTGTTTTATTGTTAAATTTTTTTATATAATGTATGTTACGACTAAAAAACTGAAAAAACACAAAAAACCGCACACCACAAAAACATATTAGGATTTGTAGTATTTTCGTGATAAATGTTTTTTTTTCAGAATTTTCTAATTCCTTACCTCATTATTTTTTGTATTATTTGATTTTTAAATATATATCATAAATTATAGTTTAAATTACTTTTGAAGATCAAACGATAAATTAAAATGAAACGGATCAAATTTTTTATATAAAGTATGTTACGACTATTTACCCTTGATTTCATCAACAGCTGTCGAAGAGAAAAGATTAAGAATGGATGAAAATAGAGGTGTTAGTATTAGAATAAACATCAAATTTCCAAAATATTTTTTATATTCTAATCGATTCAACAGTTTCAATGTCGCTCCTAATAATTTGAAATTGTATAGTACTGATTTAAGTGACGCGGGATTTTTTTATACCGATTTTAATGATAATATTCAGTGTTTCAGTTGTGATGGATTGCTTAGTAATTGGTTAGACAACGAGTTTTCATGGCCACATCACGCAGTTTGGTATCCTGATTGTGAATATCTAAATTTAGTTAAAGGTTCAGAATATGTAACTGAAACGAGAAAAACATGTGTTGTGGGTATTAAATAATATATTTTACACACAAAATAGTTTTTATTTTTCTCATTATCAGTAAACATTGATAAAGTTATTTTTTTCTTTTTATTTCATATGATATAAAAGAGTTTTAAGTTAGTAAAATTCATTCATGAATTCCTACTCTTCTTATCAAGTAGTATAATAAATATTTGTGAAATGAATCGCTTCATACATCCGTGTACCATAATGATAGCGGGACCCTCAGGGTCAGGCAAAACAACATTCATACAAAAATTACTACGTCAGAAATATTTTATCAGTATGTTTGAGAAAATATTATGGTGTCATTCGGAAAGTAGTTCAAAATGAAAACATTCAATTTCGTAGAGGTCTACCAAAAGATACTGATTTAGTTAATAACTTAAAAGTTCCCACTTTAATTATACTCGATGACTTAATGAATGAAGCTTACAACACAAAAATTTCGGAAATATTTACAAAAGGATCACATCATCGAAATATGTCTATCATTTTGATAACTCAAAATTTATTTCATCAAGGTAAAGCCTGTCGTGATATTTCATTAAATTGTAAATATCTTGTTCTATTTAAAAACCCACGGGATCAGTCTCAGATTTACCCTCTTGCACGTCAAATTGCTCCACAAAACTCTAAACAAATCCTGAAAGTATATAATGAGGTAACATCTAAACCTCATGGTTATTTGCTCTTTGATTTAACACAAGATGTTAATGAAATATTCCGATTTCGGACAAATATCTTAAATTCAGATTATTTTGTATGTTATTGTGATAGAAATTCATTGAATGAGCAATATGATAAGATTGAAGACGAACAAGCATATGTTACACGTACTGTATAAAGCTAAACCTAATCTACGTAAAGCTATTTTAAGAAACTCAGATAACAACCTGGTTAAAACTATATGTGAAATAGCCATAAACCTATTGAACGGTAACATCAAAACTTCTGAGGAACGTAAAAAAATCTTACGAAAGTATAAAAGACCTATTCGACAATTGTCTCTGACGGGTCGATCCTTGGCACAAAAGCGTAAAATACTTGTACAAAAAGGAGGGTTTCTACTGCTGCTTATTGGCACGATTTTATCAGGACTTATCGGAAAACTTCTCGAATCATCATCAACAAAATGACGAATATGTTGCAAAAAATGATCGTAGTATCACCAGAGCTTTTTCAAAAATGGCAATCGCTCGTTATTGAAGATCAGCATCGCAGTCAACTTGATCTACGTATGAAAAATATTCTACAAGATAGAAAATTAAGTGAAACCGATAAATGGTATTTGTACAGACAACAGCTGATTCAAAACCCTATCCGTAAACAAGACAGTACTCAAATCGACAATCATTTAAAAAATAAAAATAAAACAATATGTAAAGATATTGAAACACAAATGAAGATTAAACTTTTGAAAGATTTTGAAACGCAAGCATCACCAAAAATTGTCACTCAATCAATGCAGACTTCACCATCAGATTTAACAGAAAGGGTATTAGAAAACGATACAATAACCGAATCAGAGGTGGAAAAACAGAAACAATATAGTAGAGATAGAGCACAATCTATTACAAACAAGACGATAAACGAAAAATTATTAAAAAAAGCCTATTCTGAGGCTCGAGAAGGTGCAAAACTGAGAAGATTGTCTATTGATCCAGCTCAGAAGTATGCTACATTTGAAGATACGGAAACTTCAGAACAATTTCTTCAGGTGATGATGATGATGATGAGGACTCTGTATCAACACCACGCAAAAGAGTAACGAGAAGAACAAACAAGGAAGGTATTACACAGTTTTTTCCCGTGATCAAGTAACGAATGACCACCCGATCAAAAACAACCGCTACAGCAGCACCAGAAACAACCTCTAAGAAGAATCCTCAATGGGAAACATACAAAAATTAAAAACTATATAAATAATACTGTAACACTAATAATATGTTAACTAATAAAAATGATTTCAAAATGAGCGAACACGATTTTTTTGTTACTCTATTTAGTAATAATTCTATGAATTTTGACCCCGATAATGTTCTTCCAGCTTTTACGAATTTACTTAAGAAACCCTGTTCTCTAAACAAAAACTGGAGTGTAGGTTTATTTGAGATTGCGTTTAATCCCTTCAGTGATGAAAATAAAAAAACAACCTTTAAACGTGCTGCGAGTGAAAGTTTTATGAATGATTCACCAGTTGCGAAAAATGTTAAAAGTGAACAAAGTGTCGTTGAAGTAGAAGTAAAAGAAATAGTGATTATATTACCAAGTATTAAAGGAAAAATATCAATAAAAAATACTGATCTAAGTAAATGGGAACATGGTTCTTTTTTCATAAATTTCAGTAAATTTCTAGAAGAATTATCGAAAGTTGTTGAACCGCAAACAGAAAAAAATCTTCGCATTATAAAAGAAGAAATTTTTAAAATATTGCAAGAAGTAAAATATTGCAAAGCAGGATCTTGTTTTAGTACGGCATAAAGATGAATATGCAGTTAAAATACATCTTCCATCCTCAAATAGACTTTTTAAAAATATTGTTTTAAAATACAAGACTTTTAATACATTGAAAGAGTTTTTAGAAGAAATAATATGTCAAATGCCGAAAGTCAAGAGAAACGTGGAAGATATGAAGACTATTTTTAATACTTTTCATTCAAAATATAAAATCAAAACTCTTAATACTCAGCCCTCGAAAATAGTAGAGGAATACCCACCCCATGTTTTGTATATACCTTACCCTGAATTTAATGCCTTCATCAAAATCGATACAACCTTTTTTAATAAAGATGCTGATCGTAAAGTTATTACTTTATTTGAATTCATTGGGATTGTTTCTAGAAATTTAACACTGGAAGGTGATCTTGATGATAATCAATATATAGAGAAAAAAAAAACTGATTAAGGAATCTATACTTGATGTTTTAAGAGGAAACTCTTTAAAACAACCACATGTCACAAAGACAAAAAAAAAAAGATTTTTCTATTAAATTACCGTATGCGAGAGATGAAAAGGGGGCTTACAAATACGAAGCATTGGTGATAGAAACTAAAACCTATGACCGTATGGACCAGTTTCTTAACGAAATTTATGCTCAAATCCCTGTAACCTATCGAGACAATTCTGTTTTAACTGAGACTCTGAATAATGCATTTGTAGAATTAGAACAATTGTATAAAGAAATAACAGATTATCTATACTCCGAAGAAAAAAATCCATTTTACATTTTAAACAGAAACCGGAACAGTTGTAAGAAAAGATTATAAAAGGAGTAAGCACACATAGAAAGATATCATACTGACAATGGATTCGTATTATGCAAGGTATTATTTTCAACAAGGTGGTGGTAGTCTGAGTAATATTGGGGACCTGTATAAACACCAATTATTTATCAACGTGGACGTGGTATAGGAGATTTATTTCGAGGGTTGGGACGTTTCTTAAAGCCTATGCTAATGTCGGGGATTAATGCATTGAAAGATCAAGCAATCAAAGCAGGCAGTAATATTATGCAAGATTTGGGACAAAAACCAATGAAAGATATTCTGAAAGAACAAGCTAAAGCTAGTGTGGGTGAACTGGCAATGCGGGGCCTGAATAAAATTAAAAGAACGATGGAAGGTTCGGGACGTAAAACTATAAAAAGAGCTCTTACAAATAACATTTCACATTTGTTCTCACGTCTCAAACGACGGAAGATATCGAAAAAACCAAAAAAAAAGAAAAAACAAGAAATAAAGAAGAAAAAAAAAACTCCAAAAAAACGAAGTGTTGATATTTTTAACAATTAAAAATGGCCTCATTCACGTATTGTATGAAATCGTAGCTGGATCTTTTTGAAAATCATCTAGCACAAACTAATATTTTAAAAACTGAAGAAATCTCATACAAACCAATAGCATCACTAGATAATCCATCCGTTATAGAGTTCGTATCATCAGGCCATGGCGATACTTATCGCGATCTATCCAGTATATACACTGAGAGAAAATTATATTTTGCCATATTTTCACAATACGTTATTGTTAACATATTGTTCTCAGAAACAAAATGTATGCATCCAAGAACAAACTTCGTATTGTTAATTTTTTTTCGAAATATTGTCTCTCTATATTTCAACAGTTGCAATATTTAGAAAATACAAAAAATATCGTATAATATCCAATATGATATTGATAATCCGAAAATAATTATTGTTATAGATTGACATGTATAATCTTGAATTTTTTTTAGAAAAACTTTTATACATGTAGAATAAATTTGTTTCATATTTTTACAGAAAATATTAATTTGTTTTGATCTGTTTTGAACTGAATCATAAAAACAAATTTTTAATAGGAAATTTAAAACCACATATATTTTTAGCCGATTTTTATAGAAAAATTATTGAAAAATAATTAATTTCCACTTAAAACTTTTTTAAATAAAAAATGATCGTAAGAAATTTTTTTGAGCAATTATAAAAAAAATATTTTTCAAAAATTCCGCCATTACCTATATTTGTCAAAGAATTTACATTTGGTTTGGACAAAAAATGATGCTATCGCTTGTACCTTCTAACATATTTCTCAGACAATCTTACAAATTGTATATTACTTTGCAGAAATATTTTTAATGCAATAGGATTATCTCATGATTAAATATTTATGTATAGTTACTCCAGAAATTTAACAAACAAAATAATCAAAAAAAATTTGCATGGAAAAAAATTCTCACAAAACAAGTTAGAAAATAATATCTCTATAGCTGCTTTAAATATTTCTATATTATATAAAAAATATTTCATCCGTTACATCATTTATTTTGCTCGTTGCAATAATGTATTGTTTAGTGATCAGCTGATTAAAATCTATAAAAGGGACAGAAAATTTTTAAGTGACGCACTTGTAAATTGGAATTAGTAAAATATGTTTGAACTCGTGAAATTAATTAAATAAAATTTTATACCTATTAATTGTCATAAAAGTGAAAAGAAAAGTGTAAAAATATAATTCAAAGGTGTGACGTGTGAGAAAATATAACTCTAAACATATAAATTACACGTGTTGTAGTAGCATATATTAAAACTTAAAAAAAATGTAATGTAAATGTAATACAAAATTCAAAATTCAAAATAAATAAATGTTTTCTTAAAATTAAAATTTATATTTTTATTATTTTTACCAATATTTGATTTCAGAGCTTTTTTTCAGGTGACATTAATATTGGACTAGTGACAATATTTGTTTGTTCTATGAGAAATAAATATTGGCCTAGTGGCAATATTTGTTTGTTCCATGAGAAATAAATATTGGCCTAGTGGCAATATTTGTTTGTTCCATGAGAAATAAATATTGTAAAAGTAACAATATTTGTTTGTTCCAGGAGATATAAATATTGTACTAACAACAATATTTAATTGGATCTATTCATATAAATATTGTAAAAGTAACAATAAATGTGTGTCACGTTAGAAAAAAACATTGCATCAATTCATATTAAAAATTGCAACTGCTGACATCAATATTGTTTAATCAAATATTGTTACTGGTGAAATAACGTCGTGCTGTCCCCGATTCCACAATAAATATTGTTGATTTTTATGAATATGAACAATATATTTCTCTCAGTGTACCTGTGTAAAAAGTTCAAGTTTTAAAATCATCTACAGGCGAGAAACATAATGATGGTGTAACAGGCGTTGTTAATAACCTGCTTCATTCTATAATTCGACAGTGTTCGGTGACCCTCAATGGAAAATCCGTTTCTCAATCAGATAATAATTACCATTATCGAGCATACATAGAGAACCTATTAAATTATGTGAAGGATCAAGCTTCTACTCATTTAGAGTCTTGCGGCTGGATAATCGGTACGGGGAAGCTTGATAGTCTAACTGCTACACAGAACACAGGGTTAGATGCTCGAAAAGCTATGTATGCAAGAAGTGAAGATATTGAGTTAATTGCTAAACTTCATGTGGACATGTTTAACCAGCCCAAACTTCTTTTGAACAATGTTGATTTACGAATTGTGTTAACATTAGACAAACCAGTGGTCCGATTACGATTATTTCGGTAGAGAAAAAAACGAGAAAATGTCTATGTACATAAAACTAAGACTGTGTTAGTGCGAGTTGCATGCAATACTATGATACGTTATTTCGTTTATATGCCTATCATTGCATTATTTTGTTATTTATCTCACAACCTATGGTAGGTTGTGAGATATTTTAGGTATTAATTGTTTTCATATTTTGTATTTCTTTACATTTTAATTTTTAATATTGTTTATATTGTTTTACTAATATCATTGAAAAAATTAATGATGAAGAATTTATTATTTTAAAGAAAATTTATTTAATCTTTTATTAAAAAACAAAAAAAACGTAAATAGAAACAGGCAAAAAATAAAATATATAATGGTTAGTTCAAAAAAATACATATTTAACTAAATACGAAATATTTCTCGTAAAAAATAATTGTAATCGGTGTAGCAATAACTTATCATAGTATTGCATGTAACTCGCACTAACACATTCTTAGTTTTATGTACATAGACATTTTCTCGTTTTTTTCTCTAACGAAATAATCGTAATCGGACCACAGAATTCTATATAATGGCAGAAGATAATAAAAATTCTATTTTAAAAATTCTAGAAGCTACCATTTATATGAATCATGTTACAATAAACCCAAGCATTTTATTAGCGCATGAAAAAGTGCTTTCACATAAAAATGCTGTATATCCATATAAGAGAGTAGAAGTTAAATCTTATACAAGCAGCCACACAAACACTATCAATAGATAATGCCGTCATAGGTGTACTTCCCAATCTACTATTATTTGCAATGGTTGACAACGATGCATTTTCAGGAAAAAGATCCAAGAATCCGTTTAATTTTAAAAATAATAATATATCTAGATTTAATCTAATTGTAAATGGTGTACAAGTTCCAAATAAACCTATCGAGTTCGATTACGGTAAGGCACCATTCGTTAGTACACGAGGGTATAACACACTTTTTCAAGGAACAGGCATCCGTTATTTTGACCGAGGTCATCAGATTACGAAGAATTTCTTTGATAATGGATGTTTTCTACTAGCCTTTGATCTAACCAGTGACTTTTCAAGAAGTGAATCATGCGGGAATTTATTAACACAGGCTCACTAAGAATTGAAGCACGTTTTGATAAGCCTCTACCGACAAAAATATCATGTATTGTATATACAGAATATGATGCAATTATTGAAATCAATAAAGACCGAAATGTTATAACAAGTTTCTGAAATAAATAAAAAAAACAAAAAAAAAATAGGTATAAATAGGAACGAGATTTCAAGACAGAAATTATACTAAAACATGATCAATCGTGATTAAACAAAAATATTCATGTATAAAACAGCAGAGATTATAAAAAATTTAAAACAAAATAAAATCACGCGTAAATTTTTTGTTGGTGTTTACCCGGCAGATCTTTTACCAAAAAAATTGAAACGACCATCTTTTGTTATTGCCAACACAGATAGTTCCAAACACCCAGGTACGCATTGGGTAGCATTTTTTCTCCCAAAAATTGGACCAATAGAGTACTTTGACTCTTTTGGAATCATTCCAAAAAATAAATATTTTCTAAAATTTCTATACAATCATAGTCGAAAATATACAAGAAATAAAAAACAGTTGCAATCACTGTTAACAGAAGTGTGTGGGCAGTATTGCTCTGTTTACGCATACTATAAATGTAAGAAAAAAAGTATGATAACATTTTCTAATATGTTTAAGAATAAAAAATTTATTGAAAATGATTTTAAAGTTATTAAAATGTTTAATAAAATATTCAAAAAAGAAAAAATTCCTATAAAAAGACGTGGATATTCCAAAATATTTCAGTAGTTTCGTGAAGCCAGTTACTGTAAAAGTGTTTTCTTATTAAAATGTTAAAGTCAAGTAAAGTTATAGCATCAGCTAACCCTCAGTTAATACAAGGGTACTGCTATTTTTCAAATCCATCTCACACAACGTACATATCATGTGGTATCAATCCAGCAAATTTTCAACCCATGTTCATCATTTGTGTACTCGGTGTACATATTGATCTTAATCACGATGAGTGGAACAAACTGTTTATAAATATCCAAGGAATTGGGAAATTATTATCAGGAAGAAAAGATAGCGATTTTTTGTCGCGTTAAGAACCGCTAAGCATTACGGTTGTTCTAAATAATAATAAAAAGAAGTACGCATCTCGAAAAATCATTCGATTAATCTGACCAGAAAAGAATGGGATCAATTCATAATAATAGCTCAATTCTTGTATTGTTAAAGAAGTCCAGGATTATTTTAATACATATATGGAGCTTTGTAAGAATAAAAACATCAATATGTTAGATTTCTTCATACCTGAACACAACACACAGAATGGTTTCAACTATTGCAGAATGTTTTATGAAATTCCACTGCTTTGTAAAGAGCAAATGAACAAAAAAAAATAGTGCCGCATTTGCGATTGATCAAATGCGAGCTGATCAAATGGGAAATCTAAATGAGAGTTGATCAAATGGGAAATCTAAATGAGAGTTGATCAAATGGGAAATCTAAATGAGAGTTGATCAAATGGGAAATCTAAATGAGAGTTGATCAAATGGGAAATCTAAATGAGCGTTGATCAAATGGGAAATCTAAATGAGCGGTGATCAAATGGGAAATCTAAATGAGACTTGATCAAATGGGAAATCTAAATGAGGGTTGATCAAATGGGAAATCTAAATGAGAGTTGATCAAATGGGAAATCTAAATGAGAGTTGAGAAAATGGGAAATCCAATTAATTAAAAATTTTTTTTTTTTTTTTTTTAATTATTTTTAAACATTTTTTTTTCTGTATTATTTTTTTTTTTTTTGTTTTACATCTGAAATTTTATTATTTTTTAATGAATTCGATAATAGGCGTTTTGAAATCATCATTATTTTTCCCTTTATATTTTATAAAGAGATTCTCTGGCTTCATGTGTTGTTCCAGTTCATTCGCTTTAATGGCTTTCACTATTCTCTTTGGAAGAAAATAAGTGAAGTCTCCCAGATCAAATAACAGTGCTTCTCCGAAAGGTCCTGTAATCCATTGAAAGGAATAGATTTTATATTCCTGGTTCATTTCCAAACCATCGACAGTAACTCTCGGTTTGAACTCCAAACTAGTAGACGCCACATGCCACTCCTTGATTAAATCATCTAAGGTAGGCTGTAAAAATTGATAATAATTATTTTATATATAAAACCATATAAAAAGTTTAAAATCTTACCATTTTTTTTTTTTTGATTTATTAAGAATTGAATAACTTCACTTATTTTTAAAGACTGATGAAATATGAAGAAAAATTTGAGTATTTATACAAAAAAAAAAAAATAAAATAAAATAAAATGAAAAAATTATGTTTTTAATTTTTTAATAATGCTGATTAAATCTTCAGCGATTTCAATTAAAACTGATAATAATTTTGAGTGTGCATTAGGACCACGGTGTGTTACTTTTTGAAGGATAGCTTTAAGTCTGTCATCATCATTATTAAAAAATGATCCGATATTTTCAATCATAACCTTCGTTAGTATTTTGCTTTCAACACACTTTTCTTTTACAATTTTATACTTGCATATGGACACAATATTTGAAATGTTACTAAAAATAATCAATCTGTGATTGTCGTCCATCTTTCTGATGCATTTCTCGTAGAAAAAGTTGTTAAAAGAAAAAAAAAATTAATCTTTGAAAATGGCATATTTTGTTTATAATAATCAGTTAAATATGAGAATAAATAGTATCAATGGTATAGAGTGTTATATTATAATGGACCATTGTACCTTATATGATGATATACTCCAAATAAAGTTATATTATAATGGAGATCAATCAAATTTAGTCATTGTTAATATGCATTATCCCATTAATATTAACATGAATATAAATTTATGGGATGCGAACGCTCAGAGCATGAGCGAATATAGAGCGCGTTTCCATCAAGAAGGAGATATGTTATGGATTAATTATTGCATGATCTACAATATTCGTGATATACAACGCATTACTGATGCTTGGATATTACCGATAACAAATGCAGATTTCGGTTATAATTCTGCAGGTAATTTTAATAATTATAACTAAAGATTTAACATTTAATTCCATTTTTATTTTCTTTTATTTTTTAGATGATGATGAATTAATTGATGATTAACAATGAGAGTTTCTTTATTATCAAAAAAAAATGCAATTTATATAATAAAATTTATAAAATAATTTTAGTGAATGAAAATTAATTTTAAATATAAATGAATTAATTGTGTTTGAATTTAAAATTGCTGAAAGTGTTTGATTTTCTCGTTGTACCAATTTCTTTCTCAAATTGTTTTCTGAAATGGCGGCGCTTTTAGTTTTAAAATGCATAACCCCTTTATTCAACTCTGTAACAATATCCAGCCGAGAAATTTTTCTGTATAAAAACGTCAACAAAACTAGCCTTGTAATCAGTATACGTTGAAATTTCATAAACACTCTGTTTTAGAAATATAATTTTGCAAAAAATTAATTCAAAAATAAAGAACAACAATCATGAAAACTGTAACAACACAAACAATGTTCAATTTGATGCAATCGATCACACCAGAAAATACTTGAGGGAGTTATATAAGCCAAACGTTTCAATGTATTTGGAAATAAATCGTCTTAAAACATTAAAATTATTCCCATCCAGACATATTATTGATATCTTCAAAATGGCCATTGCTGGTTTTTACTATAGCGGTGAGGGAGATACCGTGAAGTGTTACAAATGTGATGTACGTTTATCAGAATGGAACCTAACAGATGACCCTTGGGAATCCTCAATGCGAACATGTTCTCAACGAAAAAGGTTCAGAATTTGTTAGGAGTGTTCTTAATCGTTGGGGCCAACACTCATTTAGACGTTAACAAGAAAATAAAAAAATAGTTTGTTTAAAGTTGAATAAATATCTTTATTAAAATAAAATTATGAATTTACATGTTTTTATTTCTTTAAAAGAATTATTACAATTAAAATAATAATAATAATAAAATTTTATATACAAATCAATTGTTTGTGTTTAAATTTAATATTGCTTTATGCCCCCATGGAAGTGTTTGATTTGAATCAGGGACTACAAAACGTTTATCGTCATAATTTTGTAAAGTGAGTTTGTTTACTAACTGTGTGTACAGTAAGTGTTTATTACTTCTGAACACATATTGCTGTCTCATTAGTATTTTATTGTTAGTAAGACAATTTTTAAAATCCTTCAAACAAACTTCATTTTTTACTACACTTTTTTTTATCCCCTTTATCTTTTTTATCTCTGCCTCATTTTCTATAATAATACAATAAGTCTTCGCTTTCAATCCAACAAATTCTAATATTATTTTTCCACCCGCTTCATCTTTAAATTTACCCACTACACCCTTATGCAGTAATGGTAATTAAATCTATTGTTTATTGGTAGATTACTTGTATCAAAGTGTAAAAGGTCGCTCTTTATGTCGTCATAATAATCGTTTGTTTTTATTTTGTAAATAAATGAGTCCGTGTCTGTATACATTAACATTACATTATTTAAATATTTCGGTTTCAGATAGTCATAATGAAATTCGTACATTAAAACCTTTGACAGTTCTTGACAAAATCCTGCATAAATAGGTTTATTATAAGTAATTTTTACTTTATTTAATTGAATCGATACTAAATTTTCAGAAAATACTGATGCTGAATGAAAATTTGCTTTACTTATTAGTCTAATTGCACCAAATCTATTCTTGATATCCTCCCAATGTGATAAAAGACGAACATCCCTTCTTTTTTCGACATCTTCAATTGTCTTACCAAAATTCGCGTTATTCATTAATTTGTAAAAATCTTTTTCAAACGCATTAACACTTTTATTTCTTAAATCACTATTTAATTCAATGTAGCTTTTAAGCCAAGGTTTTTGATTGAATTTTAAAATTCTGTGAATTTTTTTTAATACTAACCCATGTTTAATACATTGTACTAAATTATTTTGACAGATTACATATTTTGTTTTATTTAATATGCTTGTTATTAATTTTTTTTCTTTAGAAATATTATTAGGGGGAATCATATTTAAAGCACAAAAGGGGTAATCACTATGATATTCATGCAAGTTTTCTGGATAATCTAAATCTACTTCAAGTATGTAACCTATGTCTTTGTCATCAAGAATTTTTTTTATGTCAAATTTACTTATTTCAGTTTCATTCAACCACATGAAGTTCTTGTATGGTAATGGTTGGCTCATTGAATGTCCATATAAATTGTTTACATCGATATACGTTAAATAAGTTGAATCCTTACTAGAATCATAATTTGTCATATATTTATTATTAGCTTTTGCGTGTCGATTGCTACATTGAGCCAATCCACCTCGAATGCCGTGTTTAATAAAATGAATTATATTAATGTCGGCTAGTAACTCTAAATTAACTTTTGAAAACTTCAACATTGCATTCCAACATCAAGACTATAGGTATTGAAACATGTTTTACGAAAATTTTCGAAAACATCAGCAAGAATTAGCACATCGGTCTTTAAGTACAAATCGGAATAGTCCCCTATATCTTTACTTTTAAAAGTTTCCCATACATTTTTTGCGTGTAGGTAATCTATATCCGTTATAGTATCACCGGTTAATTTATTATAAAAGTTTTCTTTGGAAGGTAAACTAGTTTCATTTAAAATATTGTAGGATTTCACATAATTATATGGGAATACTCCTTTTTTTATAATTAATTTAAATTCTTTATCAATTGGAAAAAATTTCTTAGATTCTAAAAACTGATCAGAATTAAGGTTATCAGCCAATTGTTGTAAACTAATTGCCATAAACTTAAATGAATCAATGAATCGTAATTTTATTACTTTTTTACCATCTACTCTGAAATGTTTTGTAAATGATACATATTTCTCTTTATTTTGAGCAATCAAATCGATTTTTTCATTATTGTAACCTAATTCGCGAATAATAAAATGTGCATCATATCCACTAAAATTATGACATATTATCGGCACATATTTTGGAACTTTATATTTAATATTACACTTAGTGTGTGCCGCCGCACGATATTTGCCAGTTAAATGACAATGAACTTTTACTTTAAAATTATCTAATGAAAAAAATTCATCACATATGAAACATTTTTTTGATGTTTTATATTCAAAATTTTCTTCATTATTTAATGGTAACATTGGAATTTCGGTAAATAATTTTACACCAATAGACTCTATATCACGAGAAATGTACTCGATGAATACTTTAGCACAGTCTAATCCTCTATACGTAATAAATTTTGATAAGCTATCATCAAATTTACATTTAGTATAATAGGCAAAACTAAATGACTCATGCTTATCAATATTTATAGTGAACGATTTACTAGGATCGGGTATACAAGTGTCGATTGGCGTAAGCATTGACTCAAAATCAAGATATATAACAAAGGGTACTTCCAACTGATATCTTATATTCTTAAATTTAATAAAATTGTTTTTCAATGATTACATTTAACATGGTTACAATCATTTTTGACATGGTAACTTAAATCTAATTGATCTTTAGAGAATCTGAGACAGCCATCACAAAACCATTTTTTTACTTTTTGTTTTGTGATCTGAGATCCGACTAATCTGCTCAGACTTTTTATCAACAATAATGTGAAACATTTTCCTTTTCTATTAACAATAAATTTATATGTTTTAATCGTTTTGATTTAGAAAAATATAATGGTCCTATTATTTCAGTTTTATTTAAACCATACACATTGATACTTATATTAGGATTAATTTGTTCAAACTTACTTATATCCATTATTTTCATAGGAAAATTTATTCCATTAAAATTTAATAATGATGAATAATGTTGATAGTATGATGATATTCGCTGCTACTGGATGTGATAGTGCTGCTGTAACCGACCATGCAAAACATGCATTATCATTATTTTGAACGTTAATCACAGCATGTTTTAGTTCAATTTTTTTATGTAATTTTATATAGGATGATCCACGCATAGGGTCATATTTATTAATATTGATTTCTAAATACAACAGTTTTGATAAGGCCCATCCACTATCACGCTCTTGAAAATCTTCACTTTGTGACTCAATTAAATGAATAAACTCGTCATATAATTCACTAATATTAACACCATCATTTATTATACTATTTATTGAATTAAATGATTTAATATCATATGAAATAACATTGTCACTATTTTCTTTAATATATTCACCAAACAATTCAAAATTCACTTTAAATAAAGTATGTATAGCCAATTGTTCACGTAATAAATTTACTGTTCTTGGTTTTATTTCACTAAAAAAATCTTTTATGTTGATAAAATCGTCCGTCGCTTTAATTCTAAAACTTATAATTCTATTTTTAAAAGCTGACACAATCACATCAATATTTGAATTTAGATTATATTGTTTTACAATATTATTTTTATGTTCATTTGATTTCAAATGTGAAGTAAATATAATTTTTTTCACAAACTTGTCACAAATAATACATTTTTTTATTGAGTCACTTGGTTCTTTTATTTTAATTTTTTTGATTATTATTTGTTCTTCTTCGTTTTTCCGCTTTGTTGTTGTTGTTGTTGGAGAACTTGGAGTCATAACAACTTTAACATCATGTATAGTTTTCCTATGATATTGTAGACTTCTTCGATTTTTACAATAAATATTACAAACATCACATAATTGTTCGCCATTATGAATGAAATTCATATGACGAGTCAAACTAGATTTTACAGAAAAACTTTTTAAACACTTTTCACAAGTAAACATTTTTTTTTTCTATAGAAAATTAATTCATTAAACCAATGTTATTCATAATCTAATAAAAATTTAATTATACGTTCTTGGTATTTATAGATTTTTTAACATTAAAAATACTACATACTACTTAACATTAAAAATACTACAATTACTAATATGTTTTTGTGGTGTGCGGTTTTTGTGTTTTTTCAGTTTTTTAGTCGTAACATACATTATATAAAAAAATTTAACAATAAAACAATACAAAAAATTATCGAGATAAGGAATTAGAAAATTCTGGAAAATCACGAAAATATTGCGGTTTTGTGTTTTGCGGTTTCCGGTTTGCGATTATCGGTTTCCGGTTTGTGATTAGCGGTTTCCGGTTTTTGATTAGCGGTTTCCGGTTTGTGATTAGCGGTTTCCGGTTTGTGATTAGCGGTTTCCTGTTTGTGATTAGCGGTTTCCGTTTTGTGATTAGCGGTTTCCGGTTTGTGATTAGCGGTTTCCGGTTTGCGATAAGCGATTTCCGGTTTCCGGTTTGTACCCAAACCCAAACTGTTCCAGAACCCCCTACTACCCTCTACTTATATTATTTATTATTTCTTTAGCTGTAATTTTTTTTGATTGTTGTTTTTCTTCTGCACACTATGCTTAATTTAAGCCAACGTATATGTTTAGGATTATTGGATAGGTCTGATATTTTGGACAGTGCTAGAATTAAAAACAAAACTTTATATTAATAAAACTAAAACTATATACCTAAACGTACCAGACCACAGAAAACAACGTTAAATTTCACTGATTCAGTATTTTATCTTGATTGTAAAAACTAAATCACTTTGATTTACTCAATTTAATGTTGGTTTCTTATGTCATTTTCTTATAATTATTCATTTATGTCACTTTGACAAACAATAATTTGACAGTTTGTTATTATTTACATTTAATTTAGGATTGCCAAATATCCTACTTATTATTATTATTATGTCCACATACGCATGCGCCATCTCATGATGGGTATTAAAAATGGAACTGAAACGATTGATTCGAAATTGATAATTTACATGATTACTGGGCATTTCGTTAAAATATTAATTAATTATGGACCGACCAAGGTGGCAACATGGCAACATGCTGACGTTTGGAGCGGGAGGTACCGAGTTCGAATCTCGACCGAGGCGGGATGGAATTTTTCATTCGGCTAATTATGTACTAAACATACATAAAGTAGTGGGCAATGATTAATAACATCTATGACCCTCCGGCCGGTGTGCAGGATAAGGTTTTAACCGAACGATTCTTCTTAGGAAATCTGCATGTTTTCCTAAGAGCTGGCAATGCGCCGAATCGAATTAAAAATGCATGTGCAGATGCTAGGTGGTTCAGAACCCACCTCAAAAATAGTAGGTCTCCTAGTTACTAATAACCTTAGTCGTTGATGTACTAGGTTAATAAAAAATTGAAATACAAATACATACAATTATGGACCAGTCTTTTTACATTTTAATCTCTCTTATCTTTCAACCTCAGTCGGAGGTTGATCAAATTTCATTTATCAATAAGCAAACCACCTGTTTGTACATTATTATTAATTAATTGCAATTAATTGTGAATTAAAGTACTATTTACTATTTACTATTTATTATTATTTATTAGTTTATTATTATTTATTGAATTAAAATTGAAGTAAAAAACATTAAATACTTTTTTCATTGTGACATTTAATGTTCCTGAGTACCCAACAGTATATCTTTAAAGATTAAAAGATTAAAAGATTAAAAGATTTAAAGATTAAAAGATTAAAAGATTAAAATATATTAAAATATTACCAGTTCAATATATTCTGAATGATACAATAGTTAAAAAACTTTTTTGCTAACTCAATCATTGCAAACTTGAAACACAAATACAAATTAAAATTAATTCTTATACTATATAACTAATTAACTAATAAACAATAAAAAAAAAGATAAATAACAATGAACATATAAAAAATTACAAAATCAAGTACTTAGGCAAAGAATAAAAAAAAAAAAAAGTAAAGATAAAATAATCATACGTAAACTAAATTTGTATTTGTACTTCAATATTTTTATTAACCTAGTACGTCAACGACTAAGGTTATTAGTAACTAGGAGACCTACACCTAGCATCTGCATATGCATTTTAACTCGATTTGTTGCATAGAAAACATGCAGATTTGCTACGAAGAATCGTTCGGTTAAAAAAAACATTTAGTAATGTGACTAAAAATATTGCGATGTATTAGTGAATTAGTATAAAACGTAGCTTGTTTGATCATGTTTTGTATCCCTTAAACCCCTCTTAATTGAAAAATTACAATTAATCCCTTAAAAGTTAAATATTAATTTAAAAAAAATCTTTATATTAAATATTGTGACGAAGTACTAAAATGTCAGCTAGTGACCACCAAGAATGAAAACAAATGCCATCTACAAACAACTATAATCAGTATACCACACAAGCTTTCATCTACTTCCTTAAAGACAAATATGAGTTGGGTTCAGGAATGCTGTGACGAATATAAAAGGGCCGAAAAAGTTGCAGTTGATCTCTCAAATCTACCAGTTGTCCACAAGTCAACTGTAGCACGAGAAGAAGCCAAGCGCAGAAGAAATCAAGCACAAATAGCTAGTCGAAAATACCGAACCTCATCCGAAGGGAGACCTGTTCGAGCCCCTGGAAGCCAGTAATAGAATCAACTTGCATTAGCGAATTATAAGAAAAAACGACAGACAAGTATGGCTGTATGCTTCGTCGAAATTTATGCGGTAGTATTGTCATTTAATATAATAAAAAACAATTATATGGGGGTGCTCCACCCCGTGCCCCGATCCCCCCTAAAATCAATATGGTTCTATGATGGACCAATAAAATACTAATCCCAAAATTTCATTCCAATTAGTTGTTGCAATCCTCGGGAATCTGATTTTTCCCAAAACAATTGTATGGGGGGTGCTCCACCCCATGCCCCGATCCCCCCTAAAATCAATATGGTTCTATGATGGACCAATAAAATACTAATCCCAAAATTTCATTGCAATCAGTTTTTGCAATCCTCGAGAATCTGATTTTTTCCAAAACAATTGTATGGGGGTGCTCCACCCCGTGCCCCGATCCCCCCTAAAAACAATTTGGTTCTATAATGGACCAATAAAATACTAATCCCAAAATTTCATTGCAATCAGTTGTTGCAATCCTCGAGAATCTGATTTTTTCCAAAACAATTGTATGGGGGTGCTCCACCCCGTGCCCCGATCACCCCTAAAAACAATTTGGTTCTATAATGGACCAAAAAAATACTAATCCCAAAATTTCATTGCAATCAGTTGTTGCAATCCTCGGGAATCTGATTTTTTCCAAAACAATTGTATGAGGGGTGCTCCACTCCGTGCCTCGATCCCCCCTAAAATCAATATGGTTCTATGATGGACCAATAAAATACTAATCCCAAAATTTCATTGCAATCAGTTGTTGCAATCCTCGGGAATCTGATTTTTTCCAAAACAATTGTATGGGGGTGCTCCACCCCGTGCCCCGATCCCCCCTAAAATCAAAATGGTTCTATGATGGACCAATAAAATACTAATCCCAAAATTTCATTCCAATCAGTTGTTGCAATCCTCGGGAAACTGATTTTTTCCAAAACATTTGTATGGGGGGTGCTCCACCCCGTGCCCCGATCACACCCCAAATCAATAGGGTTCTATTGGGGACCAAAATAATACTAATCCCAAAATTTTATTGAAATCACTTCACGCGTTTTTGAGTTATCGTGTTAACATACGGAGTCCGGCGGACGGAGTCCGGACTGACAGGATTTTTTTGACCCCTTTTTTGGGGATAAAAGTTGCAATAACCACCAATTTGACCTTTTGTTAGTAAAAATAAGTTGCCCTAGGGTCATTCTATGTGAGAAAAAATTTTTTTTGGAAATTTTCTTTTAATTGTGTCTTTTAAAAATAAAAAAAGTTGAATTTGTAAATTTTCCATTACTAGGCTTAGTCGATTACGACGAAGCAAAAGTGGAAAAAAGTAAATAAATTGGTTTTATTGAGATCATTTTTGTTGTTTGAATTTTAAACCTAAAAGAATACCCTAAATTTGAAACAATATGAAATATTAAAAACCTCCAACAAACTTTAAAAAAAATCGTTTTTAATTCTACAATCCTAATAATATATTTATATTAATTTTATTTAGTATAATATCATATAATATATAGAGCCCGGATATATTGGCATTAAAAACCGACGAATTAGGCAGGCAAAATGGCGCTTAAAAATAGAGAAATAGGCAAGGAAAATAGGCAGTAAAAATTTATAAAAGCTATATAAAAAATGAAAAAATTTAGATAAAGAATTTGTACAAGGTAGAAAAACCAACAGTAAGAAATAAAAAGAAAGGCACTAATATTTAAAAATGCTAAAACTTTAAATATGAATTATTTATTTAGAAAAGATATTTAAATTACAGTGAGAAACTGTATAATATTTCTAATTGTCGGTTCCCTTTTCTCCACGAACCATTTCAAATTTTTCTTTCACCACGTGAATTGTTTTAATTGATTCAACTAATGGGACTATTGTTTGTAATTAGTTCTTTACATTTCCCAATAGACACGGCGTCATCCGATAAATTATTAAATATTGTTTCAAGAATTTCAATGTGGTTACAGCAATAAAATACTGTATTAAGCCATGTACCCCAACGTGTAAGTACTGGCGTGGGAGGTAATGGGATATTTGGTGCAATTTCTTTAAAAATTTGAATTCTTGTCGGGCTTTTGCGAAAAGTTTTTTTTATATTCGACACTAAACAATCAACTTCTGGATGCAATAATCTAATGTATTCAGCTACTCTGTGTAATCCGTGTGCAGTACAAGTTACGTGAATCATCTTAGGATACAACACTTTAAGACTTTTGGCTGCTTTAACCATGTAGGGTGCAGCACCACTAAGGAATAACAGAATGTTTTCTCGATTATTTTTCTCGATTATTTTCTGATAACAATTTTATGCTGACAACAGCAAACTCAGATTTCAGTTCGTTTCTTCTTCTTTATTCCTTCTTGCGTAATTTTAAAAACAATGAATGAAAATACAGTAATACTATTTTTTCTATTTTATCTTTTATTCGTGCCTGCCGACGCAAATTCGTATTTTTCTGTTCGGTTCTTGTTATCTTTTTTTATTTCTATTTCTAATATTGTTGCACAAGTATTATTTCTTTTGGTTGTATTTGTGTTTATCCCACAACCTTCTATATACATAGCCGTGTCACCGCTTCAATTACTAATACATACAAGGCTCAGAATAGGCCGATATTTTTACTTTCTGAAATAATAATAAAACGAACATTCTTTTGGGGGAAAAAATCAAATTTATTTCACTTCATTAAATTATAATGATATAATATATATTGCACATATATATAAATATAAATAACAATAATTTTATTCTTAAACAATAATAAATAAAGGAACATAAAATAAGAAACGAAAAAAATCACAATTTTCTTTAAGAAAAAAAACTAAAGTTATGAATAAAAAAATAATAGAATTTATAGTTTTTTAGCCTAATTAGCTCGTTTTTGCAATTTTAATATTTGCATTTGAATTTTTAAAAGTTTTCAATTTTCGTTTGTTATTATTCTGTGTATTTTTTTCATCATTTTGTTGTTTGACGAAATTATTTAGAATAATATTGCACATACATAACATTACATGTCCTAGAATATATTTGTTTAAATGTAGTTCCACATAAACAGCTTGATGAGAGATCAATATCAGTATCAGTATCAGTTTCCAAACTAATAAAAGTTAAAGCACACAATAAATCTTTCTGGTTATTCGCAGAAAAAAATTGATGTTTCAGATGGACGTCTTTTATAATAGTTGGTTCTATGATGGACCAATAAAATACTAATCCCAAAATTTCATTCCAATCAGTTGTTGCAATCCTCGGGAAACTGATTTTTTCCAAAACATTTGTATGGGGGGTGCTCCACCCCGTGCCCCGATCACACCCCAAATCAATAGGGTTCTATTGGGGACCAAAATAATACTAATCCCAAAATTTTATTGAAATCACTTCACGCGTTTTTGAGTTATCGTGTTAACATACGGAGTCCGGCGGACGGAGTCCGGACTGACAGGATTTTTTTGACCCCTTTTTTGGGGATAAAAGTTGCAATAACCACCAATTTGACCTTTTGTTAGTAAAAATAAGTTGCCCTAGGGTCATTCTATGTGAGAAAAAATTTTTTTTGGAAATTTTCTTTTAATTGTGTCTTTTAAAAATAAAAAAAGTTGAATTTGTAAATTTTCCATTACTAGGCTTAGTCGATTACGACGAAGCAAAAGTGGAAAAAAGTAAATAAATTGGTTTTATTGAGATCATTTTTGTTGTTTGAATTTTAAACCTAAAAGAATACCCTAAATTTGAAACAATATGAAATATTAAAAACCTCCAACAAACTTTAAAAAAAATCGTTTTTAATTCTACAATCCTAATAATATATTTATATTAATTTTATTTAGTATAATATCATATAATATATAGAGCCCGGATATATTGGCATTAAAAACCGACGAATTAGGCAGGCAAAATGGCGCTTAAAAATAGAGAAATAGGCAAGGAAAATAGGCAGTAAAAATTTATAAAAGCTATATAAAAAATGAAAAAATTTAGATAAAGAATTTGTACAAGGTAGAAAAACCAACAGTAAGAAATAAAAAGAAAGGCACTAATATTTAAAAATGCTAAAACTTTAAATATGAATTATTTATTTAGAAAAGATATTTAAATTACAGTGAGAAACTGTATAATATTTCTAATTGTCGGTTCCCTTTTCTCCACGAACCATTTCAAATTTTTCTTTCACCACGTGAATTGTTTTAATTGATTCAACTAATGGGACTATTGTTTGTAATTAGTTCTTTACATTTCCCAATAGACACGGCGTCATCCGATAAATTATTAAATATTGTTTCAAGAATTTCAATGTGGTTACAGCAATAAAATACTGTATTAAGCCATGTACCCCAACGTGTAAGTACTGGCGTGGGAGGTAATGGGATATTTGGTGCAATTTCTTTAAAAATTTGAATTCTTGTCGGGCTTTTGCGAAAAGTTTTTTTTATATTCGACACTAAACAATCAACTTCTGGATGCAATAATCTAATGTATTCAGCTACTCTGTGTAATCCGTGTGCAGTACAAGTTACGTGAATCATCTTAGGATACAACACTTTAAGACTTTTGGCTGCTTTAACCATGTAGGGTGCAGCACCACTAAGGAATAACAGAATGTTTTCTCGATTATTTTTCTCGATTATTTTCTGATAACAATTTTATGCTGACAACAGCAAACTCAGATTTCAGTTCGTTTCTTCTTCTTTATTCCTTCTTGCGTAATTTTAAAAACAATGAATGAAAATACAGTAATACTATTTTTTCTATTTTATCTTTTATTCGTGCCTGCCGACGCAAATTCGTATTTTTCTGTTCGGTTCTTGTTATCTTTTTTTATTTCTATTTCTAATATTGTTGCACAAGTATTATTTCTTTTGGTTGTATTTGTGTTTATCCCACAACCTTCTATATACATAGCCGTGTCACCGCTTCAATTACTAATACATACAAGGCTCAGAATAGGCCGATATTTTTACTTTCTGAAATAATAATAAAACGAACATTCTTTTGGGGGAAAAAATCAAATTTATTTCACTTCATTAAATTATAATGATATAATATATATTGCACATATATATAAATATAAATAACAATAATTTTATTCTTAAACAATAATAAATAAAGGAACATAAAATAAGAAACGAAAAAAATCACAATTTTCTTTAAGAAAAAAAACTAAAGTTATGAATAAAAAAATAATAGAATTTATAGTTTTTTAGCCTAATTAGCTCGTTTTTGCAATTTTAATATTTGCATTTGAATTTTTAAAAGTTTTCAATTTTCGTTTGTTATTATTCTGTGTATTTTTTTCATCATTTTGTTGTTTGACGAAATTATTTAGAATAATATTGCACATACATAACATTACATGTCCTAGAATATATTTGTTTAAATGTAGTTCCACATAAACAGCTTGATGAGAGATCAATATCAGTATCAGTATCAGTTTCCAAACTAATAAAAGTTAAAGCACACAATAAATCTTTCTGGTTATTCGCAGAAAAAAATTGATGTTTCAGATGGACGTCTTTTATAATAGTTTGATACACAAAAGAATTATTACAATGTTTTACATTGATCCAATTGTTTCTTACATTTTTTATAATATGAACAGTGTCATAGATAAGAAAGATATCCGAATTAAAACAAGAATCTGAATTACGGAATTTTCCAATACCGTCCTTATCCAATAATTTAAATAAATTCTGGTTGATTCGGTTATTGTCTGTTATGATAACAATAATTTGCACTGCATGTAATACTTTTTCTGTTAATTTTAATAATTCACTACCAGTGGATGAATTCACAGGCGCTAAATGTACTACTTCCTTAAACCTGCCAAAACAGGAACTAATCATAAACGTTTGGACGGTTTTAGTAGAATCATCACAATTTTCGGCATATCCAGACACTTTCTTTCCTTTGTAATTCAAATTTCCACAAACATAAATTTCGTCAATCATTAGAACAACTTTTTTGTCTGCAGTACTTAAATCCTTAGTTAAATAATTTAAATATTTAAAATTTTGTTCTGTGGATTCTGGCGATATTTTAAAGGAAGCAGACAATCTCTGTAGATGACGTTTATGAGGCAAAATGAAAAACTTTCTTAAAGATTCGTATGTGGATGACGAATGGGAGAACAGAACAAAACTTAAAATTATTGTGTCCGTAGAATATTGCGAATTTTTATTTATTAGATGTTTCAACTGGTCTCGTATTAAAGCTATTTTTTGTTTATAATTATCACAATTTAAATCTTCAGTTTCTTCAACGTCCAATTCAATAATATCACCCAGAACAATTTAGAAAACACCATAACCTCAAATTTTTATATTATCTATAAACTCATGCACAAAACTACACAGAAATACAAAAATATGATGTTTATATTAAATATAAACGAACATTCCACAAGACTACATAAACACAGAAATTATATCACATTTTTCAATAATAATAATTGAAAAAAACAACATCCATAAACATAAGTACTACATTTATTGTGAATTTTTTAATTTACTCTAAATGTAAATTATAACGGAAAAAACGAAAACATGATCACAAAAACATAATGTTTATATTAAATATAAACTAACACTCCACAAAACATATAAAACTAAGCTTAATTGTCACAAATTATATCATATTTTTCAATAATATCACACAAAATAATTTAGAAAACACCATAACCTAAAATTTTTTAAATTGTTTAATTCACAATAAATCGCTTGTACATATTGTTTTACAATTAAAAAAATATATTATTGCAATTAGAAACACTTCAAAATTATTATTAACCACTTACTTTTATAATTTATTTAGTTTTATTATTATAAACAACGAAATAAAACAGGACAAAATTCATCCACGAAAGATTGTATATAATTTTTGACGGCCTACCACCAATACTAACGCAAAACGGTGACACGGCTATGAATATAGAAGGTTGTGGTTTATCCTATTCTCAAAATCTTTTATTCGTGCCCGCCGACGCGAATTCGGATTTTTCTGTTCGTTTCTTTGTTTTATTCCTTTTTCTTGTATTATATTATATTATTTGTTTTCATTGTATTTTTGTTTACAAAATTTTCTATGCACCTTTATATTCTCAAAATATTATATTTTGTCTTTTTATTGGTTTATTTCATTGCGTATGAAACTAAAAGTTTTATTATTTGGAAAAAAATAATTTTTGTTTCTTCAAATTCGTATGCACATAGAATTTTTATTTAGGTTTTATTATTTATTACTAATTCAGAGATTTTTTGGAAAACAAAAGGGAAAATATAATAAAACATCGATTCTATTTGTTCTTTTCTATCACAACGGCGTTGTAAAAGAATGGAATGTATTTTTTTTACAATTACCAAATCTTCAAGTAATTCCAACGTTGTTGGCTAGAGTATTCCTCTAACTCGAGATCTGGTAATTTTAGGAATGGAGGAAGAAAACTGATCAAATAATTCCAACTAAGTTGGCTAGAGTATTCCTCTAATTTGAACAGCTGCTTTTGGAAAAAAAATGAGTACTCAATTGCGTTACAATTAATCACTAATTTATTGAAACAATTTTCACTGCTTTTATACAGTAAAAACTGCTGATACCACAAACTGGTGTAAAACAAAATATAATACAATTAAAATAATTTAAATAACAAAATTAATTGTGAAATTAATAATTATTAAAAATATAATAAGTACGATGATTACATCAATTACATCAATTACATTAATTGATGATAATGCAAAAATTTATTAACCCGAATATTGAGAATGTTTTTAAATTTTAATGATTCCATCAAGTTTGCTGAATTGCATGTTGAGTATTCAACATACTCCCGGGCTATGACTGGTCATCCTTTTAAACTATTTCTATTGATGGAACTGTAAGCTTTGTAGCTGCATTTATACGTTTGGTTCTAATAAACTTTGTTGTATAAATCAGTCCCAGTATGATGAGTGTTGCTAATATGATATATGATATACTATAGTGATGTATATCATGATGATTGAAATTGGAACTTCCTCCATCTAGCTTCTTCTGTAGTTTTATATTTTCATCAAGTTTAGCTATTTCTTCTGAGGTAGTAAGTTTTGTTACTGCCGGTGCCGTGAGGTTAAAGGTTCTGTTCCCATTGTTTATTATCATTTGACTTAAATTGATCGCTGGCTGAAATGATGTCTTTATTTTGCTTGGATAAAGGTTATGTGACATTATCAGCATCGATGTTTCCTTTATTGTGCACTGTGGTTGTAACTGTATTATGCCACTGTTATTTAATCTAAGTGATACAATTTGATGATTGCAGATCACGTCCAATGTGTATGGACTGTCCATTACGTAAATCCAGCTATTTGATTGTTGTAACTGTATCCATGTTCTCTCCGGAACAGTCTCTTTAACTTTGCAGTCTGATGATAGTTGATTTGCGTGATTTAGCATTGACATCTCGCAGAGACTGACGCTAGATTGCGTATTGAATATCGGATGATCCTGTCTGCATAAAGTTTCTTCGGTTATAAGTTTTGAAATTTTACTTTTTTGTGGCAGTATAATCGGATGTATTGTATTGTATCCAAAACTTGTTTGCTGTAGGCGCCCGCCTACTCTTAGTATGCCATCATTGTCAATAAATGGGTTTGATGATAGTAATCGTGATTTTGGATTGAATCTTTGATGTTTCTTGTAGAACTTGTAATCTTCAGCAAATTCTTCTAACTGTGTGTTTTGTATAATATAATTCAGAGATGTGTGTAACTCCTCAGTTGTCAGAGGTCCAAATGCATGTACTTTATTTTTGAGGTTGTATAGATATCTTCTGCAATATCCCAAAATGCTAATTAGTTTTTTAATTGATGAGCATTTTTGAATTAATCCATTCAACACCGATGCAGGAGCTACAATTGCATTGTGTACAGTGATTTTTCTTCTTTCTAATTCTGTGTCTAGTATGCTTAATTGTAGACTGGGCCATTTCTCTTGAGAGAATTTGAGCCAACTTGGCCCGTTCCACCAGAGTGAATAACCTTTAAGATCCGTTGGATCTATTCCTCTTGAAGCACCATCAGCTGGGTTTTCTTCAGATCTAACATGCCTCTATTGTGAGGGATGAGTAATGTTCTGAATTTCTGAGATTCGATTAGCAACAAATATTTTGTATTTGTTTGGCTGTCCACGTATCCAGGCAAGTACTATTGTTGAGTCGGTCCATTGTAACAGACTGATATTGCATTGCTTTCTGGGTATGCTTTATTAGCTTAGTAAGTAATAAAGCTCCGCATAATTCCAAACGAGGTAGAGAAATTTTTGTCTTAATTGGTGCTACTTTTGTTTTGGCTGTTAGTAGAGTAACACGTGTGTCACCATCTTGGCAGCTCACTCTACTATATATAACGGCTGCATATGCTTTTTCGGAAGCATCGCAAAATCCATGCAATTCACAAGATATTTCGTTTTTGGTATTTTGTGTCCATCTCGGAATTTTTATTGTCTCAAGTGCTTTCAATGAATTTCTGTACTTAATCCACTTGTTTGCTAGGTTTTTAGGGAGAGCTTGATCCCAGTTCAACCCAGCCAACCATAAATCTTGTAACAAAATTTTTGGTATTATAATAGATGGTGCTAACCACCCTAAAGGATCAAACAACTTAGAAACATCCGAAAGTAATTTGCGCTTCGTTTGAACTCCCTCTAGTTCTTTCAGATGTACTTTAAATTCGAATGCATCGGTTGTTGGATTCCAACTGATACCCAAAGTTTTTATAGTATCATCTACGGTTATTTGTTGTTATTCGTAGTCCTTGTAATATTTCTTCATTGTTTGTTGTCCATTTTCTTAAGTTGAAGCCTCCACCACTGAGCATATTTTTTAATTGAGTTCTAGAGATAATTGCCTCGTTTACTGTGTCATTTCCTGCCATCAGGTCATCTACATAAAAATCGTTTTTAATGATTTTGGAAGCGATAGGATATTGGTTTCTATCATCTATTGCAAGTTGATGTAATGTTTTTACTGCCAAGTAGGTTGCAGCCGTTGTTCCATACGTGACGGTTGTAAGATTATATTCTTTGATGGGCTCTTCTGTGGATTCTCGCCAAAGAATTTTTTGAAACTGTTGATGCTCTTCCGAAATATTTATTTGTCGAAACATTTTTTCAATGTCCGCTGTATAAACGTATTTGTACTTTCTCCATCTCATTATAATGGATACAAGGTCGTGCTGCAACGTGGGTCCAGTCATCATTAAATCATTTAAACTGTATCCGGAGCTTGATTTAGCAGATCCATCGAAAACTACTCGAAGTTTGGTCGTGGTGTTACTCTCCTTTAAAACTGGATGATGTGGCAAAAAGTAATTAATTGATTTATGATTTTTTGTTTCTGCAGTTGTATCCACCAATTTCATATGATTTAGTGTTAAATATTCTTTCATGAAATCGTGGTATTGTTGTTTCAATTCCGAATCTTTAGCTAGTCTTTTTTCCACTTGTAATAATCTGGCGATTGCGGTATTTTTTTAATTTCCAAGTTTTTTAATTTGATTGCCGTCTTTAAAAGGAATGTTGACAGTGTATCTACCATCATCTCTTCTGGAATGTGTTTCGTTGTAAATTTGTTCACACTGTGATTCTTCTTGAGTATGTTGTCTTTCCGGAGGGATTTCTTCAAGTTCCCAGAAAGATTTTAGCTGATTATCAATTTCGGTTTGAGTAATCATGCTCTGTATATTGTTATATTTTGTTTGATGACTATTTGTGTTTCCAAATATAGTCCATCCAAATTCAGTCTTTTGCGCAACTGGTTCGTCTGTTTGACCTTTGACTACTTCGGATAATAGTATCTCTCCGTAGTAATCTGCTCCAATAATCGCGTCTATGGGTCCTGGGCAATTATAATTTGGATCAGCCCATATCAGATTTTGTAAATGATTCCATTGCCAAGCATCTATATGTTGCTCTGATAATTGTTTCGTTAGTGTTTTGAACACTAAAGCTTGGATTGTTATTGAAAATGCAGATGGAAATCTTGGTTTTATTTTAATCTGCACCATATTTCGAGCTGTTCCTGCTGCAATTCCACCCATTCCTGATATTTCAGCATGTATGCTTTGTTTTTGTAAATTTAACCTCTGACTGGCATCTTCAGTTATAAAGGTAAGGTGGCTTGTGAACCAGGGTCAATTAGAACTCGTAATAGCTCTTCTCTTCCATTGTTTGCTGTTGTTTTTACCATAGCTTTTCCCATGTTTGTTCTTTGTAACATTGTTGGAGAAATGTGATTGTAATTGGATACTTGTAGGTTCTTCTACTTTTTGAACATTTGAAGATGTTGACGGTATCATTGTATTTTGAGTTGACTGTACTGTTGAGACGTGAGCTGCACGTTGATTATTTGTTGTTTTTGACTGATGATTGCTTGTAGGATGCAACATTGTATGATCTCGACTTTTGCATTGTGAACACGTGAACCTGCTTAAGCATTGATTTGCGTTATGTGTTGATGCTAAGCAGTTTATGCAAAGATTTTTTTGATTAACAAATTTTGTTTGCTCTGATGTAGTTAATTTCTGAAATTCTGGACAGTTTCTCAGCATGTGTTGATCGTTGCACTTGGAGCAATTCATTTGATATGCGTGTAGATTTTTTATTTCATTGCTTCTGTATGCATTGCCAAAATTTGTTTTACGTCTGTGTGTATTAACTTCGTTATGTTGATTTATATTCTTATTACTTCGTATACTATCTGAACGGTTTGCGTTACTGTTACGCAAACTTTTTGTGTTTCCATTATAACCTGCATCTAGAGTTTGAAATCGATGCTCCAAAAATTCTAGAAAATCATCAGTTGTCTGTATTGCCTTTGGATCTTCAAGGGATGACTCATATAATTTGTGAGTTTCCTTGTCCAATTTTTGAGTTATTATTTGTATAATAATCGGACCCCAAGAACTTGTATCAACCCCGAGATTCCGTAATGCGTGAAGGTTTTCTTTGGTGATGTCATGAAGTGATCTGAGTCCATTAATTGACTCAGTGCTGATTGCTTGCTGAGTCAGTATTATATTTATGTGATAATTTGCCAGTAATCTTTTCTTATTATACCTGCGTGTCAAAATCTCCCAGGCTGATTGATAATTATCTTCAGATATTGATAGATGAGTTATCAACTTCAAAGCTGCTCCTCCAAGTTTACTTTTTAGATAATTTAATTTATGGATGTTCGATAAAGAATGATTTTCATGAATCATGTTCTTAAACATATCATGAAAAGAACACCATTTGTTATATTCACCATAGAATGTTGGGATTTCTATGCGTGGTAGTTGTATATCAGCTGGCGTTATTCTTGTAGTTTTCTTTGTATCATGATTTTTTAACACGTTGATTTTATCTTCAGGTGCAATAATTATGTTGAGGTACTTATTTTCCTGGACTTCATATTTTTTATATTTGAAATAATTTGAATCAAGTTCTATATTTCTTGCATTTGCTACTATTTCGTCATGATTGTTGGAAAATGATATCCAATTGTTGTTTAAAAACTCCATTTTCATTTTGTAGTAAGCGATAGTTTTGTTTTCATTAATATCATTCCATAGTTGATTGATTATTCTGTCAAATGTATCAAACTTTAATTGTTGAATCTTGTATCTTTTCATTTGATCATCACTAAATAAATTTCCAAACGAATTTGTTGCTTCATTTGAACGATTAGTGTCTGTATTATTGTTTGATATTGATTTTTTTGCTTCTATGTTGCTAAATGTGTCTCTATAATTTGGTTCTGTGTTGATCTGCAATTTATATGGATTGTTATCTACTTCGCTTAGATGTTCTGCTTCTTTGTTGATCTTTGAGTATATGTCTTGATACTCTTCATCAGTTTGTTGTTGAGATTCATTTTGTAGTAAATAACTAAGACCGTCATGTAAGGATCTTGGCTGCTGCTGGAATTTATTAAAATCACAAGATTCAGCAACAACTGCATCAAGTTTCGTATGTAGTATAAGCAATATTTCTTCACAAACATTATTACAATTCTCGTAATATTTTGTGGAAAAATATTGATGATTTGGCTCTGCGTTGAAATATTTTTCATGTATTAGTTTATCTCGTTCTGCTATTTCATCTCTGATATCTTCTAACGTACGAATTTTTGACTCAAGATAGCCTTTAGTTTTCCGTGTAGATGAATCTTTATTAAAGTTGATCTGTAGTTTTCTGATGATATCCATACTCTCATTTTGTTGTTTTATTAATTTTTCCATTTTAGGTATTTGATGTATTCAGTCAAAACGAATAATAAGGAAACAAATTTTTGTTGTGTTTGTGTTGTGTACTTTGATAAAGAAATTTGCAGTGTTTTCTTTGACAAATAAAATTTGTAATGTTTCGTCTGACAAAGAAATTTGTGGCTTTTCTTTTGACAAAGGAAATTTTTAAAGTTTCTTTTGACAAAAGAACTTTGTAGTGTTTCTTGTTGTACAATGTTCAATCACAACGGCGTTGTGAATGAATATACTTGATTTTAAACAAATTTATTTGCTTAAATCTTTGATGAAAAATTCTCGATGTTCTTGTTGATTGAGAGAATTGTATTCTGGATGAATCCGTGATGAATTCGTTCTTCAACGAAAAATGGATCTTTTTCTTGAAGATTTTGTTTGATGAAACTGTTTCTTATTTATTGCTGTATACGTATTGGGTTTTTTTTTTTTTCTTTCTCGTTGAGAATGTTTTAAAATTTTTGATTATTCGTTGCTTTACAATTGATTGAGAAAATTGTGAAGATGAATAATAATGGATTTAATATCGACGTCAAATTCCGTTTCCGGCCAGAATATTCTTCTGCTGATGTGATATTAAATTAAGGTTGTGGTTCTTTTTTTGATGGATCAAAGGACCAATGTTCTTTTCTATCACAACGGCGTTGTAAAAGAATAGAATGTATTTTTTTTACAATTACCAAATCTTCAAGTAATTCCAACGTTGTTGGCTAGAGTATTCCTCTAACTCGAGATCTGGTAATTTTAGGAATGGAGGAAGAAAACTGATCAAATAATTCCAACTAAGTTGGCTAGAGTATTCCTCTAATTTGAACAGCTGCTTTTGGAAAAAAAATGAGTACTCAATTGCGTTACAATTAATCACTAATTTATTGAAACAATTTTCACTGCTTTTATACAGTAAAAACTGCTGATACCACAAACTGGTGTAAAACAAAATATAATACAATTAAAATAATTTAAATAACAAAATTAATTGTGAAATTAATAATTATTAAAAATATAATAAGTACGATGATTACATCAATTACATCAATTACATTAATTGATGATAATGCAAAAATTTATTAACCCGAATATTGAGAATGTTTTTAAATTTTAATGATTCCATCAAGTTTGCTGAATTGCATGTTTAGTATTCAACACTATTATCAATAAATTATTAAATTAATTAATTATTATATATAATTATTATTAATTAATTAATTAATTAATAATTTAAATTAAATTAAATTATTAATTAAATTAAATTAAATTAAATTAAATTAAATTAAAATTATTAATTAAATTATTAATATTAAAATAAAAAAAAAAATTTATTATAATAATTGCCCTGCAAACAAATATAAATTTCTATTCAATAATGAAAAAACTCAAAACGAAGCAAATAATTTGTCTCTTATTTTACATTTTATAATATTTAAAATCAACCAAATTTACACAAACTGAAAAACACACAAATAAAAATATTCACCGTTGCACAAACCACGCCCTAAAAAACAATACGAAAAACAGCATAAAGAAGAAAAAAAAATTCTTTAAAATTTTCAATCATAAACACAAAAACTATATACGCGATCGTATGGAGAATTCGATGAACTAAAAACCTGTTTTTCTTCCTTTTAAATAAATAAAATCGTAAAATATTGCATAAAAATGATGTTTTTAAATTAATTTATTTTCGCTATTGAAAAATTTTTTTTTCTGAAATTTTGATTGAAAAGTGTTCAGAAAACCTTAATTATACTTTTTCTAGTAAAAAAAAATAATTTTTTTTTTTAATCTAGTAGTAATTTGAAACTAAAAAAGACCCATCTTTAAAGGGGCTAAAATAAGGGTTCGAGATCAAATTTCGAATTGAAAAGAGCATTAATGCTAGTAACTTTCTTTTATCTTTACAAATCCGTTAAAATTTTTTAAACCATGTAGAAAATATGATGGGGCAGTTTGGTCATGTTTTGCCTATATTGGCACATTTCAAGTGATTGTCAGTGGGACCCTATATAAAATTTCGAAATGAAAAGAGCATTAATGCTAGTAACTTTCTTTTATCTTTACCAATCCGTTAAAATTTTTCAAATCGGTGAAACCATGTAGAAAATATGATGGGGCAGTTTGGTCATGTTTTGTAGATCTTACAGCATTAAACTCTTAATGAATCCTCAAAAATTGTTGCAATCGTGTTTGCATTAGTTTTTTCTAAGAACTGTGTATTCAACAAAAAACTTTCCCCATTTTCTTCTAAAATTCCAATTATAATATTAGCCACATATCTTCCAAGAGCATCCGTCGTTTCATCAATTGAAATCCAAAGTTTCTTTTCTTTAACTGCCTCTTTTATTTTAGTCATTGTTGTATCGTAAGTAGATTTTAGGTAAGTTTCAAGAAAAGACCGAAATTCTGGATTTTCAAGTTTCCAAAAAGGAATATTAGCAGAAATTAGGGCCCGACATAAATCTTTATTAAATTCAGAATTAGTTACTGAATGACGTCACTAATAAAGGTTTGATTACTTTCTGGTATGTTTTTTTTCAATAAGTTTTGATGTGAAACAGTTTTAGTGTGCGGATCCACATAATATTGCTTCGTCGTAATCGACTAAGCCTAGTAATGGAAAATTTTCAAATTCAAATTTTTTTATTTTTAAAAGACACAATTAAAAGAAAATTTCCAAAAAAAATTTTTTCTCACATAGAATGACCCTAGGGCAACTTATTTTTACTAACAAAAGGTCAAATTGGTGGTTATTGCAACTTTTATCCCCAAAAAAGGGGTCAAAAAAATCCTGTCAGTCCGGACTCCGTCCGCCGGACTCCGTATGCTAACACGATAACTCAAAAACGCGTGAAGTGATTTCAATAAAATTTTGGGATTAGTATTATTTTGGTCCCCAATAGAACCCTATTGATTTGGGGTGTGATCGGGGCACGGGGTGGAGCACCCCCCATACAAATGTTTTGGAAAAAATCAGTTTTTCGAGGATTGCAACAACTGATTGCAATAAAATTTTGGGATTAGTATTTTATTGGTCCATCATAGAACCATATTGATTTTAGGGGGGATCGGGGCACGGGGTGGAGCACCCCCCATACAATTGTTTTGGTAAAAATCAGTTTCGCGAGGATTGCAACACCTGATTGGAATGAAATTTTGGGATTAGTATTTTATTGGTCCATCATAGAACCATATTGATTTTAGGGGGTATCGGGGCACGGGGTGGAGCACCCCCCATTCAATTGTTTTGGAAAAAATCAGATTCCCGAGGATTGCAACAACTGATTGCAATGAAATTTTGGGATTAGTATTTTATTGGTCCATCATAGAACCAAATTGATTTTAGGGGGGATCGGGGCACGGGGTGGAGCACCCCCCATACAATTGTTTTGGAAAAAATCAGATTCCCGAGGATTGCAACAACTGATTGCAATGAAATTTTGGGATTAGTATTTTATTGGTCCATCATAGAACCAAATTGATTTTAGGGGGGATCGGGGCACGGGGTGGAGCACCCCCATACAATTGTTTTGGAAAAAATTAGATTCCCGAGGATTGCAACAACTGATGCAATGAAATTTTGGGACTAGTATTTTTTTGGTCCATCATAGAACCAAATTGATTTTAGGGGGGATTTGGGCACGGGGTGGAGCACCCCCATATAATTTTTTTTTATTATATTAAATGACAATACTATCGCATATAATTCGACGAAGCATACAGCCATACTTGCCTGTCGTTTATTTTTTTTTCATTATTGATGCCTTTTTGACACAAATGACAAAACAAAATATTTCCGTCAGTGCTGAATATATCACCTTCTACAAATTTTCTAATGCGTGTAGATGTTTTACTTTTATTTTTTGGCATTTTATTAAGCTGTAATTATCAAGGAAAGAAATATGCATATATTGAACCAAAATAAATTTAAAAAAAATTACCTGTATCTATTTATTATATTTAATTAAATTTTATTAAAAAATTAACTATTTCTGTCAGTGCTTGAAACAATATTTTTTCATTTATTTAATTTTATATATATTTGTAGTATAGTTAAGGTAAAATAAGGTGATGGTTAGATTGATAAGTGAATATTTAGGCTAGATTAAGGAGTAGATTAATAAGATGTGTGAATTTGGGTTTTTTTTTGAATTGTGCAGGTGTTTTGGGTCCAATAAAATAATAAAGACGGAAGTTAAAAAAAAAGTGCTGTGATATTAATGGTAGTGGTTTTTTTGAAAGAAAAAAAATGAGTTTTTGGCAGAAAGGATCCAGCGCTCTAGACGAGCAGATCAGTTACCGATCTAATTTTTTTTTCAAAGAAAAAAAAGGTAAAGATTAAGCAGGGATTTTTTTTACACAATTTTTTTTACAAAGAAAGAAAAATGTAAGCAAAGATTTTTTCACAATTTTTTTTCAAAGAAAAAAATGTAAAAAGAGGTACACGAGGTATAGAAAGTGAAGAAGAGAATAAATAAAGAAACGAAAAAAAAAACCAGTGAGTAAATTAAATAGACACAAGAAAAAAAAGAAAAACCCAATATATAGTAGATAGTTAGTGGATAGTTAGAATAGGTATTGTAAATAAAGATTAAATTAAAGAAGAATCGAAAGTGAGGAACTCACGTGAACTCACGTAGCGGCCAGGCAAGGGCATTGCGGGTTGGCGCAATCTTAGTAGATTGCTGGCGCTTAAGTCGACCTGTGGTCCGATTACGATTATTTCGTTAGAGAAAAAAACGAGAAAATGTCTATGTACTTAAAACTAAGACTGTGTTAGTGCGAGTTGCATGCAATACTATGATAAGTTATTTCGTTTATATGCCTATCATTGCATTATTTTGTTATTTATCTCACAACCTATGGTAGGTTGTGAGATATTTTAGGTATTAATTGTTTTCATATTTTGTATTTCTTTACATTTTAATTTTTAATATTGTTTATATTGTTTTAATTATATCATTGAAAAAATTAATGATGAAGAATTTATTATTTTAAAGAAAATTTATTTAATCTTTTATTCAAAAACAAAAAAAACGTAAATAGAAACAGGCAAAAAATAAAATATATAATGGTTAGTTCAAAAAAATACATATTTAACTAAATACGAAATATTTCTCGTAAAAAATAATTGTAATCGGACTAATGTAGCAATAACTTATCATAGTATAGATACTTTAAGTAAATTTAAGTTAGAATTTATAGACATATGTAAATAATTTAAATAGAATATGTTAATTTTTTAAGATAAATTATTTTGTTTTAATTTTTTTTTTTGGTGTCTGCAACTTGGAAAGATAGAGTCAAAGTTGCTGGCACGCTCATTGAATTTTTTAATTGTAAATTGTTACATTACGCTAGGTTTTATAAGATTATCAAAGATTTAGACGGGAAAATGTTTATTTTAAGAAAAATAATTTGCGGAAGATGCATATGTGATATAATTAACCTATGATTGATTTTAACCTATGATTGAATTTTACAGGTTCTAGGTGTTGTTATGTTACCACCTTGTGTTGATCGACATCTCTTTCTTGTTATGAAAATTATAATCGAGAGCAGGATGATGCCTTCCATTGAATAAGCAAACGCATAATGATGTACATCGTGGTGGGTAAGACCTATCACATGCTCCTGGATGTTTTGTTGTTTTATGGCATCATTGATTCTGGTTAGATCTGCAGCCACGTCCAGATTCAGCCTTGGTATACTGATGTTGTTTATGTGTCGTTTAGTGATCTCAGACGTTAAATTAGTTGATGGTGAAAAGGATGTCTTCGTTCTTCTGCTTAATTTGCTGTGACCAGTTATGAGCAAAGTACTTCCCTTTGCTGCACAATTGGCTGCTATCTTGATAATTCCGCTGCCCCTCAGCTTTATAGGGAATATAAGGCGGTCACATATAATATCAAGAGTTTGCTCCGAATTAACTGCAAACAGCCAACTATTTGAATGTGACAACTGAATCCATATGTTTGTAGGTTCCGATGTCCGTTGATCGCAACTACTGGATATTTCCTGTTTGTGGTTCAGCATATCTATCTCACATTTGCTGACGTTAGAGTATGTATTGTAAACTGGTCTTCTTTGATTGCATAAGAATTTGTGTTCCTTGTGTTTTTTGCATTCATTTAATTCGTCCTGTTCCAATGGATAATATCAGAGATGGGTAAATACACGAAGAATTGCCGGTTTTACATTACATGAAATACCCGGGTATTCTTGTGTATTTCTGTGTATTTGGCGTTTTTCCGTGTATTCTATGTACTTCGAAAAACTAAATGGTGATTTTCCAATGTATTTTCATGTATTGTGTGTATTTCGCGTATTTCGTGTATTTCGTGTATTTTGTGTATTTTGTATACAGAGTGGCACTTTTCCTACTAATTTTTAAAACAAAAACGGCAAATTTAAAACAACTTAGTTATTTGTGGAGTAAAGATTTAATTACGTAAACAATCTAATTATGGATTTTTTCGAAATTATTTATTACACAAAATATATAAAAATTTGTTGTGGTTTGTGCGGTATTTTAAAAACAAAAGTAACATATTATTTTTAAGAGTGACCCTGCTAAAAATTATAATTTTTTTAAAATCATTTGGAGTGAAGTTAGTTCGAAATTAATTATGCCTTTTTAATTTTTGGAATATAGCCAAATGTTTGGAAAAATACCAAATGTTCGAATTACATCGTATACACCGAATACATAGTATTTTAATGTATTTTGTATTCGACAATCTAAAATACATAGGCGAACACACATGTAAAGCACCACTGAATACATTACCGTGTCTTCATACACGTAAAAGCGTGTATGAATACGCGGTGTATCGACCCATCACTGGATAATATTGATTGCGGTGTAGATTTACAACCAAAAACGAAGATGAGGGAACTATGGACACTTGATTACCTTGATGCAGGATTGGTAATAAGATCAGCTTGAACAGTTGAAATTCGTTGTTGTCAATAAGATGAATATCAATTAGAAAAATTAGGTTATTCCTCGTAACTCTTGTCTTCACGTGCATGAGTTCGTACAGCTGAGATACTTCATTCTTCTCGAAGCCAGATACTGATGAACTATATGGTAAATTAGCTCTTATAATTTTTAATATTAATTTATTAATTAATTAATTAATTAATAATAAACATGTAAACAAAAAAAAATACTTCGATATAATCATAACACAAAAAAAATTTCACGTGCTATCATGCGTTCGTTTTTCGAAATTTTTTTTTAGGCATTAATTTTTTAATACACAAATCATTTTGCTTCTACATATTACGCACACACAAAAAATGCATTACCAACTGATGAGGCGTGTACGTACACATATTTCATCGATAATAACTACGTTAAAAACGACGATCGCACTCCATAATCCCGGCACTGATCAAGCAAACGAACAGTCCTAGTATAACGGTTTAGTTTTTATTTTTTTTTTAAATTCTTCAAAAACAACAACACAAAAATTACAAAAAAAATTAAATTTATACTTCTTAGTTCACTTTATAATTTTATTTCGACTCTGTCCGAATATTTTTGTTACTCACTGTATATAGATGGTTGTGACCCAGAGCAAGTCCCTCTGAATTTATACAGTCCGAAATACTCTAAAGAATTTAGCGAGTGACGTCATTAGGCGATGACAGTTTCTGTGATAATTGAAATTGAAACGCACACATTTTTTCGTTACGCAATAAAAACTGTTTTTAGTGAATATAATTGTAAGTTACAAGTTGGAAAATGTTATTAACTGTTCTGTGAATATTCATAATTACAATAACGTAAAGTTTTGACGTGAAAATGATTTATTTTATTGCATAAAAGATAAATGCATTGAACATAACCCTAAATTTCAAACATTCAAAATGCATTTTTCCTTCACATTTTTATGCAATAAATTTGTAACTGAAATATTTTTCATTATAATTGTTGTAATCTTTAGTTATTTCTGTTCTTATTAAACTATCATTTTGATAATGATTTCGTTTTATTCTGTCTAAAATATATGTTTAAAGTTTGTGTGATTTGACATTGAATTTATCTCAAAGACAATATTTTGATATTACCAGTAAATATTTTCTTTATTTGGAATACTTATTTAATTAATACAACAATTTATAAAGTTTTACTGCGATCTGTCCTTTGATTGTGTTCATATTAAAATAAAGATTTGCAAGAAAATATTAACTGAATCTTATATTATATCGTATAATGATTTTTCAGTTTTTTCGTAATTGTGTGATTTTGTTTCTGTTTTTCTTGTGGATGGTTCCTCATCTGGCATTAATAAATGTTCTCCAGATATTACAATTGGCTGTCGTGGAGTTAAACAATCAAAAATATTATTTAATAATGTGGCAGTTCGAAAAGGTATTAATCGTATTTTTCATAGGATAATAATAATAATCTATTTTTAATATAACAGAAAATTTAATTGACGGTGAAATTGGACAAAAAAATTTAAAATTAGTGAAAGTTCAATCTGGAATTATTAATACAGCACAAGTGAAAAAAATTCTTACAAATATGACTAATATCTGTAGACCGATTACGATTTATTTCGTAGAGAAATATTTCGAATTTCGGGATATTAAAAAAAAGTGTGTCGCTTATTAATCTTCAAAAAAAAAGAAAGAGACAAATATAAAATCCCTAAATGCGTACGTCGTACTTTACTTCACTTTAAGCTAACTTATGCTAACTTATGATTACTTTTCATTTATTTCAACAATTATTCTATCGCTCTCAAACTGACATATATTCATTTTCAAATTTGGTATTGTAAAAATTTTAAAAATTATAAATAAAAACACGAAACAAATTAATTTAATTTTTTTATTTTAGTTTATATTACTTATTTTTATTATTCTTATATTACTTATATCTACTTATAACTATTATTTTTTTATTTTTTTATTTTATTCAAAAAATTCTAAGTCTATTTGCGTGTACTCTAACAACTTTCCGATTTATATTTAAGGTATAATTTACTGAGGAATTTTTTGTTAATATTGTGAATGGGCCTATCCATAATGCTGATAATTTGCTAATGCATCTTTTTACGCTTTCGTCATATAATAATAGTTTATCTCCTACTTGAAATATCTTTTCCCTTGTTTTTTTTTATCAAAATATTGTTTTGATATTTATTTTTGTGGCATAATTTTTTGATTTGCTAATTTCCTAGTTCTTTGCATTTTAAATTTTAAATTAATAAGTAAATCGTCATAATTATAACAATGTTTTGGAGTTGTGGTTATTGAAGATGGTAAGACTGCTGTCGTGCCGTAAACTAATTTACATGGGGTATATTTTGTTGACGAGTGAGGTGTTGTATTATAAGTAAACATTGCAAAAGGGATCCAATCATCCCAGTCGGTTTGGTTTGGGTTTATAAGATGTCTAAAATATTCTGTTAAAGTGCGGTGACTTCTTCCTAGAGCACCGTTACTTTCTGGGTGATAAGCAGTGGTTTGTATATTAAAATTTTTTACAACTTTACATGTTTTCTTAAATATTTCGCTTAAAAGATTGGCACCTTTACCTATAATATCGAACCATCCACGTTTAAATCTACTCTTATCTTCTAATATTTTAACATTTTGTTCTATTTTTGGAATATTTTCTTTGCCTACTTTAAATTTTTTTTTTGCAAATTATATTAATATAATTTGTGAATTGTGAGCCCATACTTATAGTCTTTTCTTTAACTGGGGAGGGATTACGGAACGAAATCGACTATTCTCAAACTCAATTATTGAGTTTCCCCTTCTTATTTTTTTTCGAATGAATGACAATACATTCGTACATAATAATGAGAATGTGTCACTTCGTAAAGTTACATCTGTGTTAGTGCGAGATGCCCGAAATGCAATGATATGTTGCAACGTTTCTATGCTTTTCATCGCACGTTTTTGAAATATTTCTCACAACCTACTATAGGTTGTTAGATATTTTATGTATTATTTATTATTTGTGTTGGTGTATTTTTTTATTTTTGAAACTGTAAGTAAATTTTAAATTTATTATTTTAATTTTTACTATTATTTATATTGATTTAAAACTTTAAAACTTAATTAAAAAATTAAAAGAATAATTTTAAAGAAACTATAATAACCTTTTTATCATTTTTTAGAATACAAGAAAACCGTGTACAAGAAAAAAAAATTACAAAATGATGAGTTTAAACTTAAGTCAATCAAAAGGAAAATTAGAAGCAAAATAATTTAATTGTGTATATTCATTTTTTTCAGCTTTTGCTTCTTGACTTATTAATTTATAAAATTATAAATTAACAAAAAAAAACATTTTTAAATATTCTTTAATTTTTACTTTCCAAGTAAAAAATTTTTATAAGAGCAAAAAAAAAAGAGTTGTAAATTTATAAAAAAAGAAGTAACATTGAATTAAAAAAAAAGAAAATAAAAATTTAAAAATTTATATAAAAAACTAAAATTTGAATGAAAAAAAAAAATTATTACTAAATAAAATTAAAAAAAAAAAAAAAATTATACTTAAAATTAAAATTTGAATTAAAAAGAAAATTCTAATTAAATAAAGAAAAAAAAAAATTAATTAAATAAAATTTTTTATTATTTTTATAGTAAGAAATAACAAATATTTTAAGTTAACGTATTTTAAGAAAACAAATCAAAAAAAAATAAATTAATTTCATACTGAATCTATTGTTATAGTTTTTACTTAAATAATAAGGGCGGAGGAATGTTGTTCCCAGACACACACCACGCTTGTTTTGTGAACTTTTATGATGAATCTAATGTATCGGCACCAACTAATTAGAGAATAGTTCATTATATTGATTATTTCATTTTATGCTGGGGATCTTCGATCACCCAGAAAGCTAAATAAACCTATCCCTTAATAAAACAAACCTATCCCTTAATAAAATAAACCTATCCCTCAATAAAATGAACCTTAAGAAAATCGTTCCTGTTAAAAGAAATCAGGCGCCGATTTAAATAATTATAATTATAATTAAATAATTTAAAGAAATACCTAATATTCTCCTATTTCTCCCACCCTTATTTTTAAGCATTATAATTTAATATAAATAGAATAAGTTTTTGTAATTTCATTCATTCATTAATATTTTCATAACCATTATCATTAGAATTAGTTTGTAACTGGAATCTGTAGTCTTAAACCAAATAAATAAGGGTTTAAATTGAATATTTTAGTAATAACGAATTCATCCACAACAAAATTATGGCGTAATGAATTTTCCTTCTTTTTCATACGAGTATGAACTCGTAGGGAATTTTATAGTTTTGCTTTTGGATCATAGATGGAACAACAATACTCTACCATAATGATATTTAAAAATCAATCGATATATTTGAAAATTATTTTATATAACATGTTTTATTTTAATGTATATTCCAAAATTAATATTTTTTAACATATAATATTAATAATATTAATATATATTTTAATTTTAGAGTATTTACATACATACTTTTATAGTTAATATAGAGGGGTGTGCTCACAAGCGATTACCACCGGACAATACATAATCTATACATCTTACCTTGATCTATTGTTTAGTTTTATATGAGTTTATATATAAATAAAATATTGCCAAATAATTGAAATACTTCATATAACTGTGATTATCTGCGAATACCACAAATGGAACTTCACCAAAAAGAATAATAATTTTAATACATACTTTATTGACTTTTTGTCACATTTCAATACATTGTAAGTATATAATATTATTTACATCAGATCAATATCTGAGGAATAAAAATATAATAATTTTTGAATTTAAATCTAATATAATATAAAAATTAATAATAATATGCATAATATTAAAATATTTTATAATAATAATAAATTTATATATATGTACAAGAGTAACAGATTTGTTCGGTCTATTGTGTTTTTTTTGAAAATAAATAGTTTTTATATGGTACAATAAATTATAGTAAGCAAATTTGTTTTATTTCAACTTATAATAATTTTAATTTGAATTTGAGGTAATTAATATTGATATTGATATATATATATAAAGATATATATTATAATTATATAATACATTTATAATTTAGATATAACTTGAAATTTTATTATGATTTTAAGCATGTAGATCTCGTATTTTTATTTTTGCATGAAACCGAACAAAAATTTCTTCAACAAATTTTAGTAAATTAGAATTGGAAAATATTATAAAAATTTTTATTTAATAAGTTCGTAATAAGTTAAAAAAACTGATGCACAAGTAATAAAATTCTAGGTAAAACCAATTTATGATTTTGAAATATTGACCATATTGATTATTTCTGTAAAAATGTATATACGACACTAAATAACGGCCTATCCGCAATATATAAAACTAGTTAAAGTGGAGACTTTAGTTGAACTAAAGTAAGTATCTGTAGATATTTTCTAAACTACTATATATTTTGAAATTACCGATTTTTTTATAACTTTCACAATAAAAAAAAATTCATTACAAAAATATATCAAAAATATATAATCACCTAGAAAATGTTTAGAGATCATATTTAAGTATCCACTTTAACTTTTCAATTGATTGAGGATAGATCATTCATCATTTTATATAAATCAGTAATGATGTTAGTTGTTGAACTTTTACTTATTTCTTAATTCTTTCCGTCATCAAACATGATATTATTAACAAAAAATATAACAATTGTTTTAAGTGTATTATTTACATTTTTGATATTTATTACGTAAATAATTATAAAACTATGAATTTACATTTAATAAGTTTTATATTTAAAATTTTTTATTTTGATTTATTATAAAAAGTTCGCTTTAAAAAATTTCCTGTAAAATTTTATCTTGACTATTAAAGGAACTTGGCACTCTCAATTTTTTGTAAGTGTAAAAAAAAGGGTTAAGGATATTTTATGAATAAGTATGAATAAGTATTTGATAAAATATTCATTTTAATTTGTTAATCAGTTAACTAATTATTACATAGATATAATATTTATTCATTTTTAAACTGACTAATTGGAATCTTGAACTTTTACACTTAGTTTTATTTTATTATAATAACAATTTTAATCAATTTTAATAACAAATTTAATCAGCAACGAAGTGTTCTCAATCATTTGTTTTATTATTTATCGAAAGTATTAGGCCAAAACAGTTGTGTTTTTTCTTTGATTTATAAAAAGGAAGAATAATTTTATAATATAAATTTCTAATACAAAAAATATAAACAAAATCTCAAAGAAAAATTAATGATTAACATGACAAACAAAACATAATTTCTTAAAATTTATTATAGATTAAAATTATTTTTTATTCCTGTTATTACAAAATTTACTCCATATAACATTCCTAGATTTTGTTGCATAAACTACATTATTTTCTTTCTTATACTTATTTAACATTTTCTTTGTTCTTAAATCAAAATATCATATTCTGTTTTAAGCTTCAATAAATAAAAGTGTCTCATCTTTTATTTGACTGTAAATCTAAATGACTTTATATGTATTTATAATTCAATAATTTTTTTTTTTTTAGCTTTTCTGTTTATAATATTTTAATCGGAATTTTACGTCCTGTTTTTTTAGTTACAATATTATAAACAAGCAAGCTAAGTAATATCAATCTTAAATATTATTAATTATCAATTTCTTAAATAAACATAATTAATTTCTGATTCGATATTTTTTATCTCATTCAAATACATCTATTATTATATTAAAATTTAATTAATTGAAACAAAAAAATATTATTCTGAAGAGTAAAAATAAGGATAATACATATATATTTTTAAGTAGGTATTTCCATATATATATATATATATATTTATATATTTATATATTTATATATTTATTTTATATTATAATATATTATAATATATTTATATATATATATATATATATTTATAATTATTTTATTTGGAATTTTTAAAGAATTTTTAAAACTAAAAATATTCAATTTTTTTCTGTTATAGCGAAACAAACAATAAAGATGACGAAATAAGCGTATTATTGTTTATATTTGAATAAAATATAATTTTTTATTTTTAAAAATAAACTTAACAAAATATTATTAAAATTAATAAGAATAATAATTATAATTTAAAACTTTGTTATTCAGTTTTTTCTCTTTTATTTGTTACTGTGTATTTTTTTATTATGCTTTATGTAACATTAAAATTCATTTCTTTTCTGGGTAGTTGCAAAAAATTTATTATTTTAATTTTTACTATTATTTATATTGATTTAAAACTTTAAAACTTAATTAAAAAATTAAAAGAATAATTTTAAAGAAACTATAATAACCTTTTTATCATTTTTTAGAATACAAGAAAACCGTGTACAAGAAAAAAAAATTACAAAATGATGAGTTTAAACTTAAGTCAATCAAAAGGAAAATTAGAAGCAAAATAATTTAATTGTGTATATTCATTTTTTTCAGCAAAACATTCTTGACTTATTAATTTATAAAATTATAAATTAACAAAAAAAAACATTTTTAAATATTCTTTAATTTTTACTTTCCAAGTAAAAAATTTTTATAAGAGCAAAAAAAAAAGAGTTGTAAATTTATAAAAAAAGAAGTAACATTGAATTAAAAAAAAAGAAAATAAAAATTTAAAAATTTATATAAAATTATTACTAAATAAAATTAAAAAAAAAAAAAAAAGTATACTTAAAATTAAAATTTGAATTAAAAAGAAAATTCTAATTAAATAAAGAAAAAAAAAAATTAATTAAATAAAATTTTTTATTATTTTTATAGTAAGAAATAACAAATATTTTAAGTTAACGTATTTTAAGAAAACAAATCAAAAAAAAATAAATTAATTTCATACTGAATCTATTGTTATAGTTTTTACTTAAATAATAAGGGCGGAGGAATGTTGTTCCCAGACACACACCACGCTTGTTTTGTGAACTTTTATGATGAATCTAATGTATCGGCACCAACTAATTAGAGAATAGTTCATTATATTGATTATTTCATTTTATGCTGGGGATCTTCGATCACCCAGAAAGCTAAATAAACCTATCCCTTAATAAAACAAACCTATCCCTTAATAAAATAAACCTATCCCTCAATAAAATGAACCTTAAGAAAATCGTTCCTGTTAAAAGAAATCAGGCGCCGATTTAAATAATTATAATTATAATTAAATAATTTAAAGAAATACCTAATATTCTCCTATTTCTCCCACCCTTATTTTTAAGCATTATAATTTAATATAAATAGAATAAGTTTTTGTAATTTCATTCATTCATTAATATTTTCATAACCATTATCATTAGAATTAGTTTGTAACTGGAATCTGTAGTCTTAAACCAAATAAATAAGGGTTTAAATTGAATATTTTAGTAATAACGAATTCATCCACAACAAAATTATGGCGTAATGAATTTTCCTTCTTTTTCATACGAGTATGAACTCGTAGGGAATTTTATAGTTTTGCTTTTGGATCATAGATGGAACAACAATACTCTACCATAATGATATTTAAAAATCAATCGATATATTTGAAAATTATTTTATATAACATGTTTTATTTTAATGTATATTCCAAAATTAATATTTTTTAACATATAATATTAATAATATTAATATATATTTTAATTTTAGAGTATTTACATACATACTTTTATAGTTAATATAGAGGGGTGTGCTCACAAGCGATTACCACCGGACAATACATAATCTATACATCTTACCTTGATCTATTGTTTAGTTTTATATGAGTTTATATATAAATAAAATATTGCCAAATAATTGAAATACTTCATATAACTGTGATTATCTGCGAATACCACAAATGGAACTTCACCAAAAAGAATAATAATTTTAATACATACTTTATTGACTTTTTGTCACATTTCAATACATTGTAAGTATATAATATTATTTACATCAGATCAATATCTGAGGAATAAAAATATAATAATTTTTGAATTTAAATCTAATATAATATAAAAATTAATAATAATATGCATAATATTAAAATATTTTATAATAATAATAAATTTATATATATGTACAAGAGTAACAGATTTGTTCGGTCTATTGTGTTTTTTTTGAAAATAAATAGTTTTTATATGGTACAATAAATTATAGTAAGCAAATTTGTTTTATTTCAACTTATAATAATTTTAATTTGAATTTGAGGTAATTAATATTGATATTGATATATATATAAAGATATATATTATAATTATATAATACATTTATAATTTAGATATAACTTGAAATTTTATTATGATTTTAAGCATGTAGATCTCGTATTTTTATTTTTGCATGAAACCGAACAAAAATTTCTTCAACAAATTTTAGTAAATTAGAATTGGAAAATATTATAAAAATTTTTATTTAATAAGTTCGTAATAAGTTAAAAAAACTGATGCACAAGTAATAAAATTCTAGGTAAAACCAATTTATGATTTTGAAATATTGACCATATTGATTATTTCTGTAAAAATGTATATACGACACTAAATAACGGCCTATCCGCAATATATAAAACTAGTTAAAGTGGAGACTTTAGTTGAACTAAAGTAAGTATCTGTAGATATTTTCTAAACTACTATATATTTTGAAATTACCGATTTTTTTATAACTTTCACAATAAAAAAAAATTCATTACAAAAATATATCAAAAATATATAATCACCTAGAAAATGTTTAGAGATCATATTTAAGTATCCACTTTAACTTTTCAATTGATTGAGGATAGATCATTCATCATTTTATATAAATCAGTAATGATGTTAGTTGTTGAACTTTTACTTATTTCTTAATTCTTTCCGTCATCAAACATGATATTATTAACAAAAAATATAACAATTGTTTTAAGTGTATTATTTACATTTTTGATATTTATTACGTAAATAATTATAAAACTATGAATTTACATTTAATAAGTTTTATATTTAAAATTTTTTATTTTGATTTATTATAAAAAGTTCGCTTTAAAAAATTTCCTGTAAAATTTTATCTTGACTATTAAAGGAACTTGGCACTCTCAATTTTTTGTAAGTGTAAAAAAAAGGGTTAAGGATATTTTATGAATAAGTATGAATAAGTATTTGATAAAATATTCATTTTAATTTGTTAATCAGTTAACTAATTATTACATAGATATAATATTTATTCATTTTTAAACTGACTAATTGGAATCTTGAACTTTTACACTTAGTTTTATTTTATTATAATAACAATTTTAATCAATTTTAATAACAAATTTAATCAGCAACGAAGTGTTCTCAATCATTTGTTTTATTATTTATCGAAAGTATTAGGCCAAAACAGTTGTGTTTTTTCTTTGATTTATAAAAAGGAAGAATAATTTTATAATATAAATTTCTAATACAAAAAATATAAACAAAATCTCAAAGAAAAATTAATGATTAACATGACAAACAAAACATAATTTCTTAAAATTTATTATAGATTAAAATTATTTTTTATTCCATGTTATTACAAAATTTACTCCATATAACATTCTTAGATTTTGTTGCATAAACTACATTATTTTCTTTCTTATACTTATTTAACATTTTCTTTGTTCTTAAATCAAAATATCATATTCTGTTTTAAGCTTCAATAAATAAAAGTGTCTCATCTTTTATTTGACTGTAAATCTAAATGACTTTATATGTATTTATAATTCAATAATTTTTTTTTTTTTAGCTTTTCTGTTTATAATATTTTAATCGGAATTTTACGTCCTGTTTTTTTAGTTACAATATTATAAACAAGCAAGCTAAGTAATATCAATCTTAAATATTATTAATTATCAATTTCTTAAATAAACATAATTAATTTCTGATTCGATATTTTTTATCTCATTCAAATACATCTATTATTATATTAAAATTTAATTAATTGAAACAAAAAAATATTATTCTGAAGAGTAAAAATAAGGATAATACATATATATTTTTAAGTAGGTATTTCCATATATATATATATATATTTATATATTTATATATTTATTTTATATTATAATATATTATAATATATTTATATATATATATATATATATTTATAATTATTTTATTTGGAATTTTTAAAGAATTTTTAAAACTAAAAATATTCAATTTTTTTCTGTTATAGCGAAACAAACAATAAAGATGACGAAATAAGCGTATTATTGTTTATATTTGAATAAAATATAATTTTTTATTTTTAAAAATAAACTTAACAAAATATTATTAAAATTAATAAGAATAATAATTATAATTTAAAACTTTGTTATTCAGTTTTTTCTCTTTTATTTGTTACTGTGTATTTTTTTATTATGCTTTATGTAACATTAAAATTCATTTCTTTTCTGGGTAGTTGCAAAAAAATTAACTTAAGTTATATAAGAAAATTAGACTTCGAAAAATGAAATATTGAAGTCGTGAAGCGTAATTAAAGGCCTTTCCCGAATAAGGATTTTATTGAATATGTTTGGTCCCACAAGACATACTTAATTAATTTATAATTTTTTTTATTTTTGTTTTATAATTGTTTTATTTTTTAGTTATGGTTAATTGTAACCCTCAGTCAAAATACAACTAATTAATTAATTTTTAGTTTTATTAATTAATGATGATAATGACTCCTGTTTATTTTTTGAATTCGAATAAATATTTGTTTTTATTATTATTGATATAAATAATTTTAATATTTTGTTTGTAAATAATTTATTTTATTAGTAATTTGTTGTTGATTTCTTTGATTATTAAATGTGTATTTTTTTCCAAGGAAACTAATGAGAGAATAGAGGGGAATATTTTTCCGTCGGGTGCATTTTTAATATCACCTTGTTACAACAAAATTAATACTTTTAATACATTTGAAACAACGTCGATCAAATTTAAGAAGGAAAAAATTACTTTCAAAATTATATCTTAGAAACAAAAGATATATGTACAATGTTTAATAATTTGTATTTAATTGTTTTTCTATATAATTTTATATGCACAGAAAAACCTCTGTAAGTGACCACTAATTCAAAACTGATAAAAAATTTTAATTTTCGTAAAAATGAAAAAAAGTTTCATAAATTGATAATCTCCACCTAATTTTTTGGCAAATTCAGTTATCAATTGGCTGTATATACATTATAGTGTGTTTAAACTTATTTAATTTTTATAATTATAATAATAATGTGTGTATGTAAAATTATAAACATTAAACATACTAATTCGATTCATAGTACATACTTATTTAGTACATACTTATACTTATTTAGTACAGTTTATTTTACTCATATATTTTTTATAATATTATTTTATTATATTAAGGTACCGGATTGCTAAATATTTTTAATTGAAATTGCTTTCATCCCAAAAATTGTTTTTGTTTTATGTGAATGTTTTTTTTAAAGACAAAATACGTCAACATTTCGAATAAATATTCTAAAGTATGAAAGGCAGTGTCAAGCATCAATCACACAAAGAGATATGGTTCATTCGTTTTTATTTATGTTTATCGAAGCAACACTATATTTATTCTGTAACAACATTTTTCATATAGAAATATAATTTCAGAAGTTGTACACAATACCAAGAGAATACAAATTTAAAAATTTCCTGGAAATATCTTTAAAATTCAACATCTTGAACGTCAGTTGGAGTCTCAGCTAAATATTTTCCTTTTTCTGGCGACTGTGGTTCCACTACATTACAATTCGATTTCAGCCGTTTTCTATGATTTTCAAGAAGTTCTTCCATTTTTTTCATACAAGTGCTAAGATAATCCTGAAAATATTAGAAAAAAACATTTTTTTCTTATTAATTTATTTATTTTGTTGTCATTTTTTATGTATTTAATCGAAATTACACATGCGTTTTTTTTATTACTGTTTTTTTATTGTTATTCTGTTTCATTTGAGAAAACTATTTTTCACATTAACTATTTATTGATTAAAAAATGAATGAGAGGGGAAAAAATTACGATAAGTTTCTTTTCAAATAATCTCTATCAAAACCAAAAATAAATATTGATAATTATAATAATTTAATCATGTAATTCTCTAAACTATCTAGGGGGTTATAAAACCATTTAACTAAAAAATATGCATACAAAGATCTCGGGTTCTAGTTTTTCATTTATTCTTATTATTTATAGTTTTATATATTTTATGTAAAATAAATATATATATTCTATAATATATTTTATATAAAACTAATATATCTTTAAAAAGGACAGGCAAGTATGGCTGTATGCTTCGTCGAATTTTATGCGATAGTATTGTCATTTAATATAATAAAAAAAAATTATATGGGGGTGCCACCCCGTGCCCCGATCCCCCCTAAAAGCAATATGGTTCTATGATGGACCAAAAAAATACTAATCCCAAAATTTCATTGCAATCCGTTGTCTCAGTCCTCGAAAAACTGATTTTTTCCAAAACATTTGTATGGGGGGTGCTCCACCCCGTGCCCCGATCACACCCCAAATCAATAGGGGACCAAAAAAATACTAATTCCAAAATTTTATTGAAATCACTTCACGCGTTTTTGAGTTATTGTGTAAACATACGGCGGACGGAGTCCGGACTGACAGGATTTTTTTGACCCCTTTTTTGGGGATAAAAGTTGCAATAACCACCAATTTGACCTTTTGTTAGTAAAAATAAGTTGCCCTAGGGTCATTCTATGTGAGAAAAAATTTTTTTTTGGAAATTTTCTTCTAATTGTGTCTTTTAAATAGGACAGGCAAGTATGGCTGTATGCTTCGTCGAATTTTATGCGATAGTATTGTCATTTAATATAATAAAAAAAAATTGTATGGGGGTGCTCCACCACGTGTTCCGATCCCCCCCTAAAATCAAAATAGTTCTATGATGGACCAATAAAATACTAATCCCAAAATTTCATTGCAATCCGTTGTCGCAATCCTCGAAAAACTGATTTTTTCCAAAACATTTGTATGGGGGGTGATCCACCCCGTGCCCCGATCCCCCCTCAAATCAATTTGGTTCTATGATGGTCCAATAAAATACTAATCCCAAAATTTCATTGCAATCCGTTGTCGCAATCCTCGAAAAACTGATTTTTTCCAAAACATTTGTATGGGGGTGATCCACCCCGTGCCCGAATCACACCCCAAATCAATAGGGGACCAAAAAAATACTAATTCCAAAATTTTATTGAAATCACTTCACGCGTTTTTGAGTCATCGTGTTAACATACGGAGTCCGCCGGACGGAGTCCGGACTGACAGGATTTTTTTACCCCTTTTTTGGGGATAAAAGTTGCAATAACCACCAATTTGACCTTTTGTTAGTTAAAATAAGTTGCCCTAGGGTCATTCTATGTGAAATTTTCTTTTAATTGTGTCTTTTAAAAATAAAAAAAGTTGAATTTGAAAATTTTCCATTACTAGGCTTAGTCGATTACGACGAAGCAATTAAATAGATAAATAAGCACAATTACTTACTATTACGAAGTAATGAAATTTCTAAATTAAGAAAAATGTCTTACCTGTTCAACACCTGTTAGATCAGTTAATCTATCAAGAAGATGACTAATTGGAACTTTTGATTGCAAATGCCATTTCATATCACATAGAGCTGCTGCAATACTTGAAGCTGCAATTGTACTAGCTGAATAAATGGTAAAATGATGTTCTGAAACAAAAATTAAGAAAAACATTTTAAAGAATTATTTTAACTCTTTTCCAAAATATAAATTTCAAAAATTTAAGAAAAACGTGGCTCATTTAATATAGTTAATATCAAGCATATTTAAAAATTATGAGGTTATCGACGGAATGACAAAACTAAAAGGAGATATTTGAATATAATAATTTTAGTATGACTGCTATGCCGTTTATTCGATCAATATTTGGTATACTAATATTTTTGTTTTATAACCAGGATGAGATGATAAAATCGTTATATTTAGCGATTTGTATATATACCATATATAACAAAAACATATAAAGTTAGTTATCATAAATTATAAACCCTTATATCAAAACTTCTTTATGAAGGGAGCTATATTTCAGTTTGTCTCGGTAGAGAAAGAGGCGTTTAAAAATATTCTTTTTAATATTTATTTTTAAATTTTTTACTTATATTTATTATATATATATATATATATTTATATATTTATTATATATATATATATATATATATATATATATATATATATATATTTATATATTTATTATATATTTATATATTTATTATCTATGATTTAAAAATTCAAATCACAATTTTTACTTTAATTTAATTTAATTAGAATAATTATATATTATTTATTTTTGGCGGGTCTTGGTTTTATTATTTTTGTTGTTTTTTTGATCATTTTCATAGTTTAGCTATTTACCATTTGACTTTCAGAGCCATTTTTTTTTCCAAAATCACTGAACTGAAATCTCTAGTTACAGTGCGAAAATTTTCGAACGTTAGTTCAACTAACAAAAATTCACTACCTAACCATTTTTCGTTAGTTGAACTAACCGAGACGTGAGAAAGAGCGATACATTTTGACGCGAAGCGGATAGAGAAAAAACATAACAAGTTAACTATTAAACGTACGTTAAGTAGTTAACTATATGGCGGTTTCAGTGTTAGAATCTTAAGCAAATATTGTGAACTGAACCGATTTTGTGCGTCAAAGTGATAATCACTTTCACTTCATTACTTAGAAGAAGAATAAACGAAAATTATTTTGATGTTTCATTTCTACATTATATAAGTCCAAAAGAAAAAATTAAATTAAATATTTATTAAAAATTGAAAAAAAAACCTATAATTTTACGTCACGTTGGATAAATTAATAATTTGTCCTACCAATTTCAAATTATCACTTTCGATCACAATATAAATAATAGCCGTGTCACCGTTTTGCGTTAGTATGTGTGATTGACTGTCATTCATAATATTCAGTCGTTCGTGGAGAAATTTTGACTTATTTTATTTCGTTATTTATAACAATAAATTATAACACAATAATAGTATATTAACACTAAAAAAAACTTTGAGAAATTTTATGTGAACATCTGAATAAAGTTCAATGGAAAATTTTAGTTACTGATAAAATAAAAATAATAATATAATAATAATAATAATAATAATAATAATAATAATAATAATTCTATAATATTCTAAACAAATGCATTGACAAATATATTTCATTCAAAAAAATTAAATCAAAAAGTTATCCAAATTGGTTTTCTAAAAATACTATTTCACTTTATATAAAAAAAAAATTAATGTTTATAATAATATATGTGATTATGTTTTCTAACTTAACAGGAGTCATTGCATCAGTGGAAAATTTGTATTTTTGGTACTTTTCAATATAGCCCGCCAGACACATCGTTGAATCTATATACAATTTTTTTATTGATTTCAATACCTTTTTGTTTTTTTTGATTTTGTATGGTGGGTGATCCACCCCGTGCCCCCCTAAATCAATATGGACCAATAAAATACCAATCCCAAAATTTCATTGCAATCCGTTGTCGCAATCCTCGAAAAACTGATTTTTTTCAAAACATTTGTATGGGGGTGATCCACCCCGTGATCCGATCCCCCCTAAAATCAATATGGTTCTACGATGGACCAATAAAATACTAATTCCAAAATTTTATTGAAATCACTTCACGCGTTTTGGAGTTATCGTGTTAACATACGGAGTTCGGCGGACGGAGTCCGGACTGACAGGATTTTTTTTACCCCTTTTTTGGGGATAATTTGACCTTTTGTTAATAAAAAAAAGTTGCCCTAGGGTTATTATATGTGAGAAAAAAAAAATTGGAAATTTTCTTTTAATTGTGTCTTTTAAAAATAAAAAAAGTTGAGTTTGAAAATTTTCCATTACTAGGCTTAGTCGATTACGACGAAGCAATATAACTAATTTCATTAAATACAATTTTAAATTTACAATCAATAGTAGTAATTATATTTAGGTAAGATGTCTATCTTTTAAAACCAAATGAATTATCTTCAAGTTTTTCTTGTCTTTCTTGTGTTGCATAAATTACAAGCAAAATATAATTTATTGCTTCACATTCTTATTGTTGAGTGACCAATTCTAAAAATGTAATAGCCAAAAAATCTGAAAACCAAATAGTTTTTAATTATTTATTTTTTTATTATTGATTATTACCGTAAAAGCTGCAAAAATTTATCAAAATGTGATATCGTTAATCTTGACTTTTCTTTCTTTCTGCAAATAAAATGAAATGTATTATTTTTTCTTTAAATTTAGAATTATTAATTCAGTGACAGTATTCAAAAAAATATATTAAGATTTAAAATGATTTTAAAATTTACAGCATTTATTGGGATGTTAAACAAATTTAAAATTCTCTTAAAAGAACCAAACAATTTATTTTTATAAATATCACTGAAAATTTATTGAACTAGTAAAAATAATACCACAAAACTGTAATAACTTACCATATTTCAATATTTTACGATAAAATATAAATTTTCTTTAATTATTAAAACAATTCACAACACTTAATTCATAAACCAAAACTCAAAAAATAAACAAAAATAAAATGTCATTTGACGTTTTTGACATTTCTCACTTCAAATGCAGTATAAGATGCAATTATGCAAGCGGATTTTTTTCCAAACCGGAGTTCATTCTAGCTCCAGCTTTAGGTTCATTCAAATTGGATCCAAATCGAGCAGCAGCAGTTTTCAAATATATTCCACGAATTGGAACACCTGAAGCTCACTGATTCAAATACCAAGTGCTCCGAGAGGAATAATGGTTATTGATACAATAACTTTAAATTATCAATTTCAAAAGCCACAATTTTTGCACAAAAGTGTTGAAATCAATAATTTTCACTTTTATTTTTAACATAAAATTAAAACTTAAAAGTTTTTGATTTTAATTTTGTATTTCACATGCGAAGTTATGATTTTTAAAAATTGAAAGTATTATATTAAAATTTAGAGTTATTAATATAATGCATTTTATATTAAAAATGACAGTTTTTATTTTTAAATGTATAAAATATTATTTTAAAAGTTGAAGTTATTAATTTAACACAACGATATTTTTCATGTTAAATTTAAAAACTATGCATTTTAAATTAAAAATGGCAGGTTTTATTTTTAAATGTAGAAAATATTATTTTAAAAGTTGAAGTTATTAATTTAACGATATTTTTCGTGTTAAATTTACAAACTATGCATTTTAAATTAAACAACGATATTTTTCGTGTTAAATTTAAAAACTATGCAGAATTAAATTTTTTGAAAAAAACTAAAATTATTAGATATTTACAAAGAACCTACATGTGTCACCATAAATAACGAAGTAACGGAATTAGTGACACATCGATAGATGAAAAAATTACAAAAGGTGTTCTTTTACCAATATGCTTTCATTACGTTTCGTCCATATGTCCATATGTGGTGTCTCCGATAAGCATAGAAATCAAAAAATTTATACCAGTGGCTAGATAACGATAAATATGCGAGCCGCTACTCAGATTTTCGTCACTCACATATTTATCGTAATCTAGGAAGTTTTAAATTCAAAAATATATTTTTTAAATCAAAATTTTTGCTTTTAACAACAAAAGTTAAAGTTGATTTAAAAACTGCAGGTTTTTATTGGTGACGTCATGCGCGAAATTTAAAGAAAATAGAACAGCTGTCAAACATACTTGTATATTTATATGATGATTTCAATCGTGTTCGTTTGGTTTAGGTTAAGTTGATCCGATCTACTCGGAGCGGTCATTTTCTAACATTTCAAAATAGATGGAGTCAAGTAGGTTACTTGTAAAAATTCATTTGAACAGAACCATTGCTATTCTTCTCCGAAATATTAATCAGTTAAATCGAATAATACACATTTTTCTTCAAAATTAATAAATATATAATTCTAAGAATTGTGAAACAAAAGCAGATCTATTATTTAACTTATTTCTTGTCGAAATAGTATATTTATTAACCAATTTAAAAACACTATTGTTTGATAAAAAGTAGACATTTTCATATGTACATAGTGCCAGAGGTCTGAAACTAAATAACAAAAATATAGCGGACGTTTCTCAGCTGCTAAGACAACTCAAAATGTTTAAAATTCAATTTAAGAAAACTTAGATTTAAAATATTATGATGTCAAAACAAGACAAAATAAAAACAAAAACTAATTTCGTTCTTATTCAGTACGTTATATCGAAATAATGATACAAACTAATTGTCGTATTAAGTTATTGTCTAACTTTATATTTATATGAACATCACTAGATAAATATGTATCGTACTATAATATAATATATGTATATAGTTTGTATACATGTGTGTTTTAATAAAGATTGTATATAAGCCCTGTCAAAAACTTAAATAAGTATATAAAATTCAATGACATCATCCTAAAAGTGTCTCGCCGGATAACAAATACAAATCTCTTATATGCTATTATAGATATTTTTATGTTTTTTTTTTAATATTTAATATTTAACCAAATAAATGAAAATAAACATATGCACCTAATATTGCTTCTATTAAAATCAATTAAGAATTTAAATTTTCCCTATTAGAACGAAGAATAATTTTATTATTTAATTAATTTATATCGGATCTTACGAGGTCTTGCCTCGGTTCAAATTATAATTTTTTAACATGAACAGACTGACAAATTCTATCTAAAAAATCTAAATCAACTTATACGTATATAAGAAGATTTATTTCTGTTCATTAACAAATTTCACGTTTGCTTCTTACAAGAAAGCTTTTAGTTTCTACCAAAAATATTTTGGATTTTCTTTAATTTTTTTAAGATTATATATAAATTAAATTAACAGTAATTTTATTTATGAATTTAAATTTCATGTATATAGACAGTGGGAATCAGTTTTTAGACTTTTATTCGCTTAAGTTGTTGCATTTTATTCCAATTCTTTAGTATATACACCGGCTAATTCCTTGCATTTATTATTCAGCAAATAATGCATATGCATTAAACAAATGCATTTTAAAATATATAACCTTCACTTTTGACTGTGTCTTAATAACTTATACTTTATACAGAAGTTCTAAAAAGTATTTAATATAATTATTAAGATAAAGGTACGACGCATTTATACGATTAAAAAATGTATATTTGATCAGATGGTTTTTAGTTTAAAGAACATTAGTAAAATAAGATTATATTAGGTTTGTGTGAGAACAATTAAAAACGAGATGCTAAAAGATTTAACTATTTCAGATAAAACATAAGGATTATTATTTTTTAACTTAACAAATTTTTTAACACAAAATTGTTTTTTTTTTTTTTATTATAATTTTAGTTTTGACCTTGACCACAACAACGACCGATGAGGAATGGCGAGTTTTGATTCAAAGAAGTGGAAAATGATGAGGTAATAAAAATATAGTTGTGCCATTCTTTAAATAAAACTCTCATTCTCTCTATATCTAGTTGAACAAAATAGAACAAGAATTCTTATTCCGTCCAGCCACAGGTTTTTTGGTAGAAGACAAACACGCAGTTAAGTTCAGAATCCCGAAGTTTTTCAATGCAAATTTGAGTAGCACTGGCATTTAAAAGCTTTATGCTTTAAATCTAGATCTTTTGTAGAATCTTTCACGATTTAGTGTCTTTGTTGTTGTAATTTATTGTGTTTGAAAAAATGTTTGAAAAAATATAATAAAAAATTAAATTAAAAGGGGAAAAAAATTAAATAAAAAAAACGACAGGCAAGTATGGCTGTATGCTTTGTCGAATGTTATGCGAAGTATTTTCAGCATTTAAGGCGAGGTTCTTAGTTTTAAATTTGCCAAAATGGATATGGATGCCAAATTGTCAACAGAGTTTTTAAAAAATATTTAAAAACACAGTAAACTTAGAAATTAGTTATAGTTTATTATAAAAATACTCAAAATCCGTTTTTCAATTTATTCTCTTTCCGGTTAAAAAAACATAAAAAACAATAACTTTTAAACATTTAATAACTTTACCAATATTACAAATCATAAAATGTAAAATAATTTAAAAAAAAAATTCCCTCCCTGAATTAAAAATTCATCATTTATTTTTGATTAGTAATATTAATTTATCGGATAATATAATATTTGTAGACAAAAAATTCGCTTGAACACCATCATTTTTCGTCAAAATAGCGAAATCCCAAATTTTGTAATTGAAAAAAAAAATTAAAAAAAAAAAATTATTGAAAAAGTATTTCCAGTGATTGTATAATAAAAGTCCAAACTTTCATAATCTACCTTTAACATTAATTTCTGACTAACCAGAAGCTCAAAAAATTCGCCTGGAAACCATAGATAATCAAAATTTCTCAGGACCTCCTCTTAACACGAACGGATAACAATATACCCAAGTTCTGAAAACCACTGCATGTATCTAACCATCATTTATGTTAATAAAACACTAATCCCAAAATTTCATTGAAATCAGTTTATTTCCAAAACATTTTTATGGGGGGTGTTTCACCCCATATCCCGATCCCCACCAAAAATGATACAGTTTTATTCTGGACCAATAAAATACTAATCCCAAAATTTCATTGAAAACACTTCACGCGTTTTTGAATTATTGTGTTCACATACGATACGGCGGACGGAGGATTTTTTTACACGTTTTTTGGGGATGAAAGTGCAATAACCTAATTTGACCTTTGTTAGTCAAAATAAGTAGAACTAGAAGAAAAAAATATTTTGGAAATTTTCTTTCAATTTTCCATTACTAGGCTTAGTCGATATAAGAAACAATTAATTTAGTGATCAGAGATAATAATAAAGGTATTTATATAAATTTTACATGTTAAATTAATAGTTTATTTGTGAAATTAAAATTTAAAGTTATGGCATTTTTTTCAAAATTTGATCTTTCATTAATGTAGTAAAATATTGTTTTATTTTTTAATTAATATTTTTGCTAAATATATGTGTTAAGTAACATGTTTATTAAATGTTTCTTATAGTTTTTTTTTATTACAGGGTAATGTGGTCTGATGAAAACAAGATTATATTTAGTCACTTGAAGAAGGAAATAGATCAAGTAATGGAATCTGGAGTTTACTTCAATTAAACAACTATCGTTAGGAAATTGAAATATTATATTATATACTAATATATTGCTGTAGATTATTTAACAGAAAATCAATTGTAAAAAAATAAGAAATGGAATGTAATTAATTAAATAAAAAATGAATTGACATTAAATAAAAAATAATTGTTATTTTGAAATAAAATATGAATTATAATTTGTTTTCTTTTATTTAAAACAAACCTATGAAATCTAAATACCTAATCCTAATTGTAAAATAAAATAACAAAAATAAAAAAATTTAATTAAGAAAATTCAATTATTTTTTTTCAAAAATTTTATAAATATTTTTGAATAAAATTTTTTAATGAATTTTTTTGAATATTATCAGCCACCCAAAAAAAAATTAACGCGTAAAACCGATTTGCACAGAATCTTGTAGCGTTTTACATTCAAATTTGTAGCATTATTTTTTTTCGATGAATTTTCGACGAAAATAAAAACGCAACGGGTCAGGCCGCCAAAAAAAAATTAACGCGTAAAACCGATTTGCACAGAATCTTGTAGCGTTTTACATTCAAATTTGTAGCATTATTTTTTTTCGATGAATTTTCGACGAAAATAAAAACGTAACAGGTCATAAAAAGCGGCTACTAAATAACGAGCGGGTGAAAAAAAGTGGTCACCAAATACAACTTAAAAAATATCCTTTGTCTTCGATATTAACACTTCAACATCCTGGATAAACTTTTATCGAAGTTATTTATTATCATTCAACGTATTAAATTTGTATTTTAAATTATAATCCATGAATATGTTTGGTGTTCCAACCGAGATTTGAACACGAGACATTAAATTTTTTATCAATTTGAATATTTTTGGTGTAATATTAGGTTATAACGTTTATGGGAAATCAAGAATATTACTTAAGCCTTTTAAGATATCAGTAATCCTTACCCCAGCTGAGAAAAGATACAATGTGCCACATATTTTAATCCGTAATGATGAAAAACAAATTTCGTTGTTGTTTTAATGGCATCTTGGTTGACTTGGAGACAGCCAAAAACATGATTGTTGCAATTACAGTTCTTTTCAATATTTCAAAAGAAGCAAATTGTTAATTTTCTTCTGAGGATGATTCTGAAAATCCTAATGAAGAATTAAATGTATTGCAAGAGGAGGATGATGAAGAAGAAATACCACTTGCAATATTTAATAAATAAATATTTCAATTAAAACTCTTTCAATGTATATAATAAAAATAAAAATCACAATTCATTATTACTTATAAAACTATTACCACTTAATATATTTATTACTTTTAAATTTTAAAATAAATTACGAAGTAAGGTTACAACTGTTTTTTCCAATTCAAGCTTCAGCAACTTTATGGTCTTTTATTTCTAGGTCTTTAGCATGCAGTTAATTTTAAGTTTTTTATTTTTATTCAAATTGAATTCGGAATACTGGTTTCGACCTCTTCGTCAATTTGATTTATTCTCTTGATCACCATTTCATTAGTTGTAGCCGGTGTTGGATTTTGCCATCTGGCATTTCTTTTCTTAATCGGAAAATCGTTACAGCATTTGGTAATATTATGCGTTAAACTATCACTAACATGCACTTGTTGCTGATCTTCAAGAATAACTGAATAAATTTCCTGGTGCTCCTTAATAATTATAGTAGTCTTTATTTTGATTCTTAAGAAAAATATGCAATGGAAATTATTTATTTAAATTAATAGGTAAACCTTCATCTTACAAAATTATCTGAATCAAACATAGCTTCGTCTCTCTCAAAATCTATTGCAGCTATACATCCATAACACGAGAAAAAATATCTTCAGGTTCATCAGGAGGGGATGCCAGTTAACATTCTATTCTTTTTGTGCTTTGATATCACTGTACGGGCATTTGTTTTAATTCTATTCCACTGCTTAGTCTCTTAGCTGAGATTTTATATCCTAAAGCAACCATATCAGCTTCTATAACCAACCACGCGTTATGTTTTTCTTGAATAGATTTCGTACAATTTTTTTTCGAATCAATTACATCAACCACCAGGGGCGGTTTCTCGAAGGAGGCCGAGGAGGTCAAGCTTCCTCATCCAAATTTTAAAAGAAAATAACAAACTAATATTGTACATATTAAATTAATTTTCATTTTCAATTTTATTATTTTTCTATTAAAATGTGAGTCTTAAAAAAGACGCATGATAATGTCATTCTATTTTTTTTATTCCGAAATGTGTGATATGTGTTGAATTAGTGTGCGCAAATAGAAGAGAAAAAAAAATACTACAAAACATTTTGAATTTTGTAATGGAGGTCAAAAAAAAAGTTATAATTTTTTTATTCGCGAAAAAAAATTCAAATGCATTTAGAATGAAATGGAGTATAATACTATTTATATGGCTGCATGAGGCTGGCTTCCGACTGCATTTGTCTAGACGCAGTGCATGTATTAAGTATAATTGTTGCTGCGCACGCGCAAAATCAATATGTGCGTAAAGTTTTCTAGAATGAGAATATTATTTCGAGTGTATGTATCGTTCTCCAAAAAGAAAGACTTGATACTGAATTTTATAAAAAAAGAGTTCAAAACACACATAATTTTATTCAAAAATTAAAAAATGACAGAATGTTTTCCAAGATATTTGAATTTGTATCATCATAATGCGAACCAAGCAAACGACGTAATAATACCAAAACTAACGTCAATGATTCTCTCCGTCATTTATTTTTTGAAATCCTTGATAATGTTACTTCTCAATTAAATTGTCGCTTCAACGATATTGATTCATTAAAATTTATTTCTGCATTGAATAGGGAAAAATTCAATGAATTTTATAAGACGTTTCCTGAACCAATTTTCGAACATTTACTTGCTACTTATCCGCAGTTATTTGATTTCTCAAAATTGAAAAATGAATTAAAAGTTATTTTTAGAGAGAAGATTTTCTGCTTTGAAAAGAATAAAAAACTACTGCCGGAACACCATTGGTCAAATTCGTCTCTCTGCGTTAGCATAGAAAAGGAATTTTTGAAGGAACTGAAGTCATCGAAATTTTTTGAAAGCCAAAGTAAGGCCGGTAGATTGTATTTTTAAATAATGATGGTTTTTTAAACATATTAATTTTTTTTTATGTTTTTTGGTGAAATTTTTGTTTCAAATTAGTTTTGTCAAAAAATTGAAGATCCTTTCGTTATTTTGAATTGTTATATATTTCGATTTATTATTACTTTTTAAATAAACAATTTTTTGATAGTGTTTAATATTTTCGAAAATTAAAAATAAATAAATATAGTTTTTGCGACCTCGAGCCGCCACTGCAAATCACTAACCAAAGATTTTAGTGAATCCTTCATATCGGTCGTCTAATTTTCAGATCTGACACGGGACTAAAACATAATAATTTTAAATAAACCTTAAAGCTCATATTTTATATTATATTATCGGCTTAATCTTCTTACTTTTTTTGTTTCAGTACAAGTCTTCTGATTTCTTTTTTCCATAATTTGATGAATAATTTTACTGGAACGAAAAATTTTTATGTTAAAAACATTTGTGATTTATCACTAAAAGAAAATAGCACTTTGAACAGTGGTATTAGCACAACTAATTATTATTATTATTATTATTACACCATTATTTATGTTAATTATAATCATTTTAAAAAAACATGTAAACTTACTTTTAGACTATTTTGTTGATGTTTTGACATTTGTCAAGTAAACTAAAACTCCCTATTAACAAATCACGCACTAAATATTGTCATTGTTAGCACTTATAAATTTCGACTATTAAATGTCTTAATCGAAAACTAACTTAACCCGTGATTAATAAAATGTCATTGATAACACTGTAACCGCAATAAAGTTAACTATCTAACGTACGTTTGATAGTTAACGTGTTATATTTTGTCTCTATCCGCCCCGCGTCAAAATGTATCGCTATTTCTCACAGTTGAACTGACGTTCGAAAATTTTCGCACTTTAAATATAGAGATTTCCTTTCAGCGATTTTGGAGAAAAAAAATGGCTCTGAAAGTCATGTGGTAGAAAATTTAACTATGAAAATGACCAAAAAAACCACAAAAATAATAAAACCAAGACCTGCCAAAAACAAATAAAATAAAATTATTCTAATTTTATTAAGAAAAAAATGTATAAATTGTGATTTTAATTTTTAAAACATTTATTAATAATAAATGTAAGTTAAAAATTTAATAATAATGGGTCTTAAAATGGGTCTTAAAAACTAGTTAAAAGTTAAAATTTTGACAGCCAATGTTAAATTTTCGTCACATAATCACCTCAATTTAGTTGTCAAAATTTTAACTAGCTTCGGGGCATGTTAAATTTTGACGTTTGAAGTTAAAAAATAATTTATGTTCAATAATTTTTATGAACAAATATTTCAGTTCAATAAACTTAAAAATAACCCAATTTATTCAAAAAAGTTTAATGATTGTTATTTTTCGTAAAGTTTAATTTAAATGTACCATTAAAATATATTTTTTTCTTTTTGAAAAATTATGACTAACTGAAAATACTAAAAAAATAATTTATTTTTCTCATTTTAAGAGATTTGTTTCACAAATTTAAATGTCAAATTTTTAACCAAGTTACACAGCTTAAAATCACCAAAGTTAAATTTTTCTCACTAATATTTTTTCACCTAATTTTAACTTTTTTTTAACTTATTTTTAACCAAGTTACACAGACCAAAAGATTAAAAAGAATATTTTTAATTGAAATTTGGAGAACCTAACGTTAGTTAACTAAAGTCTACACGTTAGAATTAGATAGTCAACTATATTGCGGTTTCAATGTTAACCTTGTATATAAACCTTGATTAGAAGTAACTAATGCAAACAAACTGTTTTTAGTTTTATCTTTTACCATGATACATTAATAAATTGTATCATGATCTTTTACCATTAACAAAATTGAAGAAATTTTTATCTATTTCTCAATCTTAATTATATTCATGTATAGATAAAATGTATAAGAACAATATAACAATATGTAACAGAGCAAATTCCTACAAACAAGAATTAGGCATTAAATTCGAACTTACCTCTGGCTGCTAAAGAAATAAAGGCATGCGTATGCTGTCTAACTTTTGTTAAATTTATGTCCGGGCATTTTTCACAAATAATAGATAAACGTGTTAAAAGTAACTCAAGAAAATCCAACGGTGTTACAGATGAAACATCCCATTTCAACCTACTTAGTACAATAAGTTCCCAATTCTGAAACAAAAAAAAATTTTACAGAAAAGTTTTAATAGAAGTTTGCATGGAATCATAGGCAATGTAATTTTGTGAGTGTTTGAAAATAAAAAATCAATAATATTCGGTTAAAATGGAAAAAAAAATTATCGTGTAATAACAATTTTTTATTTTTTTAGATAAACATCTCATTCATATATTAATTATTAACGATACTTTTATTTTATTTTCTTTTCACAAATATAAATGTTAAATTAATATAAACGTCAAAATAACATATCACTTCACTTGCCAATAGAACAGTAATTGCTTAAATCACAATGGCTGAACTGATATTTAGACCAAAAAATGTGATATTATGCTAAATTGTAGAACCGATATGATATCAGTAAATCAGGTGAATAGAAAGCGCCTAAGGAAATAATTTTAATCTCAGATTCAACAGTTCTTCAGAAATATAAATATAAATATAACAAAAAAATATCATAACGATACTGATTTATCTTTTAAGAAACACATTAATAATATTACTTTCAAAACTTTCGGTATGTTGGGATTTATTCTAAGAATCGGAAAAAAATTCAAATATTTAAAGACTATGTTATTATTATATAATTCACTTGTTAGAAGTAATTTAGAATATGGTATTCAAATATGGAATCCACAGTATTTAATTGAAAGTAATAAAATCGAAAAGATCCAAAAAAATATTCTTTCGCGTTATGTATTTACGTGGACTTCTTCCCAATAGTATCAGAGTGAATAATATGAACTATTTAACTCAAATGTTATAATATAGCTATACTGATTCTATTAATATTGTGAATTATAAAAGGCTGAAGTTTAGACGTAGTCTTAGCGATTTAGTTTTTCTTCATAAGTGCTTTAATAATAATATTGATGTATCTTCATTCCAACATTATTTTACTACTTATAAATCTGAACGTACTAATATGTCTAGAGTTTTTAATCCGTCCAGATATTTTAATTTGATTTGTTCAAGGACCAATGTTTGACTTCATTCTCCGATGAATCGCCTTTTTACAATGTTTAATCAATACATAAATAATGATGAATTAATATTTATTAAATTCCAAGAATTTCTTAGTTTTATAAATGTTAAATTAAATTAAATTAATCTAATGTTTGTTTTTCTTTTATTATCTCTGTTATTGTTTTTGTTTGACTATAATCATAATTGTATGTATTAACTTTTTAATTTATAATTATATATAAATTTATAATTATTTGTTTTTCTAGTTCACCTATGTTTTTGTATCATTTTTGTTAGTTCATATTTATTTCTTTTTTCTGTTGCCTTAGGTTAAGTTTTTTTTTTTTTTTAGTCTCAACTTTTTTTATTTTGTTTTTAATTTCTCTTTGTTTTTTAATTGTACTTTAAGTTTAATTTTAATTCTTTATTTTCTAGTTTTTATTACATAATTCACGTATTCTTAATTTTATTAAAATGGTGTACATTATTTTGGAATTTTCTTCTGTTTTTGTACCTTAAATATAATAAATAAATAAATAAATAACATTTGAAATGTCAAAATGCGTAGTGGACCTTAATTTAACATAGGAGAAGATAAACATTTACTAAATACCGATTTAGGCATTAATGTTGTTTTGAAAATGTTATTTAACAGTAACATAACATATACTGAATTGGACCATAAGATAGCATCAAAAATTATTAAATAAAACAATGTGAATAATATTAAAGCCTTATATACAGCGAACGTAATGAAATATGTAATGCCAAATTATCTCAAAAGAATTTTAATTTGCAACAAAATTGAATGAACTTTTAAATGAAATAAATTTAATGATCTTATTTGTGATATTCTGCAACATTCTTTGGAAATATTACTTTATTTCATAATTGGATTTAATTTACGCATTAGTTAGAAAGAAAAATAATAATAAGCTAAATTATGTATTTTGATAATTTATTTTTTTTCGTCGAAAATTCATCAAGAAAAAAAAATGCTACAAATTTCAGTTTAAAGCGCTACAAATTTCAATGCAAATCGGTATTACATGGTAATTTTTTTCTGGAGACTGATAATATTAAAAAAAAAATTCATTAGAAAAAAATTGTTTACAAAAATATTTATAAAATTAAAAAAAAATTAATTTTCTTAATTTCATTTTTTTATACCAGTAATTAGGATTAGGTATTGGAATTTCATAGGTTTGTTTAAAATATGTGAAAACAAATTACAATTCATCTTTTATTTCAAAATAACAATTCTTTTTTATTTAATTGCAATTCAATTCTTATTTATTTACAGTTGACATTCACATTAAATCTAAATAAATTATACGATGTAAAATAGTGAAATAAAAAATAAACAAATACGTTAAATTTGTATAAATTGATTGAACTTCAGAATTCTTTTTGGACTAAAATAAAATTGTTAATTAAAAAAAAAACTTTATGGAAAAAAGCTAAGAAAAAAAAAAAAGTAGAAAAGAACAATGAAAAATAGTTATAAACACAGAAAATTGATTTATATAATTAATTATAATCGACAAAAAAAAATTATGAATCAACTCTGTTAGCTATTTATCGTCTCTCTTCATTCATCTAAAACAATATTTGAATATTTTTCTCCAGTAGCTAAGGATCTTCATATCACAATCACTTTCATTTCTGGTGAGATGATAATTCGGACAAATCACATTTTTCTAAAGGAGATTTAATCATATTAACAAAAAAGTCAAATTGTTTAATTAACATTCGAGTAGATTTTTAAATTTTTCAGCTAAAATAATAAAAGAAAATTAGATTAACTTAGTGTATAATATAATATTTTAAGTTTCAAACGATAGTTATTTAATTAAAGTAAACTCCAGATTCAATTCAATTACTCGATCCATTTGATTCTTCAAGTGACGAAATCAATCTTGTTTTCATCAGACCATTCCATATTACCCTGTAACAAAAAAAAACTTTAAGAAACATGTTACTTAACACATATATTTAGCAAAAATATTAATTAAAAAATAAAACAATGTTTTACTACAATAATGTAACAGCAAAAATTGAAAAAAAAAATTTCACAAATAAACTATTAATTTAACAAGTAAAATTTATATAAATACCTTTATTATTATCTCTGATCACTAAGTTAATTGCTTCTTATATTTTTTTAATTCATTTTCACTTTTAATTTAATTTTTTTATTATATTTTATCTAACACGTCAATTTTTTACTTTATTTTGTTTTGTATATTTATTTTGACATTTCAAATAAATTACAACAACAAAGATACTGAACCGTGAAAACAGAAAGAAAATTTGAATAAAATTTTTAAATGGCGGCGCACTCAAACTTGCATTGATAAACTTTGGGATTCTGAACGAAACTTCAGGGTTATGATGAAAGACTTCGAGATTCTGAACGAAACTTCGTGTTTGTCATATACTGAATAACCTGTGGTAAGGGTCGTTTTTAAACTTTTTATAAGAAACAAAAAGTTAATACAGTTAAAGGTACAAAAGAATTAATTCTTCGTCTATCATCGACAAAATATCATAATTAATGCAAAAAAAAAAAATGGAAAAAATATTAACTTTAACATATACAATTATTTGAATTCGTATAATATATATATATATATGTATAACATGTTTAATCTTGCGATTAAATAATAGTAGAAATTAATAAAAAAGACAGTTGTACGTTGTCTAATTTAAATTAAAAAAAAAGACAGTTGTAAGTTGTCTAATTTAAATTTTATTTACTTTTAGTTCGTACAGTGTTGTAAATACTGTAAGAACGGTAGTCAATGTTTACACTTGTTTTTCTAGTGTAAATAATTAAACTTTGGTAAAACCAGTCTAGAATACACTAAACCTATGTATCAGGTCACTGGTAGCTTAATTAAATGACTTCACTGACTGACAATTGTTAATGAAATTTTTACTTCTTATATACTAATTATTTGCTAACTAGGCAAATTGAATTATTGAAAAATATAAAATCGTTACTAACAATGACGTTATTTGAATAACACAAAAGGTGAATGAAATGCAACATTAACAAATATTTTCTTTATATAAAAATAATTTTTATATTATATTAAAAATTAATAAATAAAGAAATGAATGCTGAATTAACAATAAAATTGTAATATTAAAATTACTTTTGAACCAATTTTAAATAATATATTAAATAAATATTATTTATCATAAATTGAATATTTCATAATGCTGAGGATAATGAGTTACTTTTTAATATTATGCCGGGTTTACAATGCGGCGTTTAAATTGTAATAATCTGTTCGGTACTGAACATATTCCCGGGCCGGTATGTTGGTTGTCACCACCACTGGATATGCTATTTCTTGGTACTGAATTTGATGTCCTTATGTTAACACCTGGTGTTCTGAATGTTGCTCTTTGCGATGTTGTTGATTCTTCCCCTTTATTACTTCAATTTGTTCGCCAATTGGTAATGGACTAAATTTTGATATTGGCCTCTTCATCGGATGTTCTGGTTGTGGTCAGTTGTAAAGACCAGTGCTGATATTTTTAATGTTCCAGCTTTGTTACTATCATTCCAATAATTTGAACGTTGGTAGGTTGCCTTTTTAATCTCAATCATTTTGCTGTATCTTCGGTCATGAACCAGGGTTAATGAGAGCCCTTATATATTGTTCCGTGCATTCGGTAGTTGTTGTTGGTACCAATGCTGTCCCTTTTAATGCCCCTATTAATGCTGGGACTTGTAGAACCTCGGCAAAGTGATTCTGAGTTGATGACTTCTGCATACTTTTGTTTGTCAGACCAGGGGAGAGATTACGGAACGAAACCGACTATTCTCAAACTCAATTATTGAGTTTCCCCTTCTTATTTTTTGTTCGAATGTATTGTCTTGTAAAAAGCATGTACGTATACATGCATTAGTGTGAAAAGTAGGATTTATGTATGTGTTAGTATATGCAATAACTTACTATGAGTAGTATTTTGAACGAAACTCAAAATTTATTTCCAACTGGTTTCGACCTGTTGAAAAAAAATTTGAGTTTCGTTCGAAGTATTACATTATTGCTCATACTAACACAATCATAAATCCTACTTTTCACACTAATGCATGTATACGTACATTTAAACAACATGCTTGTTTGCTATTTTTACAAGACAATACATTAAAAAAAAAATAAGAAGAGTAAACTCAATAATTGAGTTTGAGAATAGTCGGTTTCGTTCCGTAATCCCTACCCTGTTCTGCTCACTGTTGTCCTCTTGACCTTGACCGGTTCTGCTTTGCAGCCACATGTGTTGTAATTGGCCGTATTGTATGTATGTGACAGCGTATGATGAGAACTTGATAAATTATGTTTTGATGGTCTATGACTCTGCTTTGAAGAATCGTTCCAATTCTTCCATCCACCAATTTAATGTCTTGTGCTTTTTAATAATCTGCTTGCATTTGAACTAAGTAAGCATGGTTCAGGGGCGAAATTATTGCGATGCCAATTCGGAAGTTTATTTTTTGACAAGAATATTTGTAGTGTATTTTTGTTTAACAAAATATTTGTAATTTATTTTTGTTGTAGATACTGTAGTACTTCTTAACAGTGTTGAAATTATTGATCTTAGACAAATTTGTTATTTGCTTAAAGATTCGATTTTATTCTCGATGTTCGAGATGTTCTGGATGATTCCGTAATGAGTTTGATTTTCAAAGAAAAAAAATGTATCTTCTGCTTGAAGCATTGGTGTAATTCTGGATGTTATTGTTGTTCGAGGAAATTGTGAATCTTATTCTTGATGAATTTATTGTGATCCACGATGAATTTAATTATAGTTCTTTTTTACAAAAGAATTTTATAATGTTTTTATGATTGGTTTTGAATTTCTATACAAAAATCTATCTAAAAATCTTTTGTTATTTGTTGCCGCTCAAGTTTTTCGTCATCAGCTATTGTGTTTTTAATTTTTAAAAGATGCGTTTTTTTTTCAACCATGCAGAGCATGTTTTTAAGCTCTGTAGTTTTAATTTTTAAGGATGTGTTTTTTCATCCTTGCAGAGCATGTTTTTAAGCTCTGTATTTTTACTGGACCCTTTAAATAATTCCTCTTCATCTTAATGATGCTCTCCGCTGTGACTTCATCCATTTTTATTGGAAAATTATTTCAAAATTTCATTGAATTCACTTAACGCGTTTTTGAGTTATCATGTTCACATACGGAGTCCGGCGGACGGCACCCGGACTGAAAGGATTTTTTTTACACATTTTTTGGGGAAAGAAGGAGAAAGAAAGAATGATGATTCTGAAAGTTAAATATTTGTCAATATCCGTTTCTCAGCATAAGAAGTAAGAAAGAGTTATAAAAATTAATTGTGAGAAAAACACGAGATGCAATTCTGAACATAATACAAAAACATATACCAAAAAAGTCAAACTTTATCTTCTAACGGCTCATACCTGAGTATGTAAGTAATACAATATATAGAGACAATTTTTAGTTAATATTACCTAATTATTTTGCAAAATTCTCTCTGTAACAATTTGTTTGGTGTCCAACAATTTTTTTTTTTACATTTTCAATACCTAAATAATAATTTGATTTTTATTTACTCATAATTATAAAATTGTTTTGAAAATTTTTTTTTTTTATAAAAATATTAATAACCGACCAATGTGGATGCATGGCAACGTGCTGGCGTTTGGAGCGGGAGGTACCGAGTTCGAATCTCGACCGAGGCGGGATGGAATTTTTCATTCGGCTAATTATGTATTAAACACACATAAGAAGTGGGCAATGATTAATAACATCTATGACCCTCTGGTTGGTGTGCAGGATAAGGTTTAAACCGAGGGATTTTCTTAGGAAATCTGCATGTTTCCTAAGAGCTGGCAAAGCGCCGAATCAGGTGTAAAAATGCATGTGCAGATGCTAGGTGGTTCAGAATCCACCTCAAAATAGTAGGTCTCGTCGAAAGTTGGAAGTTAAAAGAAACCCTAGCCAATGGTTATATGGAGTTATCCGAAAAGCCAATAAAAAAATACACTTGATGACAATCAAGTACAAAGAGAAGAAGAAGAAGAGAAAATATTAATATTAAAATACTGTCTCCAAATGCTTTCATTAAGAGGAGGTGATGAGAAATTTCGATTTTCGATGGTGTCGAGGCGAATATTTTGAGCTTCAGGTTAGTCAGAAATTAATATTAAAGGTAGATTATGAAAGTTTGGACTTTTATTATACAATCACTGGGAATAATTATTCAATTATTTTTTTTTTTTAATTTTTTTTTTCAATTACAAAATTTGGGAATTCGCTATTTTGACGAAACATGGTGGTGTATAGGCTAATTTTTTGTCTACAAATATTAAATTATCCGATAAATTAATATTACGAATCAAAGATAAATGATGAATCTCTAATTCACTGGAGGGTTTTTTTTTTTTTTAATTATTATACATTTTATGATTTTTTGAAAATGGCCCATTTTGTTGAACTTTGAAGGCACGTTATGGGTCGAGATCGTGAGAAATTTATTGTGTTTCTAATTTATTATTAAAATTTGAACTTTCCTTTATAATAATTAATTATAAATTGAATTATTTGATGCAATATTTGTAAAGTTATTAAGTGTTTAAAAGTTATTGTTTTTTATGTTTTTTTAATTATAAAATTGGTTAAAATGGGATTCCCCAAAATATTATAAGAATTAGTTCCACTGATCTAGGGTAGATGGCATCGCATGGAAAAAAGTAATTTATTTGTTAAAAAATTGCACCATCTTCTTTCAGTAAATGCAAATATCATTTAAATAAGTATTTTTATTTTCAATCAGCTGATACTATAAATATAAAATATTTTTTATGTTGGGGTGTATAATATCATATGAATATGTGCGTATTTTTTGTCTTCTATAGAAGGTAGGGATGGCAAAATGTTTAAAAAAAACTCGATTGTTGAAAATCGATTTATTTTTTTAATTAAAATCGAGTGGACGATAGCTCGCCTAGAAAACATTCGATGTATCGATCTATTTCGATTTTTTCGAAATCATAGGGAAATTGAACTAAAATAGTAAATTGAAAAGATATGATACTTTAATTTTTTAATATTTATTGAAATAAACATAATAAATAACCAATTATGCTATTAAGTATTAAAAATTGTTATAAAAATAAATAACAAAAAAATCTAAATTAAAAAAATATATATAAAATCACAAATTTGACATTTTGCAAATCCGTTATTTTTTTCAAAATAATTCTAAACTGGCGATCATTTGTGTTTATCCATTCTCAAACAGCCTAAAAATATGCAGGGAAAACAAGAATACAAGAAATGCATATTCTATTTTATGTTTGATGCTAATACAATGTGTAATTATTAAAATATATTGTTGTATAAAGAGTAACAAAAATCAAAAATTAAAAATAAACGCATTTATCGTGTGCTTACTGCAAATTGGCAGTACCCGACGACCATTAAATCGAAAAAAAAATTTAAGAAACATCGAAAAAATCGGAAATTTTGCCTCGATTTTTGCGAGTGTTTGAACAATCGATCGGATACATACATCGAATGGTTTGGCTGACGATATATCGATACGATCGATCGATCGATTTTCAATTGCCATCCTTAATAGAAGGAGCGTGAAGGAGATAAAAGAACTTTTGAATGAAAATAGTTTTATTTTATTCAAAATAATAACTGAATAATATCATATCAATGTGTGTGTATTTTTTGTTACAAAAGGATTTTGTAATTCTTCTCTATAATAAGCGTGACGGAGATAGGAGAACTATTGAATGAAATAGTTTTATTTTATTCGAAATTATTGTTATTATTTTATAACTCCAATATTTATTGAGCTGGAAAATTTAATTTTAATGGGAGAAAACAAAAAATACTTTATTAGTATTTTGAATTTTTTATTTCAATTTTTTTTAATAGTAGAACGAGAAAAACGAGAAAAATAAAATTAGTAAGAATGAAAAAAAAGCGGAAAAAAGGAGAGTACATTATAAAGAAATGAAAAATATTTGAAAAACATTTATTTATTTTACTTATTATTTATTTTGATTTTTCATTTTTTCGAATCAGCTGTTGGTTCAATACAATATGTGTGTGTAATTTTGGTAAAACGTTGCATGTTTATTTTGTTTTTCTTCTATATTAATGAGTGTAAGAGAGACGGAAGAACGATAGAATGATAAGTATTTTTTGTATGTAAAAATTAACAACAAACTAAAGAAGAGTGCATATTCCCATGTGAATATTACATTTAAATTATATAATTGGGATGGTATTAAATATTAAATGTTTTTCAGTTTTAAAACGTAAATGTATTTAAATTTTAAAAAGTTAAAACAATTATCGACCTTTTGATGTATGAAGTCTCATACGATTTAAGGGCGATTATTGTGAATTTCTCTACGGATACGAACCAATTTATTGGTAGCAAATAAATTAAATAAAAAAAAATTTTAAATACGTAAAAAATTGCTTGTCAAATTTAAAACAATTTTTTTAATAAAGTATTTTTTTTTTATTTATATTATTCAAAAGAAAAGTTAAAAAATCTCAAAAAAAAGAAGTAAAAATATTACCAAAAAAATTATTTTAAAATAAAACAAAAGGAAAACAAAAATTTAATAAATATCTAAAATGCAAAAGGAATTGTCGGCTCGCGAACAAGAAAAAAAATCCGAACCTACAATTTTCGGCGACGAAAATAAAATATAAAATAAAATCAAAAATATATAAAAAAAATTCATAAGCACGAACAAAAAAATCCGAACCTACAATGACTCATTCTTCGGCGACGAAAATAAAATCAAAAACTCTAAATAAAGATATAAATTGAAAAATCATTTAATTTTTCAACATAACAAAATAGTGGCTTTAAGAGACATCTAGTATCTGATTTAAGCAATAATATTTATTTATCTAATATATACACTACATTATAGTACGAAAAAAAAATCAAATTGGCGTCCATGTCAACTATGGCACATTTCAAATCCAGATCCTCGCCTTTATATTGGTCTCTTTCTAACAAAATTATTGCCATCTGAATTCGTACAATCATACTAATTTCTCCAATTTTTATGTGGAAAAAATCTTACGTGCTGTAACAGCTTTAGACAATTTTTTTTACAGAATTAAAGAAAAAGAATTATATTTTACTTATAAATTTTTCAAAATTTTTATTTTTCTTATTTTTGTTTGTTTTGGGTTTCATTAATTCTTTTTAGATACATTAAAATAAGATTTATTCTATTTATTATCTGAAATTTATGTTCAGAACATACATATTCTAATGATTTGTTATTTAAATCATACAAATTTTTTAAAACACTTTTTTATGCAAATCTTTTTCAACGTATTTTTCAATAAATTTGATTACATCCATAATAAAATTTGTAAAATAATTTGTTGGAGCAACTAAACTTCCACAATCAACGTTTTTATGTTTAAGTGATGGATATGATCTTTCACGTAAAAGATCGTCATGCTTAAGAATATCTCCTTTATTTTCCATATGTTGTAACCAAAGGTCCCATTTTTTTTTTTTTTGAAGACATGAATAATATATCCTGCAAAGTATGTAGACGGCATTTTTTTTAACATATACACTTTTTAAGGAAATGGTATCTTCTTCGACACTATTTTCTTATAATAATTCATTACTTTTGTCATTTACTGGAATATCTGAAAATAAATTTAATTTTAGTTTTTAATTTCTTCTTCAACTACCCATCATCTAATTGAAGCAGGTTAAGCATTTCATCTGCAATTTCATAAGATGTCGTTTCCGGGGTCAGTGTAGTATTAAAACAAATTTGTTTTAAATCGTGCATTAATCTAAATGCAGATGGATTCTTCTCATTACTTCCTTTATTATTTCTTATTTTTGAAAACAAATTTGCCAACGTATCTTGGTTTAAATGATTTGTCATTAAATAATTTTGCGTTATTTGTAATTCTTTCCAAATAAGCTCAGTGCCATATAGCGTTTGACATAAACCATCAAAACACGGAGGTCGTTTTATTTTTCCACAGTATTCCCATTTCTTTAGCCAATTTCTAGGTAATTAATATTATTTAATACCAAATCTACACTATTTTCTTTATTAATTGCATTTTTATTGGGATTTTTACAATATTTTGTTCGACTATTTAAATTATCAAATAATTCATTTAATTTATAAACAAAGGTAGCTGTCGATTTCTTTTTTTTTCACTGTCAAACAAAGAGTCAGATGCAAAAATTGCAGCAGCATATCTACTGCTAAAAATTTGAGTTGCTAACTTTACAGATTGTTTCTGAAAACTATTTGAATCTATATGAACATCTGAAATTTTATGCATCATCCTAATTGTGTTCTTGTCTATATTGTAAACTTCTCTTAAAATGGTCCATGAAACAGTTTCGTTATTTATTTTTATATCATTGTCATGTAACCGATTTCTTATATTTTTAAAGATATGAGGGCCATCAAAAAGACAGTAAGTTTTTCTATAATTTACTATGGAAAATGGTGAATCCTTAGTTACTCCCAATACCCAATAACTTTATATGCTCTCTGGTTTACTGTATTTTGAACACAAGTTACTGCAAACAAATTAAAGGCATACTTCAGTATTCTATCGATGTTTTCAATAATAATTTGTTGCAGATCATTACCTTTTAAAGAACCTAAATAATAAGTTACAACCTAATAAAAAATATAAATATATTGTGTAATTGATTCGTACATATTTGCAATAATAGTTTATTTAGTATTTACTTGTTTCCACTGTTTATTTAACCCAATTAACTGGAAAATCTATGGTATTTTTAATAAATCTCTGTAATTTATTCGTATATTTGAACCAACTTTCTGGCTCTTCACGTACTAATTTTGCTAGAGCAAAAATTATTATCCGGTTGATTCTTTCTACTTGTCCATAGTGGTACTCCAGTCGTAATAGTAACGTGGTATATGTTCTCTTGCTTGCAATAGTTTTTAAATTCAGCCGTTCCTTTATCTGAAATTATGTGTTTTGGATTTCCAAATACCGCTTTTTTCACTTCTAGTTTTATGATCACTTGTGTTTTCGTTGGATAAATCCAGAAAAATTTTGAGAATGCATTAACCACGCACAAAATATACTTATACTACTTTTTTGTGGCCACCAAATTGCCTAAATGATCGACGTGATATGTTTCTAATGGTTAGTCTCCCTTAGGAATTGGATTCAGCCAGCCATCCTGTTTTCCATTTGTTCTTTCCATTAGGATACAATTCTTGATACATACACGAATTTTATCTCGCAAATTGGGTATAAAAAATTCTCTTTGGCTTAGCTCTTCTGTTTTCTTTTCAGAAAAATTTCTATGCTCATGATACGTTTTTAATACTTCCGATTGCACGGATCTTGGTACCAACACCACCTTATCACCTCTAACCATCTTAAACAAAACACCATTAGTCTTCATAAATACCTTTTAAACAAGAAAATCTAACTTAAGCGATGTCTAATTTATTCCGTGTATGCGTCAATACGCACTAAACGTTGCTAAACCACTATGATACAATAATTTTATTTGTTTTTTTTTTGTATCATGCTAATACACTAAATAAACAAAAATACAACAACAAAATATTATTAAAAATCGACAAACGTTTATTTGTTGATTTATTACAATCAATCCTGGAACATTTAAGTTGTATGGTAAATTTCCCTGGATTACTTTGACTTGTTCTTTTAGTTGTTCTGGTGTCAAGATAAGTGGGTGGATTCTTCCATGATGCGTATCCAGTACTGCATCTAGGAGAATGTCCTGTGTTCTTTGATTGACTGAGATTATTAGCATGGTTTGTACGCTAATGGAAAGAAATAGTGAGATGGTTTCTTGTCGGGAGAGCGTTTCTTCTTGCCTTTGAATTTCCACTATATTAGCCAGTAGTGTATTGAATTGTTGTATATCCCTATTCTTCAAAACATTGTTGGTTGCTTCGATGATTGTGGTTTGTTTGTTTATGGGGATGAGTAAATGTTGTTCGTTATCTCTGAATTTTTGAATTTCTGCCTCATGATGTTCATCTTAATCTTGATACACCAAATAGTTAATCCACGCCATCAAATAGTGCTCTTTTATGCCTCTCTGGAAATTATTGCTAGCTTGAAGCGATCATCAGAGTGGTTGATCTCGACCAACTTTTGGTTAAGTTGCGATAAAATGATGTCGCAATTAGTTTGATGTAAACCTTTTTTATGTTCATACAGATAATTCATCCGTAGTATGCATTTTCTGAATCCTTGTAGCTCTTCTTGATATTTATCCATATTATATTATACTAAAATATTCCATGCTTTATTGAGCCTTTTCATTCTATTTATTTCCTCGAAGTATATACCAGGAGAAGAAGCAAATTGCGATATTTCGTAAGACTTCATACAGAGTACTGCCTGTATCCAATTAATATTAACATTATTATAGTTATTGGTAACGATCGCACATTAATGTTAACTGGTTTGTTTTATGTATTTTCTGGTGCATTGTCTTGAATGCGAAGGGGGTCATTGGTCTTTTTATTAAACTTTTTTGTGTTCTTAGTGTCACAAAACTAAAACTTCAATTTGGGTTAAAACAGTTGCTAATGTATCCGATGCATTACTAATACTTTCATTTGAAGTCGTTTCTTGAATCCTTGAATTTCAGCTATGTAGGTGATTAGCCTACAGTAGCCTATCGAGTTGGTATTGCATACCTTTCGGCGGCTAGAACACGGCCGTTCGATTCATTACCAATTTCTTTGTGCACCTAATTTATAAATAATTCGGCTAGCGGGCACTTGTTGGATATAAATATAATATATAATAATATAATATAATTATAATATAAGAAGGGTGTTTTTGTTTATATATAAGGTTTGAATGCTGTAATCTACCACCAACTCTTACTATGTTGTTATGCTCCAAAAATGGCTGTTAGTTTAATAATGTATTCTTCTTTTTTGTAATTTTTTGTTCTAGTTGCAGTTGTTCTATTTCTGCATCAAATTCATTTTGTTGAGACAGTTTTACTATTGTTGTTATAACCTCATTTAATTCTGCTGTTGTTAATGCTGTAATAATTCTTTCTTTCTTCGGTAGCTTTATAAATCTCTGTACATAGGCTATGACTCTTTTTAATTTAACGAGAGATTTATGGCCCAATTCAGATTCTGTTATGTTACTGTTAAATTACATTTCAAAATAACATTAATGCCTAAATTGGTATTCAGCTTCTGTTAAATTATGCCTCTATTAAAAATATGAGGCGAATTGGTTTTGACAGCTGAAATGCTATTAAATTTTTTGTTGTATTTTTATTTTTCTGAAAATCAAGCATAAATAAAGGAAAACTTTAAGAAAAATAATAAAAAATGTTGCATTTTCAATTAAAATAATATAATTGTTTTATTTAAATATTGAGAAATACATTTTGAAAGAACTTTTTTTATGTAAATTTTGTTGTTGTCATGATTTCTTTTACGATGAAAAACTATTGTTGAGTCTTGAATCTCAGATGAAAATTATTTTCTTTTACTTCTAAGGTGATCCGGGCAGTTTAATTAATAATTAATATCTGATGTTTATTTAAAAATAATTAAAAAAATTCATCAAGACAAAAAAAACTTTTTTTCACTTTAATCCAATATTAATTGACTTTATTATTTGAAAACAATAATTATAATTATAATTATATTTATATATTTTTATTATAATTATTATTATAATTATAATTATTATTATAATTATTATTATTATTATAATTATTATTATTATTATAATTATAATTATTATTATAATTATAATTCACTTTATTATCAGAAAAACATTTTTTTAATTAATTAAAAATTGTTTTTATATCGCACTATCATTTTAACGAGTCAGATTTTCTCTCTGTTAAAATAACATTTATTTTGACAGCTCTCAACAGTAACAGAGGCTACCTGAATACCAATTTAGGCATTAATGTTATGTTAACAGTAACAGAGCGAATTAACAGATACAGAATTAGGCCATTAGAGTTTCATTAGGTACATTTTATTGGTTAACGCTAGATCTTTATGAACACTTACAAATTCACACTGGTAAAACAACATTTATACAGTATAGAGTTTACAGATTTACCACAAAATTGAAAAAAAATTCTTAATACTAAACTAAAAATAAAATAATAAAAATGTAATACAAAATAATTACAACTATAATCAAAATTAGAGGAACAACATTCTTTATTACTTTTTTGTCATTTTAAAATTTAATAGGCCTGTTCTTTTGCTTGATACGAGTAACTCCGATCAAAATGGATCATTTCGTTTGCTTTAGGTTAGGTTAGGTTAACTTTACTCTTCGTCTAAACCTAGTAATGGAAAATTGTCAAATTCAACTTTTTTTATTTTTAAAAGACACAATTAAAAGAAAATTTTCAAAAAAAAAATTTTATCACATAGAATGACCCTAGGGCAACTTATTTTTACTAACAAAAGGTCAAATTGGTGGATATTGCAACTTTTATCCCCAAAAAAGGGGTAAAAAACATCCTGTCAGTCCGGACTATTCGCCGGACTTAACATACGGAGTCCGGCGGGCGATAACTCAAAAACGCGTGAAGTGATTTCAATAAAATTTTGGAATTAGTATTTTTTGGTCCCTAATAGAACCCTATTGATTTGGGGTGTGATCGGCGCACGGGGTGGAGCACCCCCCATACAAATTTTTTGGAAAATACAGTTTTTTAAGAACATGTGAACGGATTGCAATGAAATTTTGGGATTGGTCCATCATAGAACCATATTGATTTTAGGGGGGATCAGGGCAGGGGGTGGAGCACCCCCCATACAAATTTTTTCGACAATACAGTTTTTTAAGAACATGTGAACGGATTGCAATGAAATTTTGGGATTAGTATTTTATTTGTCCATCATAGAACCATATTGATTTGGGGGGGGGGATCGGGGCACGGAGTGAAGCACCTCTCATACAATTTTTTTTGGAAAAAATCAGTTTTTTTAAGAACCCGTGAACTGCTTTCAATGAAATTTTGGGATTAGTGTTTTATTATATTAAATGATGGTTCCATGGAGGGGTTTACAGAACTTGGGTATATTATTATCCGTTCGTGTTAAATTCTGACAATACTATTGCATAACATTCGACGAGCCATACTTGCCTGTCGTTTTTTTTACTTGATCCGATCTACTCGGAGCGATGATTTTCTAACCTTACAAAATAGATGGAGTCAAGTAGGTTAGTTGCCAAAATGACAGTGAAATATTATAATTTTAATAATACTTATTTTAAAATAATTTATTATTAAGTTATAAGACAAGTTTACAAGACAAAAAAAAATAAAATAAAATAAATATATTTTTATAAACAAAATTTATTGAGGTTATAATATTTTGATTAGATCCCAGCAACGAACAAAAGTTGGTCTACGTTAACCTAAAGTGATCTGTGACGTCGACTGATCTAACTGAACCTATCCTAACCTACCCTGAGTATGTGACCTGATCAAGCAAACGAACAGATCTAATGAGTTTGTTTGTTTATTTTCAGTCAAACTAAGTATTTCAAAACAAAAAGTAATAAATTTTATACAAACACGTTCAATGAGGGATACTTTACGATTTTAAAACCCAAATATGTCGTGTCGTGGGGTATGGCCATAAGACTGAATACTATATATAACTGCCAATAAAACGCTCCTAGTATACAGGTATTATAATATCTAATGTTCAAAAATAAAATTTAATAAATCGCATTTCTGTATCTTTTTTTGACATATATAATTTCACTTAATTTACAATAGAAGCATGAAACCATAAAGTTAAAATAAAAGCGAGAACCTAATTAGATAACAAACAATAGTTTGATTTTTATGCACATTGAGATTTTTTTAACGCAGTTTATGTATGTAAAACTCAAACATTGACGATGGTTTAGAAATATAATAGCCATCAATTTAATTCAAAATGCGTTAAAATAATAAATGAAATATGTGTTTAAAATTGAGTTTATTACCACGTGGCAAAGAATACAACAACATTGAATTGACTTTCTATTTCGCCAATAGGAAAATTTAAAAATTATTATAAATTGTTCTTTAAAAAGTTTAATCAAAAAGAACAATTAAAACAGAACACAAGTATAAGTCAAAGTAAAAAAAACCTGAATTGTTGTTGTTTCTTTCAGTAATCAATCATTCTGTTCAAAAATTATATACTAGAGTTGTTTCTTTTGCATATTGATTTTCCTACACTCTATATGCAAAAAGAAATATGAATGGTCCATCAGGATTTAGCAAATCCTTCAAACATATTAACATTTCTAAGACGCTAAAATCCCTAGAAATAACAGTGTATCAATAGATCTTGGACTCTAAGGGCCAAATTTATCAGAGTGGATTAAAATAATTCAGATCCACAGATTATGGAATCCTCGCATTATAAATTTGACAGTAGTCAAAGTTACCGGAATAGATTAATGGCTCAATTCTGTATCTGTTAATTCGCTGAGAAAACTTGACTCGTTCAAATAATAGTGCGATATAAAAACAATTTTTAATAATAAATGTTTTTGTGATATAAAGTGTATTATAATTATAATAATTATTATAATTATTGTTTTCAAATAAAAAATTCAATTAATATTGGATTAAACTGAAAAAAAGTTTTTTTTGTCGTGATGAATTTTTTTAATTATTTTTAAATAAACATCAGGGGCGCGATTCTGTAACTATGACAAGTCGTATTTTAGTGACAAATCGACCAGATATGACAAAATGGCCGAAAACGCGATTCTTTATTGATGACAAAAACATTGTAAACTCATTTAACTGTCAAAAAATCTCATCGACTTTTTTTAATGTGACAAGTTCATTTGTGTTTATAAAATCCAACCTATTCGCTTTGTATATATTGCTTATATTTTATATTTCAAATCTTATAAAAAGAAAAGAGAAGATGAGATTACAACCAAAATAATTTTTTTAATCTAAGACTTTGTGGTTTTTTATGGTTTAATAAATATATAAATATAAATGCGCTCTTTTTATTTATTTATTTATTATTTACTTATTATTTGTTTATTATTTGTTTATTATTTATTTATTATTTATTTATTATTTATTTATTATTTATTTATTATTTATTTATTATTTATTTATTATTTATTTATTATTTATTTATTATTTATTTATTATTTATTATTTATTTATTATTTATTTATTATTTATTATTTATTTATTATTTATTTATTATTTATTTATTATTTATTTATTATTTATTTATTATTTATTTATTATTTATTTATTATTTATTTATTATTTATTTATTATTTATTTATTATTTATTTATTATTTATTTATTATTTATTTATTATTTATTTATTATTTATTTATTATTTATTTATTATTTATTTATTATTTATTTATTATTTATTTATTATTTATTTATTATTTATTATTTATTTATTATTTATTATTTATTTATTATTTATTTATTATTTATTTATTATTTATTTATTATTTATTTATTATTTATTTATTATTTATTTATTATTTATTTATTATTTATTTATTATTTATTTATTATTTATTTATTATTTATTTATTATTTATTTATTATTTATTTATTATTTATTTATTATTTATTTATTCCATACCTTTCAATCCTATCCCTTAAATAATTAAATTCCTTATTTATTGTAATAAATAATTTTTAATTGAGTTTTATTGATTTTAATAACAAAATTTTGTTATAAGTGTCATAATTTCTCATTTGACCATTTACCAAAAATGTAATCTCATTTTTCAACAAGAATCAACATTCTATGAAATATGACATGACAAAGTGACAACGAGTACTTCTCATTTCGGACTTTTCTCATATGACAATGTCATTTTAATACATATAGAAATAGAATGACACTAAAATGTTTTTATTTTAGATGGTGGTGCGAGATACAATAAAATTATGAACGCAATTGTGTTTCACATTGTGAAAGATAATTGTCCTTTGTCGACTACCGACCACGAAGGTTTTAAATATTTGATGAGTACCATTGCTCCAATATTTAAGGTCTCAGGGAGAAAAGTTTAACACTTCGTGTAGTGGAAAAATATAGTTTTATCTGGTATAATTAAGGACCGATTAGGACAACAATCTGAAGTAGTTCTTACGACAGATATTTGGACAGAACAAGCAAACGTACGAAGTTTTCTGGGTCTTACAGTTCATTTTCTTCAAAATTATCAGTTAGAATCAGTAGCAATAGGTGTGAGTCTCACACATCACAATATATTGCACAATATAGTTAAAAAAAATTTTTTTGGACTGGAATATAAAGGAGAATGAGGTTATAAAAACTAACAAAAAACAATTTAATTTATAACTAATAAGTTTATTTTTACTTAATTCAGGTTTTAGCTGTTATAACGGATAATGCAGCCAACATGAAAAAAGCTGTAAGGGAAATGTTTGTTGAAAATAAACATTTAGGTTGTGTGTCAAAACAGTATGGATTATATACCTGATGTAATAGAGTTAAAACAAAAAGTTTAAAAAATCGTCACTTACTTCAAACAAAGCGTAAAAGCAGCTGATTTGCTTAGAAAGGAACAAGAATTTAAAAAAAATAAATACAAACTTATTCAAAGTATTGTCACGCGATGGAACTCGTATTATTATATGCTAGAAAGAATTTTAAAAATGAAAGTTTTTATTAATGCAATTTTATTTAATATCGATGCAGCCCCTGCAATGCCTACTTCAGAAGAAATCAATAACTTAGAACAAATTCTCTCTCTCTTAAAACCTTTGGAAGAAATTACTAAGGAACTCAGCAGCCAAAAATATGTTACGGCGTCCAAAATAATTCCATTGATGAATTGCTTAAAATATTCTATTAAGAACAAAAAATGTTAACAGTAATTGATAGTTATTGCTTCAACACTAAAAAACCAGATAAAAATATTGAAACAGATTTTTTACTTGCAACCAGGGTTGGCAAAAACCCGGGTTTTTTTAGAAAAACCCAACCCGCGGTTTTAATTGGGTTTTACTGGGTTTTTCAGCGGGTTTTTCTGGGTTTTTATAGAAAATTTAGATATAATGTCTCTTCATTACATTATATCTAAAACAATTAAGCAAAAAATAAACGAGCGAACACGCTAGATGCATAATTTTTTTAACTTGCTTTATCAATTCTCTTTTATTATATATTCGTTAAAATAAACTGAAAAAAATATATATCTCCCAACTTTTCGCGCAGACATACAGTTATTAACCGTTTTTTAGACTCGCATACTTTCTCTTTCTTTGACACTAAAGCGATATATAACAAAAGTGCGGCAAGATATTCTATCTCTTAACACATAAAGACAAAGAAAGAAAGATTTTTTGTTAGTGCATTTTTAGTGCTGAAATTTGGCTGTCTGAAAAACACTCAGATTTTCTACCTTACTGCTTGGCTTTTAAAATTCAAGATCCTGAATATTTTCCAGTGTCTATGTTTAAAAGCGATGTCACTGTCTGAGTCTCAAGATTGGTGACCAATAAATTATTTTAAGTTTGCACTATGAATTCTATTTATTTAATAATTTTTATTTTGTTGTGTTTTATTTTTTTAGTTATTTTATAATACTTAATTATATTTTTCTGACATTTTTCGTTATATTTGCACTTGGATTTTTACTAATAAACAATGAAATAATGTTAAAATTTGGCGTTTATTCTGAATAAATTAAATTAAAACAGGAAAAATTAGGAAAAGCCCATATGGGTTTTTCAAGGTGAGTTTTCTCCAAAAAAACCCATTGGGTTTTACTGGGTTACCCAGTGGGTTGCCAACCCTGCTTGCAACAGCCACAATACAAGATCCAAGATTTAAAAAAATACATTTTTCGAATTTACTAAATGCGTCTAACGCAATTAAAAAAATCAATTCTTTATTATTGGACGATAAAGTACCAAATCAACCAAATGTTATTGAAGCCGAAACAGAAGAAGCATCATCAATTTGGGGTATTCATGACAGGTTATATCGAACACAAGCGAAAATTCCGGTTTCATTTAATAACAATTTATCAACTGAATTGTCCACATATTTAAAGAACCCTCTATTAAAAATAACAGCAGATCCTTTCGTGTTTTGGAATTTAAAAAAAATTGTGCTAAAATTTTTAATTATATGTGCAACTTCTGTTAGTTCAGAACGGATTTTTCATTAGTTCTAGCCATACAACCTGCTAGCAAATCTCGTCTCGATCCGGAGAGACCGGCAGAGTTAATTTTTTTTAATTCCTTAAAGAAATCCGATTGGGTGTTAGATGAATAATTTTTTTACCAATAAGTTTTCTTAATTAGATATTTTTTTGCAATTTTTGTCACTTTTTTTAAAAAATGAATTGCCTGTTTTCTTTTGTGATATTTTTACTTTACTTATTTTATTATGTCTGAGTTATTTTTTTTTAATTCTTTAAAGAAATTCGATGGGATGTTGGATGAATATAATAATACTTTTGTCACTATTTTTTTTTATTTTAAAATGAATTGACTATTTTCTTTTGTCATATTTTTACTTTACTTATTTTATTATATTATTGATTGATTGTATGTTTTTGAATTACATAAAAAAATTTTTTACCTATTTATGCCAATTTTTTTTACTAAAGATCAAAATCGATTTATTTAGCCGATTAATAATCGAATCGATATCAATCGAACTATAAAACCGACTTCAAAAAGAATCGACTTTCCCATTTGACGCACTCCCTACGCTAGTGCATCTCAAGTATAGTATTGTTCATAAAAGAATTTATTTAAAAATACTATATTTGCGACAATTCTAACACCAATAAATAATTGGCGTAAGATTTGTCCCAAGTGGGTCTGACCATAGCTAGAACAAACTAATACATATAAACCTCGAGGAACAAATTCACCTCATGGAGGAACAAATTAACCTTAACGAATAGATCGTCAAGTTGATATTTCTTTGTTCGAAAATGGGAGGTACGATCTTTTGACCAGGAAAAATTACCTCCTTCGGTAATTTTTTTCGATTTTCGTCGAAAATATTGACGAATTTATCACGTGACATTTTTGTTGATATTTTTATTTATTACAATTAAAACTACAGTGGCCAAAATAATTAAAATATTAATTAAAATTTTAGTAATATGAAAATTAATAATTATGGATACAAGCAAAACAAATATAATTATTATTATTTATAATTAATTATTAACATCATTCGATGTTTAGTGCCTAAATATTGAATTTAAATTATGTTTTTTTTATTAGGATGTTAGTTCAGACATTTTGGAAAAAATTATTAATTTTATTCAAGATAAGCCATTTTTGTATAATTGTCGACCACCAAAAATATCAATCCGATAAAAGGATAAAAATTACTAAACCAATAAATATTATTTATAATAATATTAAATAATAATTTATATTTGTATTTTTGACTTCACTTGTACACAAAATTTCTTTCGTCAACTTTAAAATTTTGACATTTCATATTCAACACTATACTCACTCACACAAACAAGAAAATATTAAATGAAACGATATATTTCATCAAAAATGCACCTGAGGTTCAAAAATTGTTCTTCCTATAGTCTTTTTATATGCTCCTGCTGTTCTTGCTATGGTCGGGCGGAGTAAGTATAGTATTTTTGATAAATCTCTTTTATGAAAAATACTATACTTGAGCGCACTAGCGCAAGTTTTTGGTCAAATAGAACACTGAAGTAATAATAATAAACGCTACAAAACAATTGCATATAATTAAAAATAATAAATATTTTTGATACGGAAAATATTTATTTTCGATTGAATTAACGTTTGTATGAATTTAAATTCATTCATAAATTTTTTTAAAACTATAATAATGAATATACATAAAATTGTAAAATTTTCAGACGATAGAATCTGAAAATTTCTAGTAGTATACGGCAAACCAAATAATAATGGACCCATTATTTTCTCTCGTGTAGAAGCATATGAAAATTGTTCAATATTAATCTAATACAATTAGCAAATTTTTTGTCTTGAGTCCGGTAGTACCTTAAGAAATATATTTAGCAACAAGCAAGGAATTCAGCAACACCTTTATTTATTCTTTAATTTTTTGAATTTTGATTCTTAATAATAAATGAAAATTAAAAAAAACGTATAATACAATATTTTGAGTATTCTGTATAAATGCATTATTATTCATATTTTTTAGTTATTATTTTTTACAATACTACTACTACTACTACTAAGAAATCAGTTTTCAATTTCAAAAGGTTAAAATAGTTTGACTTTTATTTTTACAAATAAAAAAATTTAATTACTTGTATGGAAATGGAACCCAGAAAGAAATTTTTTATGAAGGTAAAATTATAGGCTATTATGCAAGTGTCAAAGATATTTATAATAAATATATAAATGAAAAAAGCTACTTGCATTGGTAACGAATTTCAGAAATAAAATATAAAAGTTAATTTGACCGAATGTCAAATGAGTAGGCATTATATTATATTACAATTTAACTTTTTTTTTATTTTAAATTTGAAAGTCCCTCTTTAGAATCTAGTTATAAACCCTTTGACCTGGTTTTTAAATTAAGTAATATAAACCGTATACTACAGGAAACTAAATTACATTGAACATTAAATATCTGTGGCTTTGTCACATTTTTTACCTTTGTATTTCTTTATTTCTATTTATTTGTGTATTTTCCGTTCTCACCCCTCTTTTCGATTTTATTGTACGAAAATCAACATTATAGAGAGGAATGTAAGATGTCAGATTATTTTTCAGTTTTATTCTTATAATGCCAAATTGTAATTATCTGGTAAAAAAAGTACAATATATTCATCTAAAATAGTAAGGTTTATTTTTGATTTGGTCATTGACCTAGACACGAATTTTACAAATCTTTTTCTATTATTTTTTTTAACTAATATCAATACTGCTTCAAAAAATGATACTCAAAATTAAAATAAACAAAGAATACGGGCAAAAAAAGAAAAAAAAAATTGAATATTGCCAAAAATTAAAAAATTTCTTGATTCATTATTTACTTATTTCTACAAAGTTATTTGTTTTTAAGCAAAAGATTCAAATCATAAAATCATGGTTATATTAGTTTTTCCGTTCCAACCAAAATTTTGATTTTCATTGAGATTTTTGATTACAATTTACAAATTATATTAACTGATGAAATATTGTGTGAAAAAGTTGAATTACATTTCTTAAATAAAATTACCGATAACAAAATAAAAATGTGATAAATTCAAAAATTTATTTTTTATGTTTTGTTCAAATATTTTCAGTTGATAAGTGACGATAACGAAAAAAATTTATAATAATAATATTAATATTCAGAAAATCCATAATATAATTTAAAATTTACACGATAATTTAAATGTCCAGGCATAGGCATTTAAAATTTAAATGACGCGAACTGTAACACATAAATATGGTTACTTTCTCAAGGTGTGTGTCATTGCCTTTATTTGATTTAGTGAATGTTTGCATGTTTGTGTTTGCTGGTGTTTTATGATCATATGGGTGTGCGTAAAAGCATTGGTTTCTAGATAAAAAATGTATTATTTATTAGTGGCGTTTTTTAATTCGTCCGATTCTACAGAATTTTTGATTCTGTAAGGGAATTTTTGATTCTGTAGAATCAAACAAAAATTTTCATAGAAATTTTTGATTCTGTTATTTTACAGAATTTTTGAGAATTTTTCCAGAACCAAAAAATATTATTACGGTTCTTGAAAATGGATGGCGTTTTCTGCAAATTTTAGAATTGCCTCAGTTGGCAACTCTGATATTTTTTCATTATTTTTTTTCTATTAATTAAATTTTTTTGACAGATCATTTGTAAACCAAAAAATTACATAAATTTGTTACAAATAAATGATAAAAAATATATATATTTATGTGAAAATATAAATAAACAAATATAGAATTTCAAAAGTTAATCCCGTGATTAATACATAAAAACAATTTTTCATATAATGTATATTTTTCTTGAATTTCCCGCAAAAACAAAAAGAATGAACTTTGTTCAAAGTAAGGTTTGGCAAAGTTTATGAATTTATACAGACCTATTATACAGAATTTATTCTGCAGAATAATATATAATAAATTATCTACTTGCATTTTATATAAAAAAATATGTGAACTAAAACAGTGTATATGGGTTCGTATATTAATACAGTCGTATTCATGTGTTTTCAAATGAAAACCGGCGCCCGTAATTGATAAGATAGAATTAAAAAAAAAAAAAATTATAAAAAATATGATGTTGTTATCTATATAAAAAAAATTACGTAATGTTGCATTATAGATATGTTGTGAAATTTATTTTAATAAAAATGAAATATATCCCCCATCATCAATACAATTATAATTAAACATAATAAACACACCGACTATGCGATGTCGAAAAAAATATTAGCTTACAGTTTTCAGCAAATATTAATGAAATTTTTAATCATTTTCATCCTTTTTTTATTTTACATCCGACGCAATCACTGCATTAAATCGTTAAAGATCCAATCAAGTTCAAATCTAGTGGCATTTTAATTTAATTTAAATCAAATCGCCACAATCATTTTTTCGTCTAATATATGGTGTGACGTTTATAAAACAAGCTAGTGACCCTACGGTAATTTATTGCAAATAATACATATTTAAAAAAATTTATAAATGTAATATACAAATTAAAAACATAATGAGAGTATTATATAGATAGTTGGGTTTAAATTGTAACTTTTTCATTTAAAAATTATTCAATAAAACTATTAGGGTTAAACATCTAAATCTTTTCATTTATCACTAAAAAAATAAATTATTATTAATATATGTTTGGTTGAAATTTTGGGTATTTATTATCTATTGAAAATAGATAATAATTAAAAATAGGTACACTATTTATTTCTAAGGCAAATGCTATAAAAGTTTTAAAGCTTAAAATAACTCCTGAAATTCTTTCTGAAATCTTAAAAATTATTAGAATCGCAGATATATTAAACCATAATTTTTATTATTTAATTATAAAAAAAGAACATAAAAAAAATGTATTTTAAGATGAGTTAAATGAGTTAAAATGAGATAAAAAAAATTATTATTGAATTTGAAGATATTCATGTGAAGGAAGTTTATGAATAAGGAAAGATACCATAAAAATGAATTTCGGCACAAAAAAAAAGAATTGGTTTATAGAAGCATTGCCAAATTTTTTAAACAATAAACATGTAAGTATTAGAACAAGAAATTTTTAAAAAAGGAGCGTCAGAAAAAATGTAAATCCAGAGACACTTATTTTGAATCAATTATTAAATGTATTAAATGTATAATCCTTTGTGTGCATCCTTTTAATAATTATCAAAATATTTATTTACTATATAAATTCCCTATAATTCGTGAGTGAAACCAGTGAGGGTGTTTACATGTAATGGATACTTTATCTATAAAATATATTTCATGAAATATGTACTCAGTTTATTAATAATTGCTTATTATGGGATTGCAAATCATATTTATTTCAAAAAAGTGATCAAATAAGAAATGACTTTATTTCTGGTACCTGGAAATGCCATATTTTCTATATGAAAGTTGTTTTTAATATGATTTAAAGCGGTATTTTGCTGTATATCCTGTGTCGAGATATCAACCTACTATATATAGAAGGTTGTGGCCCAGATACATATATTTTTTTTTAAATTTTATATACATATACCTAATAACAATTATGGAGGATAACATATATTTAATTTGATTAAAGTCAACTATAGTGTGCAAATTTAATATGATACCATACAGTAATATAAAATAACCAAAAATCATGTTAAAACCAATTCCTGAATAAACTTGTGGACTTTAAGATAAATTGAAAATCCACTTTCGTATATATACATTAATTTAGCATTTGATTTACTCTGCATTAGAAGGATAAGTTATAAATTTGAATTTAAGTAATTTTTATGTAACTGATGTTTTAACAAAATATTTTAAAAATTTATTTAAGCTTTAATTACAAAAATTTTGATTGAAAAAATTAATCAAATTGCTATTTCCGAATTATTTTCTTTTACAACAAACATTCCCAATTTAATTGGAATATATATAATTATAGTTCACGGATACTTTTAATTTATATTACTATATAATACTATTACATATATATAATCCATTATTTATTTCATATTACTATCACAATATCCACGTCTTTTTTGCAGTCACACAAACAAACTTTAACGACTCAAGGTTAAAAAATTTAAGAATTTTAAATCCAAACCTTAATAAATATATAAAAGAAAATTTCACATTATTAATTACTAAACTCTTCCTGAACCACACCAGCTTTTTAACGTATTTCTATTTCAATATATTGATATTATCTTTTTCTTATGATGATTTAGTATTGTTTATTATTTTAATTTTTTTATATGTTGCTGAATTTCTTTTTCTTGTTGTTATTATTATTTTATATTTTTTACACGACGCGACGATTTTTTCAAAACAAATAAACATAAATTGTCTCTTTCTATTTTTCTTTCTTTCTCTTTCTGAATAATTATTCTAAATGCTAAAGTCTAAAGTATATTCTGTTGAAAAATAATAATGTATTTTTTGCTTTCGTCTCTTACATTATTTCAATACCACAGGACTATACGTCATATCCTGTATGCAGTCCTTATATATGATGTTAGTCTAAATAAATAATAAACAACAAGTACTGTGTTTATTGATCAAATCATAACTTTGAAATACGGCAGATGAAATGACATTAAGACTAAATTCTGAGGACGGACAATGAATTAATACTATTCGTTTTACGATCAACAAACAAGTAGGATATAGGATATATATATGTTGGATGTATTTATTTCAGGAAAAAACAAACTCATAAAAAAGGACAGTTTGTTGCCCCTATTTTAATTAGAGAGTTTAGATTCTGTCTTCACTTTCAGAATATTATATTATATTCCATATGTATATACTACATATATGGAATAAGAAATATTATATTCATTTTCAAAAAAGTTTCAAGATGAAAGGTTTGTGCCGATGTTTTATGTATATATTTTTCATTGAATAATTGTATCCGAGTACATATATTATTTGATGGACACTTAAGCCTATTACAAGCCATAATGTTATAATAAACCTTGTTTTTTACGTTTCCATTATTAATTTAAAAGAAAAATTCCAATCTTTTTGCATACTCTAAAAAATGTTAAAATAATCTTATTTTATTAACATTTTTTAATTTATAATATGCAAAAATTTAATTTAAAAATGTATGAATGTAGGTACATATATACCTAAACGTAATTAAGAAAATAATTCAATAAAAAAAGATCAAAATTAAACAGTCTTCTTTCTGTTTATTTTTTCATTCAACAAAATGACGAATCTAACGGTAAATAATAAGGAAAAAAACAATAAAAACAAACATTATTTTAAAAAAGAGCGATGATTATAACATATATTTATCCTTCATAGAAAGGATCAAAAAATTAATTTCAATTTAGAAAATTGATCTTTTTCTGCTTAGTATAATATATTTTGTTCTCTATGCTGATTTCATCTTTTGAATGGACTACTTCACTGTAGTATGGGTAAAGTATGGTTGTGAACAGATGAATATATATAAATATATATATATATATTATATATAGACACTGCATACATATACACGTGCATATATATATATATATATATATATATATATATATATATATATATAATCAGGGATTCCACAACAACACACTAACCAACTATCAAAACTCGTTGATATAAATTATTTCTAATTGGCACATTCTTTTGCCGGCCAATCGCCTTTATTTAAAAGATTATTCCGGTACAGAGTGATTCTAAATAGCCTCTACATTATTTTACTAAATTTGGGTGTTTATATATAAATAACATACAATTAAAAGATAGATATAAAAAAACAATTTAATATTAAAGATTATTCATGTCACCCTGTGCGTACGAGCCTGGGAAGCTTTTAACTACCTCGTCGTCTTTGAGCAAAGATCGTGTTCCTGGAACTTGCTTACCTCACAAGCCGCATTGCTGAATGTTGAACCATTTACTTGTTCTATCTACATATATGAAGCGCCATGGATGTTTATATATAGACAAGCAGGTATAATCCTCATCTTATAAGAAATATCTTTTACATCTATATTTTTATTCTGGCCAGATACGAAATTCAAAATCAGTTTTACAAAAATGCACAAAAATAAAATAATGTAGAATTTTATTTCGGCTCCAAAATGATCATTTATATCTCAACGCATTGACACCCTAATTTTTCACCTAAGTTTGTAATGTACTATGAAATGGAATAACTTTTTTAAACCCTTGAGAAGAATCTTTGATCTTTTCAAACATCTAAAAAATCCTTTTGTGTGTTTATGTGTATAAATGCGTTTGTTAGTATTTTTTGTCTAAATCTAAATTCGACATCGATGATTAATTGAAATCAATTTATAAAATGAATTTCTTTAAAGATTTTTTTTTCTTTCTGTGTTTCTTTGTATGGATTGTGTTAAGATTCAAAATTTCATTTAGATTAGCGATTATTATCACCAAAAGAATAAAAAACTGATTTTTCACACATTTATCAATCGACGGGTCTCAACATGTCTGATTGTCCTCTTTGTTTTACTTAAAATAAGTTTATATTATTTTTATCCTTAAACCCCCTCAAGCAAAACAAGAAAAGAAAAAAAACTTTCAAGAATTGTGAAAACACTATAAAATCTCTAAAATAATTAGAACTATTTATTTATATAAATATATTTATAAGAATAATAAGAAAATATACGAGTAGCGGTAGCAGGAAGAGACACGAAAATTATTATTAACTTTACAAAAAAAAAAAAATTGTCAAATAATCAAATGACCTTCTAACATCTGAAATTTTTAAACAATTTAACTTTATTATTATTTTTCTTCTTTTCTTTGTTAGTATTTCTGATAATAACACAAAAGTTAGTATAAAAAAGAATACATAATTTATGTATTTATTTTTAACCATACATGAAAGATTATAATAAATGAAATTTGTAAAAAATGAATAATTTTTTGAATGAACCGGTTCGATTTCCGGTTGTTATATTGGTTTACAAATTGTTACTTTTATAAAGAATAAAAATATTATAACTACTTCTCAAAGAATTTAATAAATATATTTCTACATTCTTGTTGATTGATAAAAAACTCTTATAATATTCTTTATAAAAATTGTCAAATATTTTCCATCAGCTGATGGCTTCTGAACTTTTCCATTGATTATCCGAATTCGATTGAGAACATGAATGTTGGTTAGAGAAATGATTTATCAATGAAGGCTTATAATAAGAAAAACAGTATAAAATCTTTTTTTTTATTGTAATATAATAGTTTCATAATCAAATATTGTGTTTGCCTTCATTGTTTACATTTTATATTCTCAGAAAAATATCAAAATAAAATAAAACTAAAAGAGAAAGAGACAAATATTGTCTCAACATTTATTTAAAAACTTTGTACTGACCCAAAATAAAACCAGAGGTTTTTGCTTTTTGCACAAATATTTATTGATTGTATTGTGTTTTAAATCCTTACAATTTCACAGTCATCGGTATCCACAGAGACACGATCTTTAGTTTAGAATTGAAATACAGGTTTTGTTTTTCTTTTTAATTCACTTAGCTACAATAAATTCACATTTTTTTAACTAAAAAATAAAATTACATTAAATGAATTCGAGGTTGATAATTGAGAATACCAAAGTGTCACACAAGTTTTATTCAATTACTCCGGATTTTAACAATTTTAAATTTCTATAAAGTATACACTAATCGGAATGATAATTTCAACAAGGAAAAAAAATTATAAAAGAACAAAAAGAAGAGAAGAGAAAAACCTTTCTTTATGGCAGGTAATCTAAAATGAAATATCTAAATTTCTATTAGTTGTATTTTTACCCATTTTGAAAATATTCAAGTGAAAAAGTACACACTCATTCAAAAACCAAAAAAAGAAAACGGAAAAATAATAAAAAAGAATCCTTATAGCATCGGCATCATAGTGAGTGATAAACAGATTTTTTTTCGTTAAACAAACCCAATTTCTAAGAACACGTTCTGTTATTTTAACTAGCATATCTCAGACCTTTTCCCATAAAATATTTAAAAAAATATATATAAAAAAGAGAAGGGACAGAAAAAACTTAACTTTTTGAATGCAATTTTGTTTGATAAAAAGAAAAAAATATAACTTGTAATTGCTTTGAGCTGCTATAGTATAAAGAATTTTTAGAAAATCTGTAACATTTGAACATTTGAACATATTAGGAAAAAAACCCATCAAAACAGAAAAATGTCGTTATTATCCTTGATTTTCAATTTTTGTTTAATTATGAGAGAATTACAAAAAGAAGAAGAAGAAATATGCATTCGCATATAGGATTTTACTACAATAATTTCACGTTGAAAATTTAAGAATTAACTAAAAAAATTTAAGATGTTTTAAGATATTTGTGATTGTTTGCTTGTTTTGTGTTAATATTCACAAAAAACATATGATGCACATATATGTACATTGCAATGGGACCAAAAAAGCAACAATGAAACGGAAATTTAATTCACTAAATTGGATTGTTGCTTCGATTTATACCAAATAATTAAATAACAAAAGTATAGTATTTTTTAAACCTAAAATATGTAAATGTGCAAATAACTAAAATTATAGTTCATTAATTCTAAGAATTCGGCTAAGGGATTAGTGGCATTAATAGAATCTAACATTTAGAAAATCCGTATTGAATAATTTGAATATATAGTTTGAGCATAATTATACAAAATATCACCGTTTTTGAACTAATTCAATTAGAATAGCCATAATAAAAAACTTTATAAATAATAATTATCAATATTGGACTGCCAAATGTTTATTTAATCTTCTAATAATATTAACAATTCAACAAAACGTACATTTCTCTGACAGAAAATGATTGTTCTACTAGATTGAAAAAAACCCCTTGGTTTACATATTTATGTAGACATATAAAAGAATTCCTAACCCAACATATTTTAACAATACTTTCGGCGAAAATATTTAGACCGACAAAGGTTTAAAATACAAATAATACTTTATTATATTTAATAAAGGTGCTTAGGTACTTTAAGTAGTACGTCTATTATTAGATAAACAAATATTATTTTATAAGCAAACATAATTTATATAATAAAGTTTAAAATAATTTTCGGCAATTGAAAATATCTAATAAGCCGAAAGACATTCTTACAAAAGATCCTTATTTATATTCACAACATTTCTAATTAGAAAGAGAGATTTGTCCTTTAGCACTATTAATTTATTATACGCACGCGTATTATTCAATTATAATTCTATTTTTAAATTACAAAATTTCAGACATGTCCGAAGATACCAACAGAAACTCTTAAGATGAGAAAGAAATTGAAAAATGTTATATATATGGGATAATGGTCATGCTTTAATTGCCTTTTTTAAATATGTTCAAACATTGATCCAGTCTACTATCAGAATATCTATAAAAATCATCAAAGATTCGAGGTTTTTTAAAAAAATAATTAAAATAGTGCACCCATACCAAAGCCAAACACCTTAATCTACATAATTTTGTACCCTTTTTCATTCGAAATTATGATTTTGAATACACTTGTGATTAATTGTTATAATTTAACAGCATTAAAGTGTTAAAATATAGAAACATAATATTAATTATTCCAGTTTTTTTATTTTTCCTTTATAAGCAATATTTAGTTAGTTCAGTCTTTTCTCGCGATTTTTGTCATTTAAAGGAAAAAGAGAATTTCAAATTTTTTTACTTACAATCAATTCACATTTTGATACGCTGTTGTCTGTATAAAATACAAGACTATCAGCTGGAAGTCCACATGAGCTTGGTTCTCTCAATTTTGATGCCATCAATAGGCAAGCAGCAGCTAATGTTTGTAGATGTGTCTTCCTAACTAATGTTGTGGCCAAAAAACGGTCCATATAGTTCAATGCTAGTAAAAATACTTCCTCTTGACAATTCCGTTCTTGGCATACCTAAAAATTACAGAAAAACAAAAAAATTAGAAAAAATATATAATTTAAAATCTCCTGAGAAAAAATATTAAATCAACATAGTTTTAAAAAATTATAAAAATAGTGTGTGATCGCTTCAGATTTCAAATTTATTTTACATTTAATTTAACCTCTACATAAAATTTACCATTTTACAAAATATTACAAAATTTAATCATTTTTTTAAATTTCAAAAATTTTTGCGGTTTTTTTCTTATTTTTATATTTGAACAATTTTGTTTATTTGTGAGGCACATGTACTTTAGTTATACATATTTATAATTTGAATACTATAAAACCAGAGTGATATACTTTTGTCGGTCAAGAGAGGAATGATTTCCGTTTTATAAGTTAATTCAGTTAATTTTTTTTTTATCTTTTCCTACTTTTTCAGATTCAATAGAAAACTCTTTTTGTTAACTGGAAAGTGTTATAAGAATTTTTTGTCCAATTTCATTACAATCATATGTAATCTAGGTTCTAGAGGCATAATAATTTCAATATTGAAGTATATAAATATTAACTTAAAAAAACCCCAAATTCTAGCAAATTAAAATATTAACCACCAATTAGACACTTTATCATATATGACACAAATTTCTAATAATAGCATCATGTCTTTCTTGAATGTTAGAACTTTCTTAATAAACACAACTATTTGTTTTCAAAATGAAAATTTCCGTTTTTGGTTTACTGAATATCTGATCATATATTTCTGGTTATTGGGTAATTATTGATATAAAATTATATTGCTCACATTATAGGTTTAGATTATAATGCTAATAAATTATGATATATATATTTGTCTTTCAATGTGAAAGATTTTCACAGATTTGATTGAAATTTATTCAATTCACGGCACATTAGCTAAGACATTTAATCCGCCATTATAATTTTTCTTTATATCAGTGTTTGTAGAACCTAATATTTGTTGTTTTTCCATACATTCGGTGTGTTTATCAGTATTATAAACCCTAAAATGTGTTCAACAGCGGGTTTTGAAATAGTGCGGGAAAAAAACTAAGATATGTTAATTTTTGTTTAAATATTTTAGATCGTTCGAAGTTCATATATTGAACAAAATCCTTAATTTAAGACCAACCACGAACATGGACCTGTGAGAACTTACTTCGGTTTATTATATTTAATTTGAAATTCTATCATTTTTTTTTCACAATATTTTCATTTTAAATAATAAGTACATATACATTAAATTAAGGAAATCCTATTAAACACCTTTTAAAAATCAAACTATTTTTGTCAATCATGAGTCAAAATAACAAAAAAAAAAACTATAATTTAAAAAAGAGGCAACAAATATTAATTTATTTTCATATATCATGTCTAAGAAACTAAATTTGCGACCGGATGTGAGGGTCTTGAACTTTGAACAAAAAGAAATAAAAGTCATTTTTGCTTTAAGCCAAATATGGCGCTCTAAAGAACAAACAACAATCTGTCAAACTAATTAGATCAAAACTATTTCCGCAGCAATATAATATATATTTCAAATTGTTTGATTTAATCCCTTTCTTTTATTAACTATTATCATTTACTATTACTAAGTATAGAGTTTCGAAACAAATAAAAATAATTATTTAATATTTATTAATTTTAGTTATTTATTATTGTAATACTTAAACTCACATACAAATTGAAAGGATTGCAAATATTGACTTTATTACTAATTAATTAAAGTTTTTCATTTAAAAAGTGTTCTAGATTTTGTACACTTTTGACGCGAAAAATTTTAATTAACATTATTCTTTGATAAGTAGGTACTTCATATAAAATTGTATTTCTTTTTTAAATCGCTGTAGTTTATAAAATCTGTTGTGCAAAAAAATATATCTGCTAAATTAAAAGATCTCAAGAAAATAATTAAGTAGAACTATACTATAAAAAACCCACATTTAAAAAACATTAAAATCTGGCTAAACCTTTAAAAATGTTGTTCCTATTGTTGAAATTGTTGTATTGAAATGATAAGAACGATATCTACATCCCACATACAGGGAATTTTTCTTTTGACGATTGATATTGATTTTACTTTAAAGTTTTTTTCTATTTAGTTTTTAGTTTAATCAAAACTTTCACTTCCGTTCTACGAATGATCTGGTTTTATCTTAAACCTCTTTAAATTTCTTTATTTTTACTAATATTTTAATTGCAGTTTTTACTCATTTTTGTTAAGTATTGTACTTATTTTGATTCAAAGTTATTGTGTAAACAATCTATACTTTACACAATTTAAAAATTAATCATTTGTCGGGAATAAAGTTAATCAAAACAAACTTTCTTTTGTAAATTTAAAGTTATTTTTAACAATAATAGTAGATTAAACTAATAAAATACAGCTATCAGTTTTTTAAAAGAAAAATTTAACCAGTTTGATGAAATGTTTAAAATCTTAGGATTTGGAATGTTCTTCTTATTTAAAAATATCGTTTAAAGCTGCTATATATAATAAGAGCAAGAGATATGTTTTTCTTGATCGTCATTTTTTAAAGATTCTATACCTAAATCTTTAAAAAATATGTACTTATATTACATATTATTATAAAAAATTCTTTTTCGTGAATACAAAATTGTTTACACTTATGAAACAAATATTTAACTCAGGCATTTACTATATTTTTTATACCGAACTAAGTCAAACCCAAATCCAAGTTTTGTTTGGTTAATTTGATAATGTCTTTTACTTCTAAACAACAAATAACAGTCTCTGCGGAGAATTATATTTGGCATAGGAATATCATTTGTATAATATATCATATTAACCAATTAAAAGTTTGAAGATCAATAAACTTGAATGGGTTAAGTATTGAGACAATATTTTTAATTTTTGTTGAATCATCAATTTAAAAGAAAAAAATCACCAGAAAAAACATAAGAGTGTGATATTTTTATTATTAAAGACCTTTAATTTTTTGCAACAAAAAAATCGAAATTCGCATTAAAAATATTGAACGAAACCAATAAATTCACTATTATCACTCTGTACTATTTAATTTAGAAAGGCGACACACCATACATACTACTGAGCCCATAATATAGGTACGTCGTGGTATTGAACTAAGATGGTTATATAAATAAATATTAATATGGCTTTAATAATTGCCAAAGGATATATGTAACCTGCTCTGAAGAGAGTTCATTAACTAATTTTAAAAATATATATACAATTGTCTTAAATTGAATTATTTTTTCTTGGTTTTTATGGCAAAATGCACATTCGTATTTAGTAAATATTTTCACGCCTTTCTTAAAAAATAAAAAGAAGGCCTATATGCCATATACATATGATTTGACATTAACACAACTAGTTAATAATAGATTTAAAAACTAAACAAGTTTTGAACTTATACTTATCTATAACGCTCCATCAGGAAAGATTTGAATTTAGAATTAAGAAAAAGTTCATTAACACTATATAAGGCGAGCGTGCTTCTAGGTCTTATGTATTGGTTATTATTATTACCAAAATTTAAATCTCCAAAGCTTCGATTGGACGTCTGATCTAAATAGGATCTTTAAATTCAGTTATTTTTAAGCTAAAGATACAACATTTAAAAACTAAGTTTAAGCTTTTGTTGTTAATTTTCATATGTTACTTTTTTTGTTTGTTAACCTTAATTGAACTATCTTCGTTTTCAATTATTTAAAAAATATTATATAGTAAAAGAACGTAGGTACCGCGTTCTGCGTCTAACTAACGAGATAAAGATATTTTAGTGATCGAAAATTACGAACAAAAATAAAAAAACAAATCATATGCATAATTGTAATTGTATTAAAAAATAAGCTATTTAATAAAAATCTGTACAGCACCTATCTCTCTAAAACTAAACACTTTTGTTAAAATTCAAGCTATTGTTTTTAATTCCATAACAAAGTATATAGAGACATTAAATACAATTAAAAAATGCTCTGATGCTTGTCAAACTTACATAAAACTTGTATTTAACTTCACATCATGAAATTTATTTCCCATAAAAAACATAACAAGCTAACTATTAAAAGTACTTTAAGTAGTTAGGTAAACTGCGGTTTCAGTGTAAATCAAACGCAATCGTCAGGTTTACTAACTAATAAAACTAATAGCGCCAGTGCCATCTAAAAATAAGCTGCGTCCAGGAATTTATTATTACCCCAAATTATATCGAGCTATTATTTTGTTTTAAAAGTTTTTGAGTTGTATTAGGTTTAATTAAAATATTTTTTTGTAGCACTGGAATTTGGAAATTTTAAATACGAAAGAGAGAAAAAAATTAAATATTGGGTGAATGTAACTTGATTAAAAAGTTAAATTTTAAAAATCTGTTAGCTAAAGATAAATTTTTGACACAAATTCACTCTAGTTTACTGGTTGAAAAGCTCAAAATTTGACGTTTAAAATTAAAAATATTTCAGTTTAACAAATTCAGTAAAAAAATATTTGAATTGAATAAAATGAAAAATAATTTAATTTATTTAAGAAATAAAGAAAAATGTTGACAGCGATAAAAATTAATATTAAGTATAAGTAAATCTTATATTAAATGTAAATTTTCATAAAGTTTAGTTTACTGCAAATAAGTATATTATATTTTTCTAATTTTTTGAAGAGGAATTAAAATTGTCATGATTAATGGAAAATACGTTTTCAAAATTTTTGTTATTTTACGTGTTTTATTTTTTTAATATGTATACAAAATTTAATCACCAAATTTTTAGTTTCTTAAAACTTATTTTTAAAGGAGCGATCCAATTTCATGATAAAAAGTATGGAAATTCGCTTGCAGATTAGCAAAATTGTGTGCACCTTATGTAAGGTTTTATCGTTTTTTTTTTTGTGCAATAGCCAATAGGAAAGAACTTATACAGATTTTTTTCATATTTAGTATGATTTAATTAGAATAAAGTAAAAGGTGAAGCAACATTTCGGACTTTCCAAAAAAAAACTACCCACCCGCCTGGAAAAATCCCCGCACACCATTCATTGGTACGAGTTCTGGTATTTTGCGAAACTGGTAAATTTGTGTTAGGTTTATTTTAAAAATCACAAAATATCGCAAAATTAATTGTATTTTAAATACTTCTACTTATTTAAATTTAAATTCTTCCATAACAGAGAACCTTAGTAGAAAGTATGAAGTGTAGTGAAGGTTAATCCTAATAACTTTTGTATCAAATTTTTAAAATATAAATGTTTTCATTTGAGAAATCCATAATAACTTTCTGCATACTGCTCTAATTATTACATCAAGAACATGGAAGCTATAATTTTTAAATGATAATAAAGGTAAAATATTTGGTGAATTACTAAAAAAAAGTTTTATTATTGTTTTACGAAACAAATTCAATGGTAAAAAATTTGGATTTTTTTAATGTAATACACATAATATATAAAAACACTTTACAGTTTTTGTTTCATGTAAAAAAAACGTATATAAGTAGGTAATCTATTCTCTTTTTTTTACTTACTTTAAACCAATGCAATTTTATCGTTTTTGAAAACATAACTACAAACGCATTCTAACTAATAATTTTTTAATACTTTTTTTTTATTTAACTTAAGCTCAATCCTTTTAAAATTTAAAAAATTCTTTTAAATATAGAAATTTTTTTCATCAGCTGATTGCGTTAAATTTTTTGCAATAAATAACTGTGCGAGTGTGTGGTTTTTAAATGTGACGCCTATCCGAAAATAGTCATCGTAACATTTCGTGAATGTAAACGTTTGCTAAATACTTTAAAAAGAAGAAAACAAAAAGATAATATTATATTATTTTCATTGAATTCACTATCATGTATATTTGTTTGTCGCCATCCGATTATAATAATATATGTTCCCTAAATTATATCTTCTTTATATATTTTTTTTGCGTGTGTGTATGCCCCAATATTGAATTAAAAGCTATTTCTATTAGGAAGAACAAACTCAAAAATAACAAAACACAATAAAATGTTTGCCTACGTTTGCAAAATTCGGCAATTTGTGCAAGAAGATTTTGATTACAAAAAATACATTAAACAGACAAGAAGAGAAAAAAGAACGAAAATAAAATTCTTGCATTAAAAAGTATAAAAGACAAATTAAAAAACCAAAACCATAAGAAAATATCAACTTTTAATAATATCAGAAATGCGGCATATTCTTAAAATTTTCTGAATAAGAAATGGACATCAACAGTTTAGTGGCTCTGGCTAGCATAGGTTTTCTTGCTTATTATTAGCAGATCTTGTACTTGATTATAATGGAATTTAAACAAAACATAACTTTAATATTAAAATAAAATTAGAGAATTCTTACAGAAGGATACAATCTTTATAATGTTAATCAAAAATGAACTATAGATTTACGTATATTAAGTCAAGTTCTTTTAATAGTTTTACTATTCCGTATTAATGAGTGTTAGTTTTAGTATTAACTGATATTAAAAGAAAATGTATACGTGATTTGATTGGATTGCCTAGATAACATCTAGGCCAACATTTTTTTACCAATTTAAAAATTAAGTATGTACCTACATACATAATATTCCTACAATTCCTTAGATAAATATCAAAATACTCTATATATATTTAATGTTAATGAGGAGACATATCTCTGATTTCTGACAATTTTTACTAAAAATTTTTACATTTTACCTATTCATATGTACTTACACTTGTTGATTTGGCTTACCATGAAGAATTTGGTATTGTATATTACTTTTGAAAGATATTTCCTATAAATTTTTTCACAAATATCAACTCTACCAAAACAACATGAACAAAAAAAAAAAAAAAATACATATATATATATATAAGAACAAACATACAAACACATAATTGACACAAACGAAAACTGCTCTCTCTCTAAGAATATAAAATATAATATTATATACTTAGAGAGTACGCGATACGACTTACTTTATGAATAGTTACGACATCTAAAGCTTTTTTAAATAAATTATTGGTCAACGACGTTTTGCCTTGAAAATGACGTACAAATTTAAATCCAACTCGTGTTTTTGATCCAATACAAGAAAAAATTGGAAAAGTCTAATACCTTCAGTTAAGCTACACGGGACCAATGTTCACACACACAAAGCCACGCAAGAAACATAAACTCGGGTTAAGGATATCAAAGAAATTTAATTTTAATATGTACTATCTATTTACTTATATAACATCAATTAAAAATCAAGAAAACATTCAATTTTATTTTTAAACAATAAATTAAAAAATATTTTCACGAATATAGTTGGTTTACCACAGCAACAAAAAAAAATTTATTTCGAATTTGAAGTCCATTTGCCAAATTTAATCATCCACATAACTTTTCCCCATTAAACAGAAAAAACAAATTCTCTATTTTGCGTAAAACGCGATCCATATATTAAGTATGAATAACAAAATAACAAAATAACAAAAAATAAAAAAATTGCAATTCAATTAATTCAGTAAAAGAAAAAAAAATATTTAAATGAAAATTTACGCTTCTTGATTTTAATTGAAACAGTTCGTTAGTTAAGACCCTCAGCAATTATTTTTAATCGTATACACATATATATATTTTATACTGTACATTAGACTACTATACCAGACTAGGCTAAAAAATTATAAAAATTGTTAATTTTGTATAAATGGTGAAATAAAATATAAATATAAATAATGAATAATACAAGAGTATTTTTATGAGCCTTTTAAAATTTAAATCGACATTCGTTCTTTTTAAAAATGGCTGACTCAATAAGTAACAAGAATGAATTCTAATAAATAAAAATATTATGTACGTAGGTATTTAATATTTTTATTTTTGTAACCAGAAGCATGCAAAACTCAAACACGACACTTACTTAAATGACTTACTTAAATGAAACATTTTTTTTTTATATTTTGAATATAATTATTATACATTACTATATCTAAAATAAAAATACTATTAATAAGTAAATAATGCATATAAATGTAAATATTATATACTAGTGTGTAGGATAATTTTAATGTTCAAAATGAGCAGAAATATAAGATTTAAATATCCACGTAAACTTAAAATGAATATAACCTCACTATTCTTATCGATCCTTAGATTTTGTTCTACTATCTGATTTCCTATATTTTCTAAAATTATATGATCTCTGCCTAAAAATAATTCACGTCAAATATTTGTGTTGTCTCGTCTTGTCTGAAAACAAAAATACAGGAATGAAATGAAAAATCTGCAATCTAAACGTATATATCTACCAATACACACAATCATGTAACATCAAGTGGAATTATTATTATAATACATGCTTTAAGTTAATTTTTTGTTTCTTCTTTTCATTTGACCTCCCTCCTACATTTAACCACACTCGATTCTGATACGAAAACGAATACGACGAAGTTCTCTTTGGCTATACATATACATTCCCATTCCATTCCCGAGAAACAACACGATAAATATATTTTTTTCTTTCTTTTTCTTTATCAGACCACGTTTTTACTTCTTACTTTAATTTTTTTTTGTTCATATATAAATAGGTTCTTATTATAAAAGAACGAAATAAGAAACACAAAATTCTTTTATTAAAAAGTTTATCAATCATAGAGAAAACTACTTACTACTTATATTTTATTTTTATTTTTATTTACATTGCGTACTTGGACGAACTTTTTTTTTTCATGTAGACTTAATTTGATTATAATTCTTACCTCTAGCATCCATTCTGCAACTATTTTTCGCATTGGGGGAGTGATATCATCCTGTACAGTTGTAAAATATGAACACACCGTTGTATATTTTTCTTCAGCTTTTAATAAATTTTCCAAACAACGATCATGCATAAATGTTGGATCTCTGCATGCACTTAATACATGATTTTCAACAAATTGTTGTTGGTGAAGTTGATGATCTTCTGTTGTTACTACAATCTCAGTTTCACAATCGTTCAAAATCACTGTTTCTCTACAAATAAGATCCATATTGCCTAATGCGGCAGTAAAACTTTTATTATACATTAAATAATGTTTTAATTTCGATGTTCAGTAAAAAAAAAAAAACAACAGAACCCCACTTTATTAATATTTTACATATAACTCTCAATAATATTTTTTTCTACGAGTCACTGAAATATAATGCGTATTTACTCATGAAAGTTGAATTTTGAGAATATTTTTAAATACAATACGCAAATCAGCATATAACTCAGAGCATCACACTTACAAATTTTTATCATTTATAAAATTATATTCAATAAAAATGACCGTCAAAAATAAAATAAAAATTAAAATATAACTGGAAATTAAATGGAAGTACGAAAACAAAATTCTCTTTAACTATAAAAAATTACTAACTAAGTATAATTGTTTGACTGTATTAATTGACGACACAGTTTGAATCTTATTAATTTTATTTATAAAAGAATAAAACAGACACATAATTTGACTCAACTTATTTTCTTGTTTTCGAGTCACACAACAGATTTACGAACCGGCACATCGAATGGAAAGACTACTACTCTAACCGGCTTAACTACTGTCATTTTACTCTCGTTGTGTTTCATAAGTTACTACATTACTTATTACAGCTGTTTTTTATTTTTTCGATGTATTTGTGATTTAAAATAATTTTCACTATTCCTATGTAAAATATATCTTGAAACATCAGCTGTGTAAACCAATACGTCTATTTTTCCGATGAGAACTTTATTACACACACGCGTTTTTATATTCTTTTTTAACAACACAGCTGCGTTTTACTTTTTGCGTGATTCTGTCTCTTTTTTTTCTTTGAAGCTACGAGATTGAGTTTACAAAAAAAAACTCACAGCTCACAGGCATTCTCATATCATATCATCTATACATATATCCCCTTTAGTTTAATTTCAATATGTACTAAAAAATACGTTAAAATTCAATATATAGTATTGAAAATTATAATCTGAGATGAATTAATTTTTTTTTCACTTTTCAGTCATTTTAAAGTCAAATAAATTGAAATAATAATAAAAATTGCGTCAGGAAATATGTATTTGGGTGGTTGATTGAACTTTGGAGTAGAAGGTTTTATCCACGATGTAGTTTTCCTTCATTTTTGCTCTTTTACAACATACATATATTTTTTGGAGATATTACTACAAATGCTTACACTAGCATAACAAATTCAAAGACAAAAAATTTTGCAAGTGATCGAGCCATAGAATAACCAATGACGTACTCTCTAAATTTTAGTTCAGTGAACTGTGTCATTAAAATTTAAATGCATTATAATAATTTAATAAATTAGCTAAAATTATTATTAATACTACATAAATACAATAGCATATTTTCCTCATTTCCTGAATATAATCTAAAATAAAATAGTAAAATAAATAGTATTCACTTGTAAAAATTAAAAACATTTTCTATTCATTTTTAGAATGTTTAAATAAGAGAACTAAGAATAATACTGTTTAATATTTAGTGAGTCATTAATTATGTATTAATTGTATGACAAAGAAAACAATTAATTTCTCGACCTGGATGTACAAATTTGTTAGTCAAATGTAAATAATGAAAGATCGCAAGCAATATTTTGATCTGTTAGTTCTCATTTTTTGTTTCTTTCACTCTCTTAAATATATGTAATTTAAACTTTAACCCGTAAATTTTTGTAAGCATACTAAAATAACATATATTATATTATTCTACTTTTTGCCATAAGATACTAATCAAAACTCATAGATTTTTAAGTCGTTTTATCATTTATGTATATTTTCCTGGCAATAATTAAATTTTATTCAATTCTTGTAAAATATAAAAGTAAATAAAATTGAAAATAAATTAGTATATTAATTTTATTTCGTAACCTTTTTTATTTATTATGCCATTTGCTTGAATTACTAATAATTTATTGTTTTACACATCATGCACCTATGGTTAATTACTAAAAAGAAAATACCTTCATTAAATTCACATCTAAGTTTGAAGTTTCTCCAAATAATAAAAGAATTAGTTTGTATGTTTTGTAAAATGTATTGTTGCACATTCAATCAATGAGAACATGCAAACAAAAATTAAATAGAAACTTCATGTAATTCAAATTATTAAAAAAAAACATATTTAAATTTCGTATACTTACCTAATTTAAAAAAACATAATAATAAAAATATTTTTTTTATAATAATTAAATAAATAAATCCCCAGAAATTCGTGTATGAAAACGTAGTAACTTGACTTCCAATATTTTTTCCTGTGTTTTAAAATTTATAAAATATAAATAGTAGGTATATACAATAAAAATTACCTTGGCATTTTGATAGTTTAAATTTTAAAATCATAGGAAATTATGCACTATTTTTCTAGTAGTACAATTTTATTTGATTCAAATTAATCATATATATTTTCTATGCAAATTTAATATATAAAAACTATTAATTATAAACAAGAAACAAAATCACTTTCCTTTTTGCGCAATTTTATATTAAATTTTTAAATTTTTTTGCCAAAATGTTTGAAATAATAATTTTTAAATAAATAAATGGGTCAAAACAGCCAAATTATTGTTTATATTTATTAACAAAAATAAGTTGACCAATACAAAAAATCACTTTAAATTTTGTGTCAGAAAAATACAACATAGACGGAGAAGGCTTTTCTTCAATTTTTTTGATAATTTGTGATTAAATGTACCTAATTGATTTGGAATATTATTAAATTACAGAAAATTAATCTACGATTGTGGTTCTTTCGGTGTACTTCTTCCCATTAACCAATTAATAAGAACTGAAGATGGGCTTTGTGATGTTCTAGATAACGTGTAATCTGTACCAACAAGTTGAGCAACAGCTTCTGAAGGAATATTTGAAATATCTTTTTGTAATTGAGACATTTGTCTTTGGCGCTTCTCCCGATCTTCTCTAAATGTTTTATCACGTGAATGACTTACAGCTTGTAATTCGGTTAATCTAAAATAAATATTTTTTATAAAAACAAAAGATAGAATCAGCATACTTTCACCATACTTGGTCTTTAAAGCAAAAGCATCCTTTTCTCTTGATAGTTGCTGAAGGGGTGTTTCTGTACTTTTTCCAACCTCTGTTTTTTCTGGTGTATTATCTATAGAAATATTTACGTCCCCAGAATCTGTGTCTGAAACTAAAGTTTTATTTCAGGCTCAGGAAAATATTGTAATAAGTATTCCATAATTATTAAATGGCATTTTACCTTCACTTAACGCAGGTTTTCTTCTAATATCTTCAATTTGTCGAATTGAATTAGATAATTTTAATTGTAATGTATCTCTCTCTTCCAATAGACTAATTAATTCCAGTGTAAGTTCTTCACAACGCATATCTCTTTGATGAAGCATATATAAGGCTAAATCCAATTCACCCCGAGGAACTGTATCATCATTTAAAACTATCATAAATTAAAAGATATATAATTAAATTTTTTAATTATTCTTATTAAATTATATAACTTACCAATGTTACTGGAACTATTTGTTTTACTTGCTTTAATTATAGAACCCATACTGCTCGTTGATCTTTGTGCGTATGGGTCTAACTGTGTTGCTAAACTAGCATATTCAGCACTTCTAATCGCCAATTGTTCTTTCAATGTAACTATTTCTATTTCTTGGCTTTCTAGGGCTTCCTCCATTTTTTTTACAATAGGAGAGTCCATTGGTTTATTTTCTTCCATCACAGTATTTTCATTATTTTGGGTTTTTAAATTATTAATTTCGTGCTTTAATGACTGTTCTAATTTTGAAAATTCATTTTCCCGTTCATTTAAATATTCCCGCCATTTTTGATCTAATTGTCTTTCAATATTATTTGCAGACTCTTTTTGCTCTGATAAATTACTTTTATTCATTTTTAGTTGATCTAGGGTATTCTTAAGCTCCATTATTTCAATATTTTTCATGTCTAACTGAAGGACAGTTTCTTTGACGCGATCTTCAAATGTCAGATTTGATACAACTTGTTCATTTAAAATCTTAAGTTCGTTTTCTAAGTCACATTTTTGATTATTTGATGCCAACAATTGTTTCTCTAAATCAGTTATCTTTTTATTTCTAACATTAATTTCAACTCTTAGATTATTAACTTCTTCGTTCTTTAATGGCAACAATTGTTGTGTTAATTGCAATGATAAATTATTTTCTAATTCAGTTTTATCATTCTCTAAGCTTTGTACTTGTGTTTTGAGTAAATTAATTTCTTGATTTTTATTTAATATTTCTTGGACCAAAGATTGAGTTTGGTCTTCTCTGACAACATCTTCAATTTTTTGATTTAAATGAAGTATTTCAGAGTCTTTGTATTGTAATTGTGCAGTCATCATTTGTAATCTCTGTTCATGTTCCTCAATTTTCTGAAAATCAATTGCAGAACTAGACAAACCTGAAAATTCTGATCCATGAAATAAACTTGCTGTTTTCATTCTTTCAATTTCATTCGAGAGCTCATTATTTTTAGCGATGATTGTCGTCAATTCACGACTTAAATTATTATTTTCATCAATTTTATGCCGATGTTCTTGGTTTAGTTTATCAAGATGAATCTTAATATTTGTCGATTCAACTGTTAATACGTCAATTTTAGACACTGACTCATATATTTCTGTTTCAAGAACAAATATTCTTGCTCTTAAATTTTGAATCTCATTATTTTTTACAATTATATCATTTTTTAATGAATTTAATTCTTCTAATTGTTTCTCTTGGCTAGAATTTAATATAAGTTGTACATGTTCTAACTTACATTCACAGATTTTATTGTTTGATTTTTCCTCTTCTAATAAGGCTTGATATTCATCATTGTCAACTCTCAAATCATTTATTTCCGCTTTTAATTCACAAATTTGTTTTTCCAACTCTGGAATATTTGTGTTAGATGTCGGTACAATTAATTCCTTATTGAGATTAGAAGCATTGTAACTATCGTCTTCCCACTCCTGCAATTGTTGTAACTTTATTTTTAATTCTTTTAATTGGTATTGGTAGTTTCCTACCTCATTATCCTGACGTTCCTTCATTTCTGTCATTCGATCATTGGCAGATGTTAAAACGTCAATTCTTTTCAATAAGCTTTCTTTTTCTAAATAATATTTTTCATTTTCAATTCTGATATCTTTGATTTTTCTTTCCAGATGTTTTATTTGTAAGTTTAACTCGTCCTGAATAGCTAAATCTAAATCAGATTCAATGGATGATGTTTTACTTTCTCTTGTTGATATTTGCTCATTTTTATTTTTATACTCTTTTAATTTCTTCAATAATTTTCCAGACTTTACTTGAAGTTCAATTACTTCATCCTTTAGTCGTTTTTTCTCTAATTCAAGTTCATCAATTTTATCCTCGTATTCTGCCATTTTAATGTTGGACTCAGTAGTGGAAGCTACCGGAGGAAATTTAGAAACAGATAATATTTGATGTTGTTCTTCAAGGACAACATCTTCTGATCCCCATCCCCAACCCTCTTCTTCTGAAGGAATAACATCTTCTTGATCTGTAGTTTGCTGCTTTTCTGGACCATACACATAAGCTTTATCGGACACAACAAGTTCCTCGACCACTGATTGTTTGCCAGCAAAATCAAACTCATCAGAAAGGTTTAATTTTTCATCAAAGAACATTGAACTATTAAATGAGACAGATTGAGGCATATTTTGCTTATCAGTTTTTGATTGCGACTCTAAATTTTTAATTTTATCAAAATAAACCAAATTTGAAGCCTTTAATACATCAATAGTTTTGTTTTGTTCTTGAAGTTGTTGGGATATTGTTTCAGAATATATCACTGATTGATTGTATTTGGCTTCTAAATCCCCGATTTGTTTCTGATATTCTAAAATTATTTGTTCTTTTTGGGATACTTCAAGTTCAGAAATATTTTTCACATTGGAATCTTTAAATTCTTCAAGCAAACAAGTTTTTTCATAGAGCTGTTTCAAAATATTGTCATTTTGTATAGAAATTTGTTTACATTTTTCTTCAAGGTTACTTATGTAATTTTCAAACTCACGTAATTTTATCTCCATACCTTCGGTTTCTGTATCGAATTCAGTTTGTACTTCTACATTTTCTTTAGAAATAACCACCTGTTCAATACTAGAATCTCGCGACGGTTCTGCTTCCCATCCCCAACTTTGATCATCTAAAACAATATTCATATTACATTTCTTTTGAAGTTTTTTCTCTGAGCCACAAAGATATGATTTTTTAGGTTCTATAATTTCTTCCATAACGGGTGTTCCTTGATCAAATAATGTACTTGAACCAGTGTCAAAAAATGTGGAACTACTAAATGAGGGAAGAGATATATTTTCGTGTTCCTTAATCGATATTAATGGATTTGATAATTGTGACAATGTTGTTTCAAACACACGAATCCTGTCATTCAGCTGATTATTATTAAACCTCAGTGATTCTATAATTTTATTTTGTTCATTTAATTGAATAGATAAATTTTGACGGTCTTTTTCCAAGAAGCTTATTTCATTCTCCATTTTTTTCATATATTCTGTTTTTTGAAATTCATCATCAACTTTAAATGTTGTGGGCATTTTATTTATAGGCAAAGTTGTAATTGCCTCATCAAACGATGATGTCTCTGGTTCACCGAAAAAGATTGAACTATTAAAAGACGGTAAATTAGTTTGTAATTCAAAATTTTCTTCAACTTTTTCTCTTTGAGAAATTTGAGCTTCTTCAATTTTTTTTTCTTCTGACAACATTGGTTCCTTACGAACCCTTTTGGAATTTTTTAGTTTTTCTTCAAGTTCATCCACGTACAATTCTATCTTTTCTAACTGGCATTGTAAAGTGGAAATGCGTCTTTGCTGTTTTTCTTCATTAATTTCGTAATGTTCTAATTCGTTATTCTTTAAATTGGAATTTTGCTGTAATAAGTATAAACACTCTTGCGCTATTTCTAAATTTTCATTTATTTCACTTGTTGTATCTGTTAACAAATTTTTACGAATTTGCAATAAAATACTGTTCAGTGCCTCAATCTCCCGATGTTTTTCCTTAACCGTTTGTTCAACCTTTTTCAAAGAACTTTCCAATTCAGTAATTTTAGTTTGTTTCATCCAATTATCGTTTTTAACATCAGAAATTTCTTTTTGCATTTTATTGATTTCTTCATTAGAGATTCGTAAGTTATCTAGATCTAACATTGGAAGCGGTTGTTTTCGATGAGTCGGTTGATCATTCAAATTTTCCATGGATGATGTTGTCTTTTGCATCTGTGTTCGTTGTTGATATTCATGAATTTCCAATTCTTTTTCTTTTAAGAATTCACGTAATTTTTTATTCTCATTTTCAAGCATCACTTGATCATCGGTTTGATTTTGACCAACTTTTAAATTAACTAATTCCAATTTAGTTATTTGTTTTCTTAAAATATTTGTTTCAGTCTCTTGACTATGAATTATATTCAGATTTGCTAATCGTAAGTTCTCTATTTCTTTTTGATGTTCTCCCAATTGTGTTCTTAATTCATGAACTGCCAAATTATCGTTTGATAAATTTTCATTTTGTAATTTAGTCCATGTTAAATCACGTTCTAAATCTGTTTTTACTAGTTCCAAATTGTTTACATTGTCTTTTAAACGTACAATTTCGTCTAATAATTCAATATTTTTATCGTTGGATTTTTCCAAACCTTCTTGAATAGTTTTTTTTTCCATTTCAACTCGTTGAAGTTGTGCACTCAATTCTAATTCTAGCTCATCAATTTCTGCATGCTTATCAAAAATTTTTTTTTCAAATTCATTATGAATTTTTTTTAATTCAATTTGAAGGGCTTCATTTTGTTGATTAAGTATTAAATTGTTCTTTTCAAATTCTTGAAACTTTTCATTATCAAGGAAATTAATATGGCTTTCAAGACCGACAATTTTTTTAAGAAGTTCTCCGTTTTGATCTGAGAGATCTTTCAAATTCTCATTTAATTCAGTATTCTCATTTTGTGTATCAACCAGATGTTTTCTGATATTTTCATCATGTTCTTCTAAAGCAGCAAGCCTTTGTATAAAAACATCTTCATTTTGATTCAACATATTTGTTTTTTCTTCCAATTCGTTTCCAAGTAAATTCGCTTGCCGTTCTAATGACATTCGCCTTTCATCAATTTGTCGAATTCCATCTTGCAATCTATTAGTTTTTTCTTTAAGCTGTAAATTTTCTATTTCAATTGTTTCAATATACAATAATTTCTCCTGGAGTTTTGCTTGAAACCCGTCAAAAGTTGTTTTATGAGCGCATTGAACATTAATTATATTTTGTTTTAAGGACTCTACATCATGGTTATATGCTTCTTTTAATGATTTTAGTTCATATTCCAATTCCAATGTATTTCGATCAATTTTTTCAAATTGATCAAGCTTTTCCTTTAATTTTTGTATTTCTTTATTTTTCTCTTTCAAAACAGCTTTACATTTTTCAATTTTAATATTTTTACTCTTTTGATCGATAGATAACATTTCTACTTCATTTTGCATTAACTCTAATTTTTGAACTTTTTCATTCAATGCATCCAAATTAATATTATTAATTTCAATAGTTGCGTTCCGTTCTCTAATATTTGCCTGGAGTTCTTCAATTTCTTCCTCAAATAAATTAAGTCCACGGTCTTTTCGTAAAACTTCGTCTCTGTAATTTTCAATCGAAATTTCTAGTCCTAAGATGATTCCAATTTTATCACTCAATTCTTGTTTAAATTTATCAATTTCATTAATTAATAATTGAACTCCATTATCCGAATCTCCACTTTGTTGTAAACTAATAGAAAGTTTACTCATTTCAGAACGATTAATTCCGTTTTCTTGTTCTAATTGTGATATTGTTTGTTCAAGCTGACCACAAAGTCGTTTTTTCTCTTCCAACAAATAAGATATACTATCTATTTCCTTCTTCAAACAATTAATTTCTTGTTCATATAACTCAGTCTTATTTAATGTTATGTTTGCAATTGATAATTTATCTTCAAGCTCATTGCATTGCATAACTTTTTTCTTTAGATTTGCGGCATATTTTTTTAGTTTATCCAATTGTTCTCTATTTTTTTGGTCTAAATCAGATATGCAATTTTCCATTTCTGTGATACGTTTTTCCATCACAAGTTTTTCATCATCGGATGTATTTGTTGACATTGCTTTTAAATTTTCTATTTCTGTTGAACTTATTTTCAATTGAACTTTCAAATTTTCAATCATTTTTTCATTTTGCATTAATATTACCCTTAAATTATTAATTTCACTTGTTTTAGTCTCTAATGCCGCATGAAAATTATCTCGACTTATAATCATTTGACTTGATATATCCTCCATACTTTTATATAATTCAGTTATTTGCGCATTTAAAGCATCAATTGTTTCTTGTTTGTATGCTAGTTCTTCTTTATATTTTAATACTTCAACCGAATTAAAATTATTTTCTTTTGTTTTATTTAAATCCTCAGACAATTGTTTTATTTGTTTTTTATATTCATCAATTTGTGTTGAGTTTCTAGCAATCTCATTTTCATGGTCAGTGAAAGCATTAATCAATTGTTGTTTTTGTTCAGCAATTAAAGCTTTCAGAATATCAGTTCCGTTATTGACTGTCAGAGAACGTGTATCAAGTTCATGCCTTAATTGAGAAAATTCATTGGATTGTGTTTTAATAATATTATCAAATTCTTTTAATTTTTCATTTGATTCGCTATTAGTTTGATTCAATTTATCAATAATTTCATTCTGATCTGTGATTTTGTTCCAATATTTTAAGTTTTGAATTTTTAGTTTCTCGATTTCTTGCTTCTTTATATTTTCGTTTTCAATCAACATTTCTTCCTTAGTCTTTAAAATGTGACGACATGCATTTAATTCACCTTTAATAATTTCATTTTCAGTGTGAACATCTTTAAGATTTTCAATAACAGTTTCTGAAGTTATAAATTGTCCATTAGCAATTTTTAATTCGGAACGCAAGCTATTGCAATTATCAATGACGGTTTTATGTTCTTCTATTAAATTTATTAAAAGATCGTGAACATTTTTAGCTTCCAAAAAAATTTTTTTTGATATTTTCAATTTTGCATTTTTATCCTTAGTCTTTTTCAAGAATTCAAACTCATTTTCTAAATTTTTCAAACTTACTCTGTAATTTTCCTCATCAAATGAAATTGTATGGGAAGCTTCCATTACTTCCAAATTTTCTTTATATTCTTTGTTAACATTTTTTTTTCTTTCAATAGTTTGTAATTTTTCTTGAAGGTTATCTTTATCATTTTGCAATTCAATGATATTTTTGGAAAATTTCTGATTTTCACGTAATAAAAGTTCCATTCGTTCTAAGACTTCCCGTCTTTCAATAGTAAAAAGCTCAACTTTTTGCATAAGCTCGGAACATTCTTCCCGTAATTTTTTTAAACTTTCACTAAGATCTGTATTATTAATATTTTTTTGCTTGTCAGAATGATCTTCGTCTCTTAATTTTTGATATTCTTCAATTTCTAATTTATCTTGTTGTGTGAATCCTTCAACTATTTCAATTGATTCATTTGAACTTGCTTTTTCCAAACTAAGTTTTTCAATTTTATCTAATAGTGCAATATTTTCAGCTATATAACGATCTAATTTATTATTCAAATCATTTTTCTCATCATCAAGTGTTTCTAGCCTTAAATTCTGTATTACATTCAGATCAGATAAATCTTTTAACTGTAATTCCAAATATTTTTTCTCTTCTGTAAACTTTTCAATTTTTTCTTCCAATTCAATTGAATCAAAATGTGATATAACACGTACACTTTCTTGTTGATCTTGATCATGAATTCGTTCTTTGAGTGTTACTAATTCACGCTTTGTATCCTGTTGAATTTGCGACATATCACTTTTTTGTTCCTCTAATAATTTAATTGCTGCGGTTTGATTTTGACATGTCTGTTCTAAAATCTATAAAAAATTATTTTATTTTTTTTTAAGAAGAACATATAACAATAAAAAATAAAATAGCGTTTTAATTTAAAATTATTTAGATATCAATAATACTAAAAATCATAATTTAAGTTAGTATTATTCTGCTAAAATTGAAATTTTATGCACGAAAATAAAATAATATTTAAATTACTTTAAATAAAACCGTATATTTTAATAATTAAAAAAAAACAAACCTTTATCCTGTCTTCCAATTCGGAATCTATATGTACAGTATCTTCGTTTACTAAACGTAATTGTAAATTTCCTTTTTCCTCTTCCAATTCAACTATTTTTTGTTGTAATAATTGAACTTCATCCGTCAATCTTAAAATTTGTTGATTAACATCTGTAGTCTTCCTGAAGTTATCAATTTGTTTTTGTAATTGTTTTATTTTTAATTTCATTTTAATCATTCCTTTATTTCCTTCATCCAGTTGAGACCGAAGTTTTAATATTTCTAGTTCTGCATCTTCATCAGTAGATTTTGAAAATAACATCTTCGGACCGGAAGACTCCATTTGACTTTGTAATACGGAAAAATTTGCATTTAAAACATTATATTCGATGATTTTTTCTGTCAATAATTCCTCCAATGAATTAATTTTACTCTTGTGTTCTTCTAAATCTTTATTTTGCTCTTTTACAACTGTCTCCAATTCTTGATATTTAATCACTATATCAGAATCATTCAGTGTCGTGAAATTCAATTGTTTTAATGCATCTTCCAATGACCCGTTTAAATCTTTATTATCTTGTTCCAACACTTTGATACGATTGCACAATTCCACATGTGCATCAGAATGGTCGAATGTCGCCTGCTTAGCTAATGCAACCTCGTCATCCGTTATTATTTCGTATTTTTGATTTTCCAAGTCAGATATACGATGTTGTAAATTTTGATTAAGTTTATTAAGTTCGTCTATTTTTGTACTGTAATCTACTACATCAAGAATTTTTCTTTCCAATTCAGAATTCTTAATTGTTAGATCAAATCGTGCTGTCTCTAATATTGAGTTTTTCTCTGAAAAATTCGCAATTTGATTATTTTTTTCGTCCATTTCCATTTTTAAAACTTCAATTTCCGATTTCATATCATTTTCAACTTTGATAAAATTCTTTTGCATTTTAAGCATTTCCTGTTTCGTTTCTTCAAGTAATTCTACAGTGTTTTTACCTTTCAATGATAGGTTTTCACTCATTAAAGATACAGCCTGAGTACGTGCTTCAATAATGCATTCTTTTTCTTTTAGACTTTCCTCTAAATCTAATAGTTTATTCTCCATTTCTTGGATTTTTTCTGTATTGATGCTCTCACTAACTTTTTCTTTTAACTTATTTTCTAACACATGAATTTTATTTTGTAAACTTTTAATACGTTCTTTGTCTATGCTAGAAGACAATATTGATAAGTCACTAGAGGATTTGGCAAAACTACGGGAATGTGATGATATTAAAGATAAATCTCCGATTGATTTTCCCAGTTCAGAAGACTTTTCTAGACTCAACTGGGTGCTATCAAATTTAGCTTTAAGCTGTGTAACCATTTCTTCAATTCCTCGATTATTATGTTCTCGTTCAGCCATTTTTTGTCGATTCTGTTCCATTTGAAGACGTAATAATTGTATTTTCTCACTTCCAGGCGTTTCAGAACGTGCTCTAAATGCTGAAGTAGATGGATTGGATGGTTGGATCAGATAACTCATTGCAGATGTACCCTGTTGGGTTTCATTTGTTACATTTAAAGATGGCTGGCCAGTATACTGAATCTCTTCAGACTCAGAACTGTTTTTGTCTAAAAATAAACACAATTAATAAAATATCTCTATTGTAAATTTCAATAATCAACCAGTTTGTCTAGATCTGGAAGCCTTTAATTTAAGATGAGTTAGTCGCTGAGCAATACTTCGTACTTTTTCCTGTGCCTTTGTTGCACTTTTACCGTGGTCTGCATCGCGAACCAATTTTTTTAAAGCCGAAATTTTGGCCTAAAAAATAATTTAAAATAATCTCCAAAATTTTAGATCATAGATCCAGCTTATTACCTGTTGTTGACTAAATGTTTCCTGAAGATTTTGTATATCGGATCCATCACCGGGATCAGCACTAGACATTTTTAGCAAACTCGTTTCTCAATTCTATTAAGTTCGTTTTGTCTCAAATCATAAGTTACATCTAAAAAATTAAATAAAAACAATTAATAGAGCCTAATGACGTCATGAAGAATCATTGAAACAAAAATAATAAGTAATAAAAAATAAATCATTAATATTAATACAGAATAAAAAAATATGCAATTCAAGAAATAACATATATGATAAATAAAATTAAACGTATTTGATATACTAACCAAATATGACTTTATATTTCTATTTTGTCACCACGTCATGATGACATTCATTACCCAATCACAATCAAAAAAATGTCAATGTGTGCATGTTTACTTTTATTTTATATAGGTATAGAACACTGAACTGACATTACTACAGTATATAATATCAAAATTCAAGCTGACATCTAGTGTTAAAATGAACATGCATATGTGTTAAATGTATATGCATAAGTTAAGAAAATTCTATTGCAAAAAAATCCAATAAACTTTTTCTGATATTTTTATAAAAGTTATTAAATTAAATTATTAGGTAATAAATATGCAAATTTTCAAAAAACAAAAATGATAAAATGAACAGATATAAAAAAAAACAATTAATATTTTATTTTTTTTGATAAATATAATTGATATTTCAATAATTAGTTCATTCGTATGTTGGTGTTAAAATAATATTGTTTTGCTACATGAGTACATACATTCAGAAAAAAAGAAACTCTCTATCATAAATCTCCAACATAAATCTTTTTATTAAACTATTTTTTTTATTATATTATTTTTAATTGCTTCTTGTAGACTAACTTTTAGATTTATATTTATACAAATAAAACACTCGTTAGCAATAGCAGAAACTATTCAAGATGTTTTGTATTCTCTGGCAATAGAAATTATCGCATTAATAATCCAAACTCTTTTAATTGACATCAAAAAATATAAAGCAAAAATTTATTATTATGTGTTTTTTTTCTAATTTTTATTATAAAACATGGCCGTTTATCTTTTATTTAAATTTCCCTTCAATTTTGTTATTGAACTCATATTAAAAAAAATACTTGTGATTTCATTTTTTCTAATAAATATCAAATAGATAGATAATATTATACTAAGCATAGACATTATTAAGAATATAATAACTAATAGACCTTAACTAGCTGTGCTGTAAAGAAGGCATATAACACTTATGTTAAGATGTTACGCCCAAAAGTATATTTTTATTTAAACTCGAACAATTTGTTTTAATTTAAATTAAACATTTGTTTAAATATGCTTAAAAATTCTTCAACAAACATAGCCCCAGTGGCCTAATGGATAAGGCATCGGCCTCCTAAGCCGGGGATTGTGGGTTCGAGTCCCATCTGGGGTAGAATTTTTTTTTTATGTGTATTTTTTTTAATTTTTTTTTACTATATTTCAATTTTATTGAATATTTATTTCATCCAGTTTTTATAAATATATATGTATGTACTTGCATATCAAGTAATTAGAAAACAAAAAAGAAAATATATGCATATACACAATATTTATATGTAGATAATTCTAAACTTTATCGTCCATATTAAAATATATAAATTATAATTAAATATCGCTATATTCAGAATTTCGTCTAAATAACTATAAAAGGCAGAATTCAACTTCAAACAAAACTTTTTATTTCGGTTATCATCAATTTGTAAAAAGTAATTAATTTATAAGTAGGTATATCAGAACGTGATTTTTGTGAGAGTGTTTGGTACAATATTTACGAACAAAGTCTTACATAAATTGTTCAATTGTTCACGTTTTATTCAGTTTTATATAATAAAATGATTTTTTTAAATGTATCGAACATTATCTCATTGATGTTTGTTCTAAAAAAACGCAGCGCTTTTTCCTTTACCTATTTTGGGTAAAAACCAGTTTTTAATGAAGCACTGCAATACAACGAAAATATATTTTTATTTTGTCTTTTTTTGCCATTTTTACATATAAATGCCCTTTTGAATGGATACCGTTTTTTTCCTTTTAATTACCTTTTTACACAATTGTAAATTTTCTTTTATTTAATTTAAAAGATATATTTATTGTATATTGCAATGCCGATGAATTTATTTTTATAAAAATTAAAGTGGGATCATCCTGTAACATTAATCAAAACAATGGAGCCACACACAAGCACTACAATTATACACACACTTTTTATATTGAATTAAATTTTGTATTACAATAAATTCACACACTAACACACATTTAATTATAGGAAATAATTATTATAATATACAACAGTCGAAGAGTTTTATTAAAATATCAAAAAAAAATAGAATCATCTTCTAATAAAAAAACCACATTAATATTTTTAGTGACTGGAAATTTTATGTGATCTTATTATTTTTACTTTAATTTTATTTATTTTTGTTATTTAAACTACTGATTTTTTCAATAAATGTTTTTGATATTTAAAATAGAACTTTTGCATTTAAATTTGCCTTTCTTCATTTTTAAGCGTCTTTTTGGAGTTTCTAAATGCCCAAAATTCGTGGAAATAAATCAAATTTTAAATTTAATTATAATATGTTAGTTACTTAGGTAATTCACAAATTACGATATTGAGCGGAATCAGAGAATATTTATATATAACAGAAGTGTCACAAAGAACAAATAACTTTTTATTAAAAAACCATTCCGGGTGTCTGTACTGTACTAACATGTCCGTCAGGTGGTGACATACAATTAAAAACGGCAAGAAAATGAACAAATGTGAGCATTTTATATTCGCGTTGAAATTTCATTTTTAAGGTTTTTTTGGGTTTTAGAATTTTATTGTTTTTGTAATTTTTATAGAAAGGAGATATTTATTTATTTGAGTATTATTTAGATTTTTTGTTATTTGATAACACAATCAGACACAAAAATTTTAAGTTTTTTATATTTTTTTTATATATCTGAAATTTTGTAAAATAGATTTCTTTCAATATTATTCTAAGCCTTACTACAGCAACACATTTATCTGTATATATGTATATAAAATAATACAGTAATAATAAACAAAAATCTGAAATCAACACCAAAAAAGAAGCTAAAAACATATGTTATCAAAGTATTAAAATAATAAATCATTCTTATTAGCACACAAAAAAAAATTCATTTGCATTGAAAGATTGAAATAACCTCAACTTTTCCAAAAAATATTTCTATTTAATTTTAAAAATCCTTTTTTAAACCTCAAAACCTTAGTTGAAAACCTAACTATATCCAACGACAGTGTCTGTAATAAATTCAAATACAGTGGCAACATCTATTCATCACGCCTATTTTTGAGAAAAAAAATTACCCGAGTTCAGTATATGGGAAGGAAATATCTATACCTTCAATAGTCTCTGGCGGAATTTAATGAAATGAAAACATTTAAATATTTAAACCCGTATATATATTTCGGAGTATTATTCTCTTCTTCTGTGGGATACAAAGAAAGAGACTAGTTTAACTTTAAAAAATAACATTCAAAATTTAATTCCTATCCAGTTTTATCCCAAAAAACCCGAAAATCAAACATTTAATTTCTCAAAGAACAAATTAAATCACTCCTGTCCACAGGGTTTTTTGTATATGTATTAGTTTGTTCTAGCTGGGTCTGACCATAGCTAGAACAAACTAATACATATAAACCTCGAGGAACAAATTCACCTCATGGAGGAACAAATTAACCTTAACGAATAGATCGTCAAGTTGATATTTCTTTGTTCGAAAATGGGAGGTACGATCTTTTGACCAGGAAAAATTACCTCCTTCGGTAATTTTTTTCGATTTTCGTCGAAAATATTGACGAATTTATCACGTGACATTATTGTTGATATTTTTATTTATTACAATTAAAAGTACAGTGGACAAAATAATTGAAATATTAATTAAAATTTTAGTAATATTAAAATAAATAATTACGGATACAAGCAAAACAAATGTAATTATTATTATTTACAATTAATTATAAAACATGTTCAGTTTCTATTTCTTTTACTTCTATTGAATCTATTTTCATCACTGGCTCAATTCCAAACTTTTTCCAAAAATCTACACCTAAAATAAGTATTTTGATAATAGATGGTACAACTAAGGTTGGAATTACGCAAACTTTTCCATTATAATTAAAAGGCACATTCACAAAACCTTTTACTTTATGAGGTGCACCATCCGCAGTGTGTAAGTTTGATTTATTATCTACTAAATTTAATCCTAAAGTCTTCACTAAACTTTCTGAACCATCACCTAATACTGTACAACTAGCTCTAGAATCAAGAAGTCCATCTATACTATTTCTTAAGATATCTACTGTTCAATATGGTCGACTGTCGGTTGAAAAATGAAATATTGAATTTAAAGAATTTTCAAAATAGTTAAATTTTGAAAATTTATCAGAAGTCTTTGCTGTAAATGGGACATCAGTCAGACTTCGACGACTAACATCTACTGACGGTTTCCCGACTTGTTATTGCAGTTGGAACAATGGCGTGTAATAACGTTTGGTTCGCCGCACCGATAACAGAATATATTTTGATGCGCATTGCAATACTTGAATTGATGACCTGATTTATTACAATTCCAACATCTCCTTTCTAATTTATTGTCTGAATGTGAATTATTCATTGCCATAATTTTCTGTTCACAATTTTCCTCTTCAAAATACCGGGGTGATCTCCGAAATGTTTGTCCGGCAAGAGCTGGCTCCATAACAGGTCCAGGTCGTAAAGACAATCTTCTCTCTAAATTAAATTTGGAACTATCTAATTTTTTGCATAGTCTTGAAAGTTCACCAATGCTTTTAATTTCAACTAACGCTAAACTTTCTATATATGGGGGTAACATATTTCTCATAATTATCGATAATTTTTCCGCTTTCTAAGACCGGTAATGAAAAATTTTGGAAATATAATTCCATCGCTGCTAAATAAACTACGAAACTCTCCTCATTTCCTTGGAAGCGTTGTTCGACTTCCTTTCTGAGCCAATAATCATGGTCAGGAGGAAGATATTCCGTTCTCAAAGCTTTAACTAACTCTGTCCAAGTTCCGTAGTTCTGACTAAAAGCTCGAAACCACATTTTTGCAGGTCCCGCAAATAAATAGTAGGCATTCCTAAATAATTCGTCATTATCAATTTGCTCTGCTTTTGCTAGCATTTTGATTTGGGATAAAAAATCATTAAGACTTAATCCCTTTCCGTCCCCAGTAAAACTAACTCCCCATTTATAACATGGAAATCTAATTTTATTTCTGTTATTATTTTGTGTAATTAATTCCATGGACCTTGCTAACGGTAATTCGAACAATGAATCTCTAACTACATGTGATGATGAGTCATCAGAACATTCAGAATTTATATCATCAACAGCGACCGAACCCATTTTTTTACTTAACGAATCAACAATTATTTTTGCTCGATCAAACTGTGTACGTTCCTTATCACTTAATGGATCTGTTCGTTTGTCCGTTGTACTTCTATTTGCTTTTGCATATTCACTACTTGTCAGTCCATTAATATTCGACGTCTGATCTATTACTGGCAATACCTTACGACGATACCCTTCTGGTTCTACTTCTTCATTACTAAAATTTCTTTCCTCCAACAAAAATTTGGGATCGTTATCCACGTATCTACTTAAAGCTTCCAAGTTAATCTTAATTAATACTGATAATTCTTTAGCTTTATTTTTGCTTCCCGTTTCTACCAACGAGCAACGTTCTAACCGAAGTAACAAATGCAATAATCTTGAATAATACCTCTTACCATTTTTCTTCTTCTCTCTTTCTGTCAATGCATAAGCTTAATCCTTATATTTACATTCAACTATAACCAATTCTTGTTCCGAATCGAATATGGTTGTCTTGGATACTGTATCTTCACCTTTAGCTTCCTGTCTCATTAATAATCTTAAAGCTCTCCTTTGAGCTTCCAGTCCGTGAATAGCATTCACATTTCTGATTTGTAATTCATACAAAACCTCATCAGCCAACAATTGAGATGGATCCATTTTGAAATAAAAAAGAATGAAATAATAAAAAAAATATTAATTAAAAAAAACCTCAACCAAAATCCAAAATTACAATCACACACACCAAATTTTTTATTTTTTTTTAATAATTTAACTTTACTATATATATTTTACCGTTATATATATTCTTACCGTAAAGAATAAAAAGTAACAACTAACAAAGTACCAAACTTCTAAAAATAAACTTTTCTGATTTATATTACCAGGCCAGGCCCCACGTTGGGCGCCAAAATGTGCTGTGCAGGCTTTACCATATCCATCTTTCCGAAATATAAAACACAGAATTCAAATTTTGGTACTTTATTATTTTGGTACTTTACTTAAAACTAACATTAATTTTTTTTTTAAATTTTAATTTTTACTTTAAAACAATTTTAATTTACTTTTTTTTTCCTTTTATAATTCAAACCACCACCTATACAAATAAATCCCCTCAAACTGGCTTTTATAAATATTTTCTCTTAATAGGGCGATTGCAATGAAATTTTGGGATTAGTATTTTATTGGTCCATCATAGAACCATATTGATTTTAGAGGGGATCGGGGCACGGGGTGGAGCACCCCCCATAGAAATTGTGTGGAAAATACAGTTTGTAAGAACATGTGAAGCGATTGCAATGAAATTTTGGGATTAGTATTTGATTTGTCCATCATAGAAACATATTGATTTTAGGGGGGATCAGGGCACGTTGTGGAGCACTTCCCATACAAATTTTTTGGAAAATACAGTTTTTTAAGAACATGTGAACGGATTGCAATGAAATTTTGGGATTAGTATTTTATTATATTAAATGATGGTTCCATGGTTCGTGTTAAATGCTGACAATACTATTGCATAACATTCGACGAAGCATACAGACATACTTGCCTGTCGTTTTTTTTTGGGCAATGAAAACATTACAAAATTTTTTTGTTCAAAACACTACTTAAAACCATTACAATCAAATAGAACAAGTATATATAGAAATTCAATAAAAGCATTGAAAATAATAAATATTCCAAGATGAAAGCAAAAAACTAAAAAATAAACACCCGATACAATACAATAATTTCGCCCCGAACCATGCTTGCTTTGTTCAAAAGCAAGCAGATTATTAAAACAGCAACAAAATGGTGGCTTACAAAATGGAATGAAAAACTTATGAAAATTCTCAATCAAACAACAACGCAGATTGAAGACTTTATCTAACTTTACAACTTGGAGACGATTAACAACAGATTCTACATAAACTTTCAATTAAACAACAACCATAATTAAACACTGTGACGAGATGCCAGTTCAACAAAGCAACAAGAAATTATATCGTCGTTTTCTATCAAAAGAACATTAATTAATCAATTGCAATAATGAAAATGTTTGCAAAATTTATCATACACATGTGGCTGAAAACGGTGAGTAGAACCGGTCTAACTAAGAAAAGTATGCAGAGGAACCTGCCATCAACTCAGAATCACTTTGCCAAGGTTTCTACCACTTCACGAGTTTAATACTAGTGATAACAACAAACACTACCGATGGCACGGAACAATAGTTAAGAGTTCTCAAGCTACGCTCATCACAATAGCAAAACGATTGAGATTAAAAAGACAATGAACAGAAAATTAAACTCATCATAATATATTAAAATTACGTCAATATTAAATTTAATTTTAATATTAAGAAGATATTTGCTAACATTCACCTTTGTAATTTCTATATTAAAATTATTTTTAATATTAAGAATATATTTGTCAATTCAGCAGTTTAATATAAATTTATTTCTTAATTTAATAATTCAATATTATAAAAATTACTTTCATTTTAATTTCATTTTTAATATTAAGAAAATATTTGTTTATTTAGCATTTTTGTTTACCTTTTGTATTATTTCAAAAAACGTCATTGTTAGTAACAATTTAATATTTTTTAATAAGTCAAATTGCAATTAATCAGTATATTTTTTTTTATGTAAAATAATTAATTTTTTAATATAATAAGTTGCTTTGATAGCTATTAATCTTAAAATAATTGATTATATAATTATTAAATAATATTTTACGTTGGAAAAGAATTAATGAAAATTTGGGAATTGTAAATGGTTTTCAATTCTATGAGCGTAGGTATTATTTATGAATATAAAGTTGGTGTTAATAGGCGTAGATATAATTTTTGAATTTAAAAAAACAGACGGATATACATATTTTTTTTTCATTCTATCTCGTTTATATTCATTGGTTTTTGACAAGTTGGAATTGAAACCAAAATTAAATTGACTAACAATTCACGTGTGATACCCCTATAACAGTAATTCCTCTTCCATTTCTTTTAAATTCGCAATTCTTTACTACTTCTCCAATAGCCGTAAACACCAAGGCGGATAATACGTTATCTCGCATTACGTAATACTCCGATTACGTAATACGAGATAACGTATTATCCGCCTTGGTGTATACGGCCATTAATCTGTTAATATATTGATCCAACAATTCATCTTCCTTTTGAAACGTCGTATTAAATTTTTTAATAATACTAATAATTCACTTATTGGCTTATGATTAGAGGAGATACAAATTGCCTAATTGCTTCTTCGTAATCGACTAAACCTAGTAATGGAAAATTTTCAAATTCAACTTTTTTTATTTTTAAAAGTCACAATTAAAAGAAAATTTCCAAAAAAAAATTTTAGAATGACCCTAGGGCAACCTATTTTTACTAACAAAAGGTCAAATTGGTGGTTATTGCAACTTTTATCCCCAAAAAAGGGGTAAAAAAAATCCTGCTAGTCCGGACTCCGACACGATAACTCAAAAACGCGTGACGTGATTTCAATCAAATTTTGGAATTAGTATTTTTTTGGTCCCCAATAGGACTCTGTTGATTTGGGGTGTGATTGGGGCACGGGGTGGATCACCCCCCATACAAATGTTTTGGAAAAAATCAGTTTTTCGAGGATTGCGACAATGGATTGCAATGAAATTTTGGGATTAGTATTTTATTGGTCCATCATAGAGCCATATTGATTTTAGGGGGGATCGGAACACGTGGTGGAGCACCCCCACATAATTTTTTTTTATTATATTAAATGACAATACTATCGCATAAAATTCGACGAAGCATACAGCCATACTTGCCTGTCGTTTCTTTATATAAAATTTATGTGAAAAATGAATCGGTTAGCTCGTTTTTGATCGGATATAATTCGGTATTGTTCATCAACGTGGAATTAAGAAATATGTAATTTCATTTGTAGTTCACTCTAGTGATGGCAATTCAAATAAAAATTGATCGAATACCACTAATCATATTGATTACCTAATCGACTAATCGAATAACATGAAAAAAAGTTTTCGATTAGTTGTTATTCGATTAAAAATAGCCTAAGAAACATAAAAACGGATATCTCATATAAAATAATATATTTTGAAAAAAAACAAGACTCATTCAATAATAAAGAACATTTATAAAAATACATTACATTAATAATACAATAATATTTATAAAAATAAAAATCACATCAACTAATTGAAAAATAATATTTTTAATTGTGTATTATCTGCCAGGCTTAGTTTTTATCTTCATAGTGACACACTGACAACAGTTAGCGGTATGACATGAAGTTGGTATTGATTTAAAGCGATTGTGATGTCCATTACGAATAGGAACTAACAATTTAAAATGTGAAAAAAAAATACCGATTAATTATTAATCGGTCGAAATATTATTCGATTATCTTAAATATTCGATTACAAATTTTTTTACGATTAATCGAGTAGAAATAAAATTATTGGAATATTAATCGTAATCGAATATTTTTTGCCATCACTAGTTCACTCTCAATTTCATCAGATGTTCCTAGTTAAACTTAAAAAAAAGGTAAGTTTTTTTTAAATTATATTAATATGTGCAACAGTGAAAGAATAAATAAATTATAAAAAGAACATTTTAAATCAAGTTTATATTTACACAGAATGAAGTTTACTTGCATCAATTGTAATATTTCCGCTAAAAGCATTGAAGCATACCATAAGCACATGGAATTACACCGGTTTATGACAAATGCTAGATTTAAGTGTGTAATTCAACATTGCGGAAGTTTCTATAGAAATAGTTCAAGATAAATAATAAAAATATATATAATATATATTATATAAATAATAATCAAGATAAACATGCAACATTTTGGTGTGCCCGTTTACTACGGAAGGACAAAAGTTTATTCAAAATTTGGAACTTAAGTAGAATTATAAAAAAATCTTTTTGTATCGTCCCTAACATAACTGATGTAATAGCTAAAGGTATAACAATTTTAGGTTTCTAAAAAAGCCAAATTTAGATATTTTTATTTATTACAGCTCAATCTCTTGGTTTATCTGGAAATCGTCTTGTTCTCGAATGTGAACATTTTGAACCATTTGAAGAATTGATGCAATGTACAATTGATTCATTTATAAAAGTTTACGCTGAATCCAAAGAAAAAATTCTTAAGTTTGGAAAGAAATTGCTGCGCAAAAATTTACAAATGGTTTTTAAGGATAATACGAGCTCTTCAGATATGATTGTCTTCAATTTTTTGGTTCTTTATTTCAAAGAAGACAAAGATTTTCTTTACAGATGTTTTGAAGTAAGTAATAATTGAAAATAACTAAATTCTGTTCCTAATTTCATTTTCTTTTTTTTTAAGATTGAAACAACATTAAGTGATATTATACCTCCCTGCGCAACACCATGGATTGGCATTGTTGGTAGGTTTAGTAAATTCGTAAAATTTCCTTTGATTAGAATAATTATTTTAAAAACAAAAATTTACAGATCTTGATGGTGATAATAAAATATATTATTTATTCATGGAGGGAATAGTATTAAATTCATCATCTACCACGTTTGTTGAAGCCGTCCAGCAGTTAATGGTGACATATTATATTTTTAATATAAAATATGACCAAATTTCCTTGACGCTGGAATTTATTCAACGAATTTTTCTGGAGATTTCACATGAAAAAGTGAGAGGGAATAAACGACTTATAAATTCAATTGCGAAAGTTGAAAATTTAATAGAAAATATTAAAAAACAATAAATGCATATATAATGTATATGCAAATGAAATTAATGAATTTAACTATTTGTTTTATTTTGATTAAAATTGATTATATCTGAAATAGATTATGAATTAGAAAATGAATTCAAAATTAATGTAAGCTTTATTTTGATTATATTTTTTTTAATGATTTTATATAAATATTTTTAAGAATTTTTTATAATAAATGAAAATATAAAATATTAAATATTTGTCTTTAAATATATATACTCCCATTACAATTTTACATAAAAAAAAATTAAATTATGTTTAATATTAAATCGTTTTATGTAAAATTACATATTACTTTTATAGATATTACATATTCTCCTTGTAATTTTTCGTTGAAAATCTTTAAAATTACATACTAAAGATTTAATAATAATCTTGTAATATTACATATATTATGCTAAATATTACATACTAAATTATTTACATAACAATAATTTACAGATATCCAGTTGAATATTACAGTTCGATTTAAAGTTACATTACATACATTACATACATTTAAATATTACATATAATTAAATATTACGTAACTTTAATTATACATACAATTCAAATACCATATTACATATAGTTATGTAGTGTACATATTAATATGTAATGCTACCACTTTGAAAGATGGCAATTGGATGCCATCTTTCAAAGTGCTAAATTTACACGTTTTTTTTTACTGTGTAGATCTAATGTAAAAGCTAAAGTTACAACAAGTGCAAAGGTTAGCATGTATAGGTAGGTATAACTGGAGCCATGAGAATCTCTACTCAGAGAGCTCTCGATGCTTTATTCTGTATGCAGACACTCCCAGATTACATAAAAATGGAAGCAGCGCTATCCGCACTTAGGTTCCGGAGAACTGGTCAATGGAATAGGGGTGGAGTATAAATAGGGCACACTCAGATCTATGAATGGTGCATCAGGGACCGCCCAGAATTGGGTATGACCGTACACCGAAGTTCATATTCGGCAGTAAGATACAGGTTAAAATACCGAAGAGGGAAGAATGGACAGGAGACTTGATAAGCCTGTCCAGTTCTGACATATCGCTCTACACGGATGGTTCCAGGATGGATAACTTATCCGGTGCCGGTTACTGAAGAGCTCGAATTGGAAGAACACATATCCCTCGGAAAATACACTACTGTGTTTCAAGCAGAGATTTTAACAATCAACGAAGGCGCGAATGAAATTATGAAGAAGGACATAACATCAAAGTCCATCAGTATTTTCTCAGACAGCCAAGCAGCGATAAGATCGATTAAGAACAGCAAAATCATCTCCAGATTGGTTCTGAAAACGAGAAATACCCTCGAAAGACTAGCTCGCAAATGTGAAGTGAATCTGACCTGGGTACCTAGACATGAAGGATTTTCAGGAAATGAAACAGCCGAGGAGTTAGCTCGCAAGGGCTCGGGAACCCAATTGATAGGTCCAGAGCCTGCAGTGGGGATATCTCTTTTCTGCTACAGCAGACAAATTTTGAAAAACAATGTAGATTATGGCAGGAAGAAGAGGGATGTAGACAAGCCAAGAATCTGATTGACAGTCCATCGAGAGTACGAACTAGGTTCCTTATTGGAAATACTAGAGAGTACATACGAATGGCAGCAAACACCACGACTGAACATTGCCTTCGAAAACATTTGCACAGGTTTGACATCTCAAACACCAGCATGTGCAGGGGTTGTGAAGAGGACGATGAATCAGTTGAACACCTTCTTTGTGAGTGCCCAGGGCTAATTATGCCGGAGCTACAATGAAAACCAAGCCGGTTTAATCTATTGCGTATTTCTTCACTCATTTAAAAAATATTATCTGCTATCGCGTTCGCACTTTCGACCACATGAGCACGACTTGCATTTGTGTTGGTAAAACCATTAGAGCTACCATCTGAATTTTTTTACATTTTTTCGATACTCGGCACATATTCTCTAATTGAATATCGACTATTTCGATTTTTTTGAAAGTGGCGGTATTTGTCGAGACATTTTCAATCATGAAAATGAAATGAAATTATTAATTTCAAAATAAAAAAAAAACAAAATTAAATGATTTCAATTTTATTTCAATAAAAAACGACAGGCAAGTATCACTGTATGCTTCGTCGAATGTTATGCGATAGTATTGTCATTTAATATAATAAAAAAAAATTATATGGGGGTGCTCCACCACGTGTTCTGATCCCCCCTAAAATCAATATGGTTCTATGATGGACCAAAAAAATACTAATCCCAAAATTTCATTGCAATCAGTTGTTGCAATCCTCGGGAAACTGATTTTTTCCAAAACAATTGTATGGGGGGTGCTCTACCCCGTGCCCCGATCCCCCCCCCCCCCAAATCAATAGGGTTCTATTGGGGACCAAAAAAATACTAACTCCAAAATTTTATCGCTGAAGTTCATTGTAGCTCCGGCATAAAGCTCAGAAGGAAGGGAAATCTTAGCTAGGACATCCTAGCTAGGAAAGAACTGAGAAGCACCGACCTCAAAACAATTCTAATCTTCGTACGGAAGACTGGATGGTTGGAGAGGGATGAGGATCAGGCCAGATGAAACGGAAGGTTGCAGATGCACAATGAAGGTCTGGGCGCAAGGGCGCACAGCTGTGCGTCTACCTCTTTAATACTACTACTATTCTTCCATACAATTGGGTTTCTTTCTAAATTATATTACAAAAAATATGAAAAAGATGTTAAATTATTTAAATGGTTAAATTATTATTATTATTTTTATTTATATATTAACAGAAAAACAAATTTTAATTTTAAAAAAATGAAAAAATTAATTAAATAATTTCCTAACCATTTTATTAATATGAAAAATGTTTGAATAACAAAATAGGTCTTCAGTATTTTGTCGTTGAAAATTCATTTTAATTCCGAAAATAGTCCGAAAAAAAATATCCAACCGAAACCATATGATCTCGTATACGTACATGCCAAAAATTCAAAGTTCAAAATAAAATGAATTGAATGGCAGTCAGAATCGATACACAGACTTTAGATTGTTTGAATTCATTAATAGCTGCCGTACCTAAGTTAAGTGGAGGTAAAATTTGTGAGTGTGTGTTTCAGCGGTTATTTTGCCAATATCGGCAAAATAGAAATTCATATTTTCTCTTGACACCTCCCATTTTTCTTTTGAGTTCCAGATTTTCATTCATTAAATTTCTGAGGAGGGCTTCCATCATAGAGTGCTTCGTTGATGGATTTCCAGCTTTCTTTGATATTAGCTATAATATTTTTGGACCATAATAATTTAATTGTTTTTTCTTTTTTAATGTATTTACTTTTTTTTCCAGTAATTGTATTCTTCTTTTAAATTAAAGTTATTTCTTTCTTTTTTATATTTGGTAAACCATTTGTGGTCCATCCATGGTTTGAACTTCTTAAATTTATTTTGGTATGAGTTTAATTAGAAGATTTAGTTTATTAGTAAAATTGTTGTACATTGTTGTGCAGTCATTTATACACAGAAAGAAATAATATGGTTATCCGTAGGTTGTGGGGACCATAATAAGGCCCTGCTCACCATAAAAAATTATGTATGGTTGCATTGACCAGTTATATAATATTTTTGAATAATAAAAAAAACAAAAACTTTATTAAAAAAATAGTTTTTAGTTTGACAAGCAATTTTTTACGTTAAATTTTCTTAATTTAATTTTTTTTTGCTACCAATAAATTGATTCGTATACGGATGTGCGTGAAATCTAATAATCGATTTTTTTAAATCGATTCAACAATTTAATTGTATGGAATAATTTTTACAAATAAATTTTTTAACAAATTTATAACGAATTTTTTTTATTATAGTTTTAATAACAATTATAAATTCGGAAAGTATATGATGTGTTTTGTTGTTTTTCCAGTAAAATAATGGATTCTCCGTAATATTAATTAATCGTTCCTTAGTTCTGTTGAAAAATTATTATGAAACGAAGCGGGTGCTTCATATAGTAAATACTCACTAATTTCGCGTGGACACTCCATAATGATGATGTGCTACTATTATTAATTTCCAGGCTTTCAGTTGACTTGGGTGTATGTGTTGAGTTTTTATTTTTAAGTAATAGAGCGTTAATTTTTCGAATTGTTTGATCATGGGTATAGCTTTGGAAGCAGTTACGTAATTTTGTGCTGATAATTCTGTTGTTATTTCATCAAGCGGCTTTAAAAGAGTGATTATTTCTTCCACTAAATGAATTTCTTCAAAAGAGGGCATAGGTGGACTTCCTTCAAGTGAAAATAGTATGACATTTATTTTATCTTTTAAAATTACAAATCGCTCCAACATGTGTGTTGAGTTCCATCTTGTAACAACACACTGTATGAGTTTTAATGATGTGCTTCCTTCTTGCTTCTTTCGTAAAAGGTCCGAAACAGTAACACAATGCTTAAAATATGACACTATTTTTTTAATTTTATTGATAAGTTCTTCTAAGTTTGGTATTTCATTTAAACTTTTATGGCAAATTAAATTTATGGTATGAGCCAACCAACTGATATGTTTATTTTTAAACATTGTTCTAATAGCAGATTTAATGTTTGCCCCATTGTCTGTTAAAACAGCAAACACCTATATCATATATATAATTAATTAATAATATTAGAGGGTAGTAGGGGGTTCGAATTCAATTTGGGTTTGGGTACAAACCGCTAATCGCAAACCGGAAACCGATAATCGCAAACCGGAAACCGCTAATCACAAACCGGAAACCGCTAATCGCAAACAGGAAACCGGAAACCGCTAATCACAATCCGGAAACCGCTAATCGCAAACCGCAAATCACAAACCGGAAACCGTTAATCGCAAACCGCAATACACAAAACCGCAATATTTTCGTGTTTTTACAGAATTTTCTAATTCCTTATCTCAATACAAAAAATGATTGCCTCAGATTGAAAATCTTTTGGATTGATTCCACATGATATGTACGCCTTGTGTGTTGAATGTAAAAAATAGCAGTATTCTTGTAGTAACTTAGGAATATTTACTATTTTTGATATTAATTCGTCATACAAACCAATGTGTTAATAGTGAACAATTATGTGAAGTTTGTGGAGTCTTGTGTAAAAATCAAAGAGATCTAAAAATCACAAAATAATGTATCATTGTTTGAATCAAGAAACAATTAAGAGGAAAAATATTCAAGATAACATCGTAAACAAAAAAGTAAAATTAACAATTGTATGTGACTCAAATATATCTAACGATAAGATATGTTTGATATGTGAAAAAATCAACATCTACTTCATATTTAAAATCACGTGATCATAAAAACAATGTGTTGAAACAATATAAAAATAGTGAAAATGTTGATTTGATTGTATCAGCATTTAAACATCGTATAATAAGTTTTAGAATTAGGGATTCGATTGAATCTGTTAATATATTAGAATTTTTAAATATTATCAAAGACACAACAATTAATTTGCTAATAGTACAATTAGATATTCTTACTTCGTTTAAAGTGAATTTTAAATTGTTTGGTGAATACATTAAATATGGAATAAATGAACACAATGTTAGTCTTCACGATGTTAAATCGTTCAATACCATAAACAAAATAGTTAATGAAGGAGTTAATATATGTGAACTATTTGATGGACTCAAAGATTTGATTGTAATACAAAGTAATACAAAGTAAGTTTGAACAAATAAGTACTAATATAAGTATAAATGTATATGGTTTAAATAAAACGGAAATAATTGTTCCACTATATTTTCTAAATTAAAAAGATTAAACAATATAAATTTATTACTAATAGAAAAGGGAAAAAATTCCCATTATTGTTGAATAAAGAAGCTGAGCAGATTGGTTGGAACTCAGATGAAGAAGAGACGCCACAGAAAATGGTTTTGTGATGGATGCCCCAGATTTTTTAGACAACAACTAGATTTAATTAATCATGTAGAAAAAGATCGTCACCATGTAAAATGTGTGTTACCATCATTGAAAAATTCTATGATAAAGTTTAAAAATTTTCGATTTCAATGAGAAGTTCCCTTTGTAATTTACCTAGATTTTGATTCAATCCTTACACTAATCGATACTTGTCAACCTGATTCAAGTAAGTCATTCACAATTGATATAGATAAACATGAATCATTTAGTTTTGCTTATTATATTAAAAGTTCATACGATGATAGTTTACCAAAATTTGTTACATACATATAGAGGTTTAGACTGTGGAAAAGTATTTATTGGTTACATTTCACAGGATATAGAATCAATTGGTGTAAAAATATTGACAGAAATTCCCATGTTACCTTTAACTGCAAATGAAAAACTAGAATATAAATCTCCTTCAAAATGCTTCATATGTGATGAAACTTTTTCATTAGAAAACTATAAAGTAAAAGATTGCCACTTAACTGGTAAATTTCGCGGTGTTGCACATACTAAGTGCAATATTAACTATTAATTGACAAAATGTGTACCATTAGTATGTCATAATTTAAGTGGTTATGATGCACATTTTATTATTCGTGAATTAGGTTATAACAATGAAAAAACCGATTTGATCACTCAAAATAAAGAAAAGTATATTTCACTTACGAAGCATTTTAGATTGAATGAAAATAAATCAATAAAATTAAGATTCATCGATTCTTTTAAATTTATGGCTTCTAGTATACAAAGATTGGCTAACAATCTTAATTCAAATCAATTTTTAGAATCCAAAAAATGGTTCCTCAATGATGAGGAATTTAAATTAATTATTAAAAAAAGGAGTTTTCCCATATAATTACATACAATCACATAATATATTGAATGAGACTAACCTGTCCAAAGAAAATTTCTATAATAAATTAAACAACACCCATATAAGTGAATCAGAATATCTTCATGCATTAAATGCATGGAAAACTTTTAAATGTAAGTCTATAGGAGAATATTCGGATTTATATTTAAACGGGGGGTGCTCCACCCCGTGCCCCGATCCACCCTAAAATCAATTTGGTTCCATGATGGACCAAAAAAATACTAATCCCAAAATTTCATTGCAATCCTCTGGAAACTGATTTTTTCCAAAACAATTGTATGGGGGGTGCTCCACCCCGTGCCCCGATCCCCCCTAAAATCAATTTGGTTCTATGATGGACCAAAAAAATACTAATCCCAAAATTTCATTGCAATCAGTTGTTGCAATCCTCGGGAATCTGATTTTTTCCAAAACAATTGTATGGGGGGTGCTCCACCCCGTGACCCGATCCCCCCTAAAATCAATATGGTTCTATGATGGACCAATAAAATACTAATACCAAAATTTCATTGCAATCAGTTGTTGCAATCCTCGGGAATCTGATTTTTTCCAAAAAAATTGTATGGGGGGTGCTCCACCCCGTGCCCCGATCCCCCTCAAAATCAATTGGGTTCTATTGGGGACCAAAATAATATTAATTCCAAATTTTTATTGAAATCACTTCAAGCGTTTTTAGTTATCGTGTAAACATACGGAGTTCTGCGGACGGAGTCCGGGAGACGAAGTCCGGACTGACAGGATTTTTTTGACCCCTTTTTTGGGGATAAAAGTTGCAATAACCACCAATTTGACCTTTTGTTAGTAAAAATAAGTTGCCCTAGGGTCATTCTATGTGAGAAAATTTTTTTTTTGGAAATTTTCTTTTAATTGTGTCTTTTAAAAATAAAAAAAGTTGAATTTGAAAATTTTCCATTACAATGCTTAGTCGATTACGACGAAGCAACATAGAACAATATAAATGAGACCGATTAATGTTAATACACATAATGAAAAATTGTTGCTGAAAACTGTTTTTAAGAAAATTCCAAAATTGCAAATTAATGAGTATTAAAGTTATTTAAGGAAAAATTGATGGACTGAAAAAACCTTCTATGCCACAACTGAGACTCGAATGTCTAATAATTTTTTTTCATTACTAATTTTCCCAAAGAAAACTCAAAATTTAAACATTATACGACGATTGGACTTATGGTTCCATTTGGCAATATTTCAAATGTGACGTCATTAAATTTATATGTTTGTCTCTTTTTAAGCATATAGTTTACTCTGTCGAGTGATCAAAAAATTTCCTTCGTTTTACAGGGATGAGAAATTTGTTGTGGGAAATTTTTAGCAATTATTTTTTTAGTGATGTGTCAATTATAAAAACGCTACAACGTTATTGAAACATTAACTATAAAATTATTTAATAAAAAAAAAGTTATTTCTTTAATAAATTCTCTCAAATTTGGTTCTAAATATTATTCTATTCTATTCTACTCTTTGTACTTGACTTGCATCAAGTGATTGGTTTTATTGGCTCTTTAAGATATCTCTTATATAGGCCATTTATTATTAATATTAACGTCCACTTTTTCACTTGGTACGAGACCTACTATTTTTAAGGTGGGCTCTGAACCACCATCTGCACATGCGTTTTTAATCCTGATTCGGCACATTGCCAGCTCTTAGGAAACATGCAGATTTCCTTAGAAGAATCGTTCGGTTTAAACCTTATCCTTCACACAAACCAGAGGGTCATAGATGTTATTAAGCATTGCCCACTTTGATCGGTATTCTAAATAGTATTTTAAATATTAAAAAATATTAATTTTGGAATATACATTAAAATAAAACATGTTATATAATATAATTTTCAAATATATCGGTTGATTTTTAAATAGTATTATGGCAGAGTATTGTTGTACCATCTAGGATTCAAAAGCAAAACTATAAATTTCCCTAAAATTTTTTATCGTGCTATTCACTTTACTCTAATGGTTTCATTCCTGTATGAAAAAGAAGGAAAAATTCAAGGCGTCATATTCGACTATATTTTTGGTAAGCGACTTTGTATATCATAAATACTCCGATTGTTCAGAAATAAAACATTAACTTGAACTTTTAATTTGAATATAACTTTAATATAAATTTATTAATTTTACAATTTTAATCCTGTCACATTGACTAATTGATTGCTACTATTCTTTTTTATTTTCAATTTTAATTTTATTGAGAGCAACACCGTTAGTACGGCACGCAAGCTCATATTTTGAGAGAGAGAATTGAATTCTATTATAATAGAACAATTGCTAATATAATAGGGGTATCACACGTGAATTGCTAGACTTAATAATTCCAAAAATTATTTTGTGTGCGAGAGAGAAAAATTAAATTAGATAGCAATACATTTTGTCATAACATATCGTTTTAGAACAAATGGCAACGTAGTGAAAAATAAAATTTATATCGAAAAATGCAGTGTTGCTTTTATCTATTTAAAATAATTTAAACAAAAATTTAAATATAATTTTTTTTTATGTAAAATAATTAATTTTTTAATATAATAAGTTGCTTTGATAGCTATTAATCTTAAAATAATTGATTATATAATTATTAAATAATATTTTACGTTGGAAAAGAATTAATGAAAATTTGGGAATTGTAAATGGTTTTCAATTCCATGAGCGTAGCTATTATTTATGGATATAAAGTTGGTATTAATAAGCGTAGACATAATTTTTGAATTTAAAAAAACAGACGGATATACACATTTTTTTTTCATTCTATCTCGTTTATATTCATTGGTTTTTGACAAGTTGGAATTGAAACCAAAATTAAATTGGCTAACAATTCACGTGTGATACCCCTATAATGCAAACAGATACAAGTGATAACAAATTAGGGCCCTTCACAATAATTTAATTTAATATTAATATTTTTTTTTTATCTTGTCTTAACATAAATTGGCCGCCTTGAATGTCTTCTGGATATTCAATGTTGATTTTCTTCAGACAGTGGTAACGGGCACAATTTTGTTATTGCTCGTTTGTAAATTCCAGATTGAGTTTTAATATCGACGACTCGCACAACACCGTCATCTCCAGGATATACCTTTAAAATTCTACCTAGCTGCCATTTCAATGGAGGCAAATTGTCATCCTTCACTAACACAAGTGAACCTACTTGTATCGTATTTGTTGTTGCTGCCCATTTATACCTCTGTTGAAGTAAATTCAAATATTCCGCTGTTCATCTTTGCCAAAAATGTTGGTGCAATTGTTGCATTCTTCTGAAATTGAAATATTTTCGTTTATTATGTTAGGTTCAGGAATTGCATTGAGTGGAGGGCCAATAATAAAGTGGCCCGGTGTTAATGCAGCCAAATCATTTGGATCAGATGAGAGTGGTGTCAATGGCATTGAATTCAATATTGCCTCTATTTGAATTATGACGGTGTTAAACTCTTCAAATGTCGGAGACGCGTTGGCTGTAACTAGATGGCATTTTGCAGATTTAACGGCCGCTTTCGATAATCCTCCAAAATAAGGTGATCTTGGTGGAAATGGCCGCCATTCAATATTATCATCTTGACAAGCTTGATTTATATCAATGTTACCTTGCTTGAATATAACATCCTTTAATTCTTTTAATTCTGACTTCGCTCCCATAAAGTTTGTTGCATTATCACTATAAATTGTTCTACAGAGTCCTCGTCGAGCAGCAATAAACGCATTAGTGGTTAAATCAGAAACAAGTTCTAAATGTACAGCCTTTGTGGAAAAACAAACAAAAATGGCTATGTATGCCTTTGTTGGTGCTTTTCCACGTATTCTGTGGTGAATTTTAACTGGACCACAGAAATCTATATCAGTCACTGAAAATGGTCGTGATGGTGTTACTCGATCTAGTGGTAGATTTCCCATTACAGTTGAAATACTTTGCGGTTTGTTCCTGAAACATCTAATGCATTTATTTACTACCCTCCTAGATAATATTTTTCCATCAATTGGCCAATATTGTTGTCGTGTTATTGATAGTAATGCTTGAGGTGCAGCATGTACATTTTTCTCGTGAAGATATACCATTAGTATATATGTAAACTCATGATTTTTGGGAAGAAGAATTTTTAAGACGACCACCTACTCTTATTAAGCCTAGCTCATCTAAGAAAGGACTTAAACATCTTAATCGACTGCTCTTCTCAAGGTTTTCACCATTTTTGAGAGACTTGAGTTCTGATTGAAATGTTACTCTTTGAACGTACCCAATTATTCTTATTAATGTTAACGCTACATTATTCACTAACAGTCAGTGGTCCAATAATTCGGCTTTCGGTGTTGCAATTAGGTGACAATTTGATTTTTAAATTTGAAATAAACCTGGTGCAATTCGTTAAGATTCTCTTCAATCTTATGAATTTGTTGGAATGGTGTATATTGTTAATGAAATCATCTTTTGAATTGTCCACGAGAAGAATGATTTTATTAGCTTTACGTTCAATGATATTATTACTATTAATTTCACACACTGTTGACCAGGTATCTTGAGGCGAGTAAAGAAAATATGGTCCATGAAACCACAGTTTTGACAATTTTAATTGATTAGCATACATACCGCGAGAAATTAGATCTGCTGGATTCTGTTTAGTTTCGACATGATTCCATTGCTCGTATTCGGTTATACTCTGTATTTTGGCGATTCGGTTTGCTACAAAAGTGTTCCAATTATAAGATGGTAATGAGAGCCACGACAGAACGATAGATGAGTCTGTCCAGTAGAAAATTTTATTAGTTGATACTAATGGTTTTATTCTCTGTACTAATTCTGCCATTAATAACGCTGCACACAGTTCCAATCTACCATACGCTACTTCACTGCTGTCTGAAAAAGCATGGATTTGTATTTCGTTTGATGGGTTGACTGACTTACCGAGGGAATCGAAGTTGATTGATTTCAAGTAATTGGTGTCGATAATTTGACCAGCGTTGTGATATAAATCTGGCAGTTCATTGTCCCATGATGTTTTCAATTTCCATAGTTGCTGAATAAATATTTTTCCTAATATCACAACAGGTCCAATTAACCCCAATGGATCAAAAATTCGCGATATATCGGCTAAAATTGATCTTTTGGTTAATTTCTGTAAATGAAGTTCAGTAGGCTCTACTTTAAATTGGAAATCATCGGAAGTCGGTTGCCATATCAAACCCAATGTTTTTATGACGTCATTGTCGTGAACGTTAAATTTTGTTTCTAAATCCTTTTCTGGAATTGATTCTAATATATCAGGTTCATTTGTGCAGAATTTCCGTAATTCGAAACATCCCTTTTTCAATAAAATAACCAGTTCTTGTAGTAGCTGCTTTGCTGCTATCAAAGAATCAGATCCAGTCATGACGTCATCAACGTAAAAGTTTTCTTGAAGTACTTTAGCCGCTTCCGGACATGTATGACCTTCGTCGCTAGCTAACTGGCTCAAACATCGCGTGGCGAGATACGGTGCTGCGGACGTTCCATAAGTAACCGTTTTTAATTTGAATATCTTGAGTTGCGACTCTGAGTTATTTCGCCATAACATGCATTGGAAATTTTGATCCTTTGCGTTCATTTTTAATTGACGGTACATTTTACTGATGTCTGCTGTGAACACGTATCGATTCATCCGAAATTTGATAAGAATGGAAAACAAATCTGGCTGAATGGTTGGACCAACCATAAGGACGTCATTTAATGATAGTTTAGATGATGTTTTTGCTGACGCGTCAAACACAACCCTAAGTTTGGTACTTGAACTATCAGGCTTACTAACGCAATGAAGTAATTTAAGTTTGGCAATTCTGGATTTTTAACTTGTTCCATATGACCTAAACTTTCATATTCTTTCATAAATTCAACATATGCATCTCTTAATTCATCATTCTGTGATAATTTCTTTTCGAGATTCAAGAATCTTTTGACAGCCATGTCGCGTGAATTTCCTAGCTTTGATGGATCGGAGCGAAATGGTAAGCTGACTATGTATCTACCACTTGATTCAAGTTTGATAGTATGTGCAAAATGTTGTTCACACATTGTTTCTTCTAATGATTTATTTTTGGCGGGAAAGTCATGGCGTTCAATTTCCCAAAATTGTTGTACTTAATCATCTAATGAATTAAAAGGGCTGTTATAAGCAATATTGCAATTTCTGATCGAGCATGGGGTTCCAGTTTTCCCTGTGGCTATCCAACCAAAAACGGTATTTTGAAAGGTTGGCAAATTCCCTGACAGTGAAACCCGTTCTTGCAATAGCAAGTTGAAGTAGATTTCAGCGCCAATTATAGGTCTATTCTTTGAGGACAGTTAAATTGCGGATCAGCAAGATTAATGTTATTAGGTTTTGACCATTGTACAGTGTTAATAAATACATTAGGCCAGTTATTTTAGGTAGTACATGTGCTTCCAATTCTGTTGAGAATGAGGTTGCTCGCGACGATAACTGTATGTTAACTTTTTCTCTTATATTAATTTCGGAATTTCCGATTCCATGAATGATTCGATTTAGGCCGAGTTGCTGCAGTAATCTTTCAGATATAAAATGAAGCTGTGAATAAATATTAATGAGTGCAGTAGCCAATAGAATTTGGCAATTCGATTGGCTTTGCTGTTTTGAAGAATTCAAAGATACTTGTGCTTGGGCTTGTGAAGCTATTGGCTTCGTATTCACTGAAGCACTAATCTTGTGGTGGTTATGTGCATTGGCAGACGTTGTTGGTTCGTTATTAATGGATGCTTTGAAAAATTCATGTAAAAATGAATGATGTTTTTCCGAGCATAAACGACATCGGTTGTTGTGTGTGTCTTTCAGACAGTTAACGCAGCGATTTAATTTTTTAATTATTTGATAGCGATCATATGGAGACAGACTGTGAAATCTGTGGCATCGATACAATGAATGATTTGGTTTTAGGCAGAACGCGCATTCAAATTTATTCGACATAACTAATGACGATGTATTGAAATTATGTTTAAATGGATTTGACTGAGGCTTAGTTATACGCGACGTTGTTATTTGAGATGATGTTGATTGAGTTTTAATATTATTGATACCCTCTAATACTTGGTAGCGATGATTAAGAAACTTCAGAAGTTCATCTAGGGTTGATAACCTTTCTTGACTACATTCATCTTCCCATTTCGTTCGTGTTATTGTATCAAGTTAACTTAGAACCATATAAACAATGAGATCATCCCAATGAATCGTTGAACTTCAAAGTTTCTAAATGATTACATGTAACATCAATTAATTCACGAAGTTTATAAGGTGTACCTTTTACCACCGATGGTAAATGAAATAATTCGTGAATGTGCTCTTGGGCTGCTAATTTTTTGTTGTCGTACCGTTCTATTAACAGTTTAATAGCGGCAAGGTAATTGCTTGCGCTAACGTCGAGCGATTGAATTCTTCGGATAGCTGAACCCGTCAAAGATGAACGTAAATAATGAAATTTTGAAATATAATCTAGCCCTTTGTTGTTATGCACGAGAGTTGAAAACGTATCAAAAAACATTGACCAATTCGAATATTCTCCTGAAAAGCTAGGTAACGATATTTTTGGTAGTCTAATGGACGTTTGATCTTCTTTCCTTGTATGGATTTCGCAAAACTTCTTTTCAGCCTTTAATTTTAACGAATGCATCTGAATTTCAGCCTTTAAATCAAAATATTGTTCTTCAATTTCTGCCCGTATGTCATCAGTGTCGTGCTGAATATCTAGATCTTCAAAAACGGTTTGAAATGATTCGAATTTACCAAAAGTGTCCTCCAGTGCATCTAATCAGATTTGCAATTCTGAGGCGGATGCAGTACTTCCTTTATTATTATTAAATTCTGCCGCACGGTTTAATTGACTTTTGAATGTTTCGATTTTTTTTGTATATTTTTTGATCTTTGATTCATCGGTCATGGCGATTTTAATTTAATTTTCTCGTTAAATGAATAAACTTGAATAAACTTGAACACTTCGGTTTACGGATAATTACTGCACTTTAACACGTGGTATTCAGATTCCATACAAACAAAGAACAGTTTAGCAATTGTCGATACGTCATGGCTCAAATATAAGTAGATTGCTTGTAACAAATCGAACCGACTAGAAAAATGAAAAATATTACCAAATAGTCTAGTCTTCCATCTAATTCTCTTCAAGGTTTGTGAAAAATGTCTTCAATAGGAATTAATTAATGGATTGCACCAGAGTTTCCTAGCAACTGCAACGCGTATAATAAAACCAAAAATAATTTTTATTTTTAACAATGTATTTCAGCTGAATTTTTCTTTGTAAAAATTATAAATCCAACGAAATTTTCTTTGTAAAATTCGTACAACTCGCCACGTGTGAAATTTTTCTTTGTAAAAATTCAGAAAAAATCAGGTTCTCCATGCGGTGAATTTTTCTTTGTAAAAATCGTAAAATCTACACGTGTGAAATTTTTCTTTGTAAAAATTCAGAAAAAATCAGGTTCTCCACGCGGTGAATTTATCTTTGTACAATCCACATAAAAGTCCAAAACAAATCACGTCGGGGTCACCAAATTTTATGTATATCATAAATACTCCGATTGTTCGGAAATAAAACATTAACTTTTAATTTGAATATGACTTTAATATAAATTTATTAATTTTACAATTTTAATCCTGTCACATTGACTAATTGATTGCTACTATTCTTTTTTATTTTCAATTTTAATTTTATTGAGAGCAACACCGTTAGTACGGCACGCAAGCTCATATTTTGAGAGAGAGAGAGAGAATTGAATTCTATTACAGGTAACCCTTGAATAACGCGGTAGTTTTGTTCCAGGAAAACTGCGTGTTAAACAAAACTGCGTTAATTGATACTTGAAATTCATATAAAACAATGGGTTTGGTTCCAAAAAAAATTACTTTTTACAAAATAATTTGAAAAAGCTATATATTTTTGTTAATTCAGTGATACAACTTTAAATGATTGTAAATATTAAAGATAAAGTAAATTATTCTTTAATATGTAAGGAACAAAATAAAAAAATACAGGAATGTTTTTTTATACAAATTTTAAAAAAATTGTAAAATCAAATTCATAACTTTATTTTTTATTAAAAAAATTAGAAATTGGTTGCTGTCGCTTCGGTGATGACATTAAGCAATTGCTTCAACCATGGCTGCAATCAGATTTGGATTTTTCTTCTGCTTTTTCATATTGAATGAACATAGTTATCAGAGGCTGTTTTTTACCAAGATCTAAATGTTTTGCTTCGTCGTAATCGACTAAGCCTTGTAATGGAAAATTTTCAAATTCAACTTATTTTATTTTTAAAAGACACAATTAAAAGAAAATTTCCAAAAAAAATTTTTTCTCACATAGAATGACCCTAGGGCAACTTATTTTTACTAACAAAAGGTTGAATTGGGGGTTATTGCAACTTTCATCCCCAAAAAAGGTATAAAAATAGTACTGTCAGTTCGGGCTCCGTCCGCCCGGGGTGGTAATTATATAAAATCAATAAAAATAAAAGACCTACTTATTTTCAAATATTAAATCGATCAGAAACCTAAAATTTAATCTACTATATACATCAAAAAACCTTAAATAAAAAAAAATAATAAAAATTAAAAAAGAAATTGTTAATTCAACACACACACAATTACATAAAAATACTCCATCAAAAAAATAAAACACATATAAGCCTAAAATTCATCTCAAATTCAAAAACATAGAAATGAAAAATAATCTACACATCAAAATATCTAAAATAAAAAAAATAAGAAAAACTTTAAAATCAATTTGAGAATTCATATATATTAGTTGCGTTTTTAATTCGAAAAGTTCTACAGAATTTTTTATTCTAAAGAATCAAACAAAAATTTCCATACAAATTTTTGATTCGGTTATTTTACACAATTTTTGAGAATTTTTACAGAATCAAAAAACATGATTACGCTTCTCGAAAATAGAAGGCACTATATTTTAAATTTTTCTCAGATGACATCCTTGATATTCTAACAAATAATTCATAAAAAATATACATATTTATGTGAAAATATAAAAAAATGTAAATAAACAAATATAGAATTTCAAAAGTTAATTCCGTGAAAATTATTCTGCAGAATAATTGAATAAAAAACACGGCTATTAGCAGGATCATTTTTGATATTTGTTGTAAATTTCTTTTTTAATGTCTATACAAAATGAAAATAATAATAATAATGATCATAGTATTAATAACAATAATAATAACAACAAATATAATAATTTAAATGCGATATTGATATGCCTACCTATAGTAGATTAAAGTCCACCATTTTGTTATTTAAGTTTAACCCCAATATTTGTTTATCCCGATAATCTTTTAGTGTGTCGATGGTATAAGATATCACTCAATCTATGTGCGATATCACTCAATCTATGCGCGTACAGAATCCACCCGCTGGGGTTTTATTAATTCTTTAATTTCTTTCAAAAATTTTACTTTAATATTTAACAATTCATACGTTTTTCCTTACTTTTTTATTTAGGATTACGAAAATATTTATTACTTGCATGTTTGTTTCTAGTTTCTTATTTCATTATGTGAATTTTATTCAGTATTAGGTAATTAAGAAATTTTTGTACCGTTGCTATATTTGGTTTTTATATAAAATTTAAATAAAACTCAAAATTGTCGTTTATATAATAATTTATTTCTTATAATTATTAGCTAAAATAGGATATTAAATTTAACTTTACATGTAGGGTAATAAACGATAGGTATTTTTTATTTCTTGTACAAAATGAAAACTTAATATACTAGTAGGATTTTATTAATAAATAGGTGGCTGAATTTAATTTATTTATTTTTACAGAAAAATTAAAACAAATTGCGTAAGAAAATTAATAATATTTAATAATTCTTCCGTAGAAATGTTATTATTATGCAACTATTTACATTTTCTTTGTGAACTCACTATGACTGTATGTAATACATTAGAGTATGTGGCGCAATTACCTTGATGATATCATTTCTCTTAATTGTTCGAACCCTGTAGTTCCCATTCCTCAGGCAACTTAAATTAAAAAAAATTTTATTGTTAGTAGTAGTATAAATTTTTGAATCTATTCATTTGAAATACAAAGATAATTATAACTTCAAAACATTTAAAAAAATAGTTTTTTTTTAAATAAATATAATTAAATATGTGTTTGGAATTTATAATAATTTTTTTTTTATAATCTATCAAGCTTTTCGCCATTTGGATTATATAATAAGTATTATTTTAAGTTATAATAATAATTTAAATCCCATACAACTCAAACTAAAATATGATAGTGTTCCGCATGCTATAATACAAATTTGAAAAAATTACAGAATAAATCCTTTGGTACATAGGTACAACTTTAAAAAATTAAAGAATGCTACTTCTTTTTCTTTTAAAACACGGATCAGAAAAATAAAATCTTCTAGAAATCTAGTTTTTGAATTAGAAAACAGCCATTATATGCTGTATAATAAAAAAATGTACTACTTCAGAAAGCGCGGGATTATGTGAAAGTAAACAATCTCATGTGTTAGAAGTTATGTAACGTTTAAAAAAAACCCTAAATTGTCACAAATTGATTTTTCCAAAGAATTATGACATTTGTGATTGATTCAATGTCAGCAATTTTAATTATAGAAAACCCAAGTTTTACAAATCTGTTTGATGGACTAAACTTAAGAGTACTATCTCGAAAAACAGCAATTATTCGAATAAATGAAATCTATAATGAAAATGTTACTTCTTTAATAAAAATGATAGGTGCGATTAATTATGTCTGCACTGATATTTGGTCTTCAAAGCGCAGAAGTTTTTTCGGTGTTACTTGTCACTGAATTGATAGAACTTTCAAAGAAAAAGTGCTACGTTAAGCTTGTCAAAGGTTTACAGGAGAGCATAATTTTAAACGAATTGCTGAAATGTGGGAGGAAATTTATCAAAAGTTTGGAATTAACGATTCTAAAATAACCGCTACAGTAACAGATAATGGTTCAAACTTTGTCAAGACCTCTCAAGAATATGGTAAAGCAGAATTTGGTTCTGAAGATACTATTTATGACGAAGAAGACAATATTGAGTTCATTTTAACAGAAGAACACAGTGAAGAACGTATTTCTTTACCTCGACACATTATGTGGGGAAGTCACACTTTAAACTTAATATGTAACAACCGATTGTAAAAACGCAACTAATGCAAATAATAATCTTCTAAAGCCTCATACAAATGCTTTATCAAATTGTACTAAACTTTGGCATAAATCAGGAAGACCAAAATCTGCAGAAGTAATCAATGGCGTTTTGGGCAGTAATTTAAGTACTCCCGGTATAACACGTTGGAATTGTGAAAATTTGACAATAAAACTAAATTGCATACATTAAATGATCGTTTGAATTTACATGGGTTCAAAGAGATTGAACTAGAATATTTAGAAGCCCCTAGCTGTAACTTTAGATATGCTGCAAGCTGAGTTTAATATATTTTATGGAAATTTATTGCTAAGTACTATCTCACTTAAAGTTAATTCGATAAGGTTAAAAAATCTAATAAATTGAAAAAAAGTGGAGAAATATTGCTAGACGCGTGCATTGCTGGATTAGTGAAAAGGTTTTCTTCCATTTTCACGCTTTCCTCGATGGAACAAATTGCTGCAGCGGTTTTATGCCCTAATTTTAAATTACGCTGGTATAATTACCTCCAGACTAATGATGATTGTGAACAAACATTGTTCAGACCAGATGATGTCAAACATTTTTTGGTCAGAACAGCAGAAAATTGGAAATTAAATTAAAGCTATTCCAGTGATACATTGCCAAGCGGATCAGATGTCTTAGATGCATTTGATTTTAATGAAGTAGCACAAGTATCTGGTAAACTAGATACGGATTCTGTATTAGTAAGTACCAGTAAATGGAAATCAAAAGTTATCAAATGCTGGATGATTATTCCAAAAAAATGTTTTTCAGATTTAACGCAAGCCTTACATCATTATTTTCTTTTGCTACGTTTGTGAACGCGCCACAACGTTATGCACTGACGGATACTAATTTTGAGAAATTAGAAATTCTAAAAGCGAATATAAATAATTAATAAATTGTTATTGTATTCATTATTCTCTCTAATGTAAATCATAATAAATAAAAATTTATAATACTTAGTACTTGTTTTTAAAGTACTTTGTATTGAGTATTTTCATTAGATTAAAAAGTACTGGTACTGGGTACTTATTTGGATTTAGAGAAGTACTTTGTACTGAAGTACATTTAAAATGTACTTTTCCTAGCTCTGGTATAAATCAACCTGGTTAAAATAGATTTTTAGAATAAAAGATTACCGATCTAAGCAAAATTTAACTAAATATTTTCGTTGAATTGGTCAATGGAAAATAAGAATAAATAAAAACAAAATGTCAGATGTATAATTATATTCAAACAAAAAAATGGTTAATAAATCAAATAAATTTAAAAAAAAAGTAACATAAAATTTATTATAAATGAAAAAAATGTAACGCCCCAAATATGACGGAGGCTGATAAAAGGAAGTTTACTGATCTGGTGTTTGGAATACGAGGATATTATATTAAATTATTTATTTGACACTTTGACAGTTCGCAGACAACTATTAGCTGGATTACGAAAAATATACGACCAATGAATCGCGGTCGTAAAGCAAAAACTTAAATATTATCTCGACTAAAATAGAGGTTTAAATACAGGCTAATACGCATCGTTGTATACCAAAAATTAAATTTAATCCCGAATAACGTTTTAGCCACCTTGGTGTATTGGTCCGAATATCATATTCCTAACTATAATAGAATTAGAAATAAAAATTTATTAAGTTTAATTGATCGGAATTTTTTAATTAACAATATTTGATGTTTTTTGATGTTATTCACAAAATTTATAGATAAAAATTTACCGTTAAAGAAAACAAAAACTATTAACTTTAAATGTTGGTTCTCAAAAGATTTATGTATAAATAAATCCAGGGTGTATAGAAACCAAAATCATCGCAATTTATCTATAGAAAAAAACTCAAAGATTAAAATTAATTAATTAAAATCGACTATAAAAATTATATATTATCATTCGAAATCAATCTTAATTTGGCCGTTAGATCTAATATCGACCATGAACCAAAAGTAATCAATCAAAATCAATTTTGGAAATTTGTCAGAAATAATTGTATAACTGTATCAATATATTTAAAAAAACTAAATGTAATAAAATCTTGTGGACGTGATAACATTCCACCAATTTTCTTTAAAAATTGCTCAACTTCTTTTGCCTTTCCATTTCTGATATTCAACTTATCATTGGAGAGTTAAAATTTATCTGAAAGTTGGAAAATTTCATACATAATACCAATTCATAAAAATGGTTCTACTAATAACATTAACATAAATGCATAACTAAATATTCTTGTCCATCAAAAATTTGTGAACATATCTGATACCATAATAGACCACATAAAACCGAGTACTTCAAGTCAAGGCCCAATTTCGTTTTTAACATATACAAATCCTATCAACAATAACTTAAATAACTGTAAAGCTGTTAGAAAATAATGAAGAGTAAAAAGGATAAGTTAGTCTTCAAAACAGATCTTACTAATTTGTATAATTTTTAATTTTTTTAAATTTTAAATGCATTAAAACGCATTTTCTCCTATATTTATTTATTTATTTACAATCAGCAAAAACAGAGTTAGTACTCCAAAAATACTGCGTGAATTTTATATTTATATTAATATTATATTTCTTTTGTTAGAAGTCAACTGGAATAATGCACATAAATTTTGGAAACCTACGTATAAATTCGAAATAAATCAAATTAAAAATAGACAAAGACGTTTTTTCCGCGTTATGTTTATTCGAGGATTACTTCCTTAGAGTGTCCAGTTAAAAAATAAAAATTATCTAAATCAAATAAAACTCTATATAATAATAATAATTTATAATAATTCTTTTTTATCATGTAATTCCAAAACGTTAGAATTTAGAAGAAATAGAATATCTTCATATACAAATCACTAAATATAATTATTGGATACATTGATTATTTTAATTCTAATACACTAGCCTGTAATACCCAACAAATTATTAGTATTAGAGCTAATTCTAACTTATGATTACACTCTCCAATGAACGATTGATAAATTTTTTTAATGCATTTCTGACATTTGATCTAATTAAACTATATAGTGATTTTTTCTTCTATTTATCAAATTATTTATTTTCATTTATTTTTATTTTTTGTTAATGCAACAACATTGAAGTTATTTGTATTATTACTTATTTATTTTCTGTTGTATTTTTATACTTTCTTTTAATTCGTATAGTCTAAAATTAAAAATGTAAATACATCGTGTATAATATTTTGCGATAGTATTCCTGTTTTATACCAAATAAAAATTAAATTAAAAAGAAACAATCAACCCATCAAAGAAGAACAACCGTCCTTAAAATTGCCAACAATGTCTTTAGAACATTCAATGGTGAATATACGCAATTGATTGCGTTTCTTGAAAAATTCTTTGCATTAGTTCACAATGATAAAGGTCTAGACTCTAGACAATATAACACGTTTTCATTAATTGCGATGTGCTTTATCCGATACTGCAATTCGTCGAATACACTCGTTATATGTAACTTCAAAGAGTTATGAAACCGCGATTAAATTATTAACTAATCGATACAACCCTAAAAAATTAATAGCTCCAAAACATATTCAGGGATTTGTTAATTTACCAACGGTGGACAAAGTATCGAGTTTAAAAACTTGTGAAATAATTGGTTAAGTAAATAACCATTTAGAAGCGCTGAAAAATATGGTATATCCAGCTGTGCATTGGGACGTTTGAATTTTACATGAAGATACTAGACTCTTATAGTACTCCAATAAAATGTGAATATGAGTGTTCACAAGGCCGATTGTCCACGCAGGATGAAGTTTTAATATTTTAAGAACGTAGAAGCATAACGTTAGAAGGCATAACTAGTATAAACATGTGAACAATCCGTCTAATTGTACAGTTTCTCGACCAATTAAAATACAAGCTAGGCATTCAAAACCAAAGATAGCTTCACTGTAAACATCAATAACGTCAAATACGGTCTCATGCATATATTGTTCAACACCATATCACAAAATCTATATATGTCGAAATTTTCTCAATTTAAATCCAACTGATCGGTATAAAGGAATCAATCAATTGTTTAAAACCCAATCATACAAAAGACACATATACATCTGGTTCATGTCATTAATGCTCAGACAAACATCATTCTTATTTGCATGGTTATACGTCAAACCAATTCATAATCCATAGCTCACGTGAACCTCCTTGCGAAAATACTTGTACTGTAGAGCAACTAAGCTCACTAATTCGCTATAATACCAGCCTCAAAATTTGGGCAGCCTGTAATTTGCAGAGCAATCCAATTAATCCTGAGTTACGACCAATTTCATATGAAACAGTATTGCCGGAGTTCATTAGAACCGATTAGAAATCGCAAATGACTTTTATGACCATATTTACTTAAATTTTAAATCGAGAACGGTCTCCGTCAATAAATGTACTGAATTTAAAGATTTAAAAAAAAAAATATTTTCGTGAACAGCAAGATTTTAATTACGTGTTATAAGTGGGATTCATTAATCCATTGGAGGTAGACTATCTTGGTAGTCATCGTATTCCTCCTCTCCGCCGCCGCCTTGATCATCTTCTTCATTCTCATAATCACCCTCAGGATCAGGTCCCGTTATGTCTGGTAAATAGTCTTTATGTGGTGGTGATGGAATCATGGCTTCCTAGGTATGTTAATTTTGTTAGTACACTACAGTGCTTTGTTAGGTTTGTAATGTAGAATTTGTTGTACCTTGGGTGGCCGCCAGCCACATCCAGGTAGTGGTAGTCCATCTGATCCTAGTGGGCAGGGAGCATCTAGCCCAGGCACTCCTTGCTCCCCTTTATCACCTCGATCACCTTTTCGCCCTCGTTTTCCCAATGGTCCAAGATCTCCTTTTGAACCCTTTTCACCTCTGGGGCCTTCTTGGCCAGGAATTCCATCAGTTCCCTAGATCATAGATTAACCATCAATTAATATGTATACATTAATACTGATTGAAGAGTATTTTTACTGGCAATCCAGGATCACCACGTTCGCCCTTTAGTCCCAATTCACCCTGTGCCCCCTTAAAAAAAACTTAAGTATTAGTACATCCCGAATGAACTAATGTTTGAATAAACGAAATATCAAAAAATACCTTCATTCCATCCAAGCCAGGTGGGCCCTGTCAACATTGGTAAAAAATAATGGTAGAAAAAATTTAAATAATAAAAGAAAAATGGAAATTATTAATACAAAATAAATAAAAGAATGCAAAAACGAATAAAAACCATATCAAATAATATTACAAACATACATTAAATAATGCAAATTATATTGTGAAAATTGTCTAACAATAACAAAGAATAGTTGCAAATGCTGTTTTTGTTATTCCCTTGAAGCCAAAAAAAAGCAAATAAATGTTTTTCATGTTGTTAAAAGTTTAGATTTTCTTTTTCTGTGCAAAAGAGGAAAACTGAAAGGTAAAAATATTTAGTTTTTCTCTACACGCAAGTAGAGAAACATTCTAATTTAAAAATTAAATTTAGATTAAAAAAAAGACTATTTCATTTCACATGCATCCTTTATTTTATTAAGTTATTTTTAGTTTTATTCTTTCGTTTTGATATTCTTTTATAAGTTTTAACTCATACACATTCTGCCAAGCATGTTTTGGTTTTTTTCCTACATAATTATAAATCCCATAGAAATATTACACAATAATAATTCAAACAGAAAAAATGTTCCATAAATTTTTTGTTTTCAAAAGTTTAAAAAACTAAACATTCATTTAGAATTAAAATATAAACATAAATTTAATAATATAAGTAAAATAATTTTTTTTTACATAATGTATTATGAATTAAAATATAATATGAGATTAATTATTTTAAGATGGTAATGGTTTGTCCCTCTACATCAAGTACAGAAAAATATTTTAAAATCATATTGCATTTCATTAAAATAACACATTGACTCTCTAATAGTGTTTTTACTGAACTTAGTTATTGAAATTGACTAACAAATTCTGTTCTTGAATTTAACTTATTAATTTTTTTTTAAATTATTAAAAAATATATGGAAGTTATTTGTTTATTTTTGTTTGAACTTAATTTCTTTCAATAAGTTAAACCCCTTTTTTCAATTTGATATTAAATGTTCAGTCGATTTTACAACAGCCTTGCAATAATTTTTACCAATTTTTTATGTACCTGTGTGAGTGTGCCCAATAATAATATTTAGTACTCATTCATGTTTTGTGGAAAAATAGTATTTTGTGTTACACAAATTCAAATGGAATTTATCGGTAGATACTCAATTATTTACATTTGTAATTGATTTTTTTAATTTTAGTTTTGATTTTTAAATTTTATCTGTTATTCTATCCTAATTTCTTATTCAAATTAATTAGATAATCTTAAAATTATAAATAATTAAACTTAAGTTTATATTAATATTTTACAAAGTTCATCAATTATTATTATTAATATTGATTTTATTTTATTTACTTATTTACTTCAAAATGTTAATTTATAAATTTATTTATTTTTAAAATATGTTTTTCACAAATTTTTGGAGCATTTTGAATTCTCGTAGGTACCAATATAATAATAGGATTACTGAATAAATTGGCAATTGTATTTATGTATTTGTTTTATTTTTTATTTTAATAAGTCTTTAATGTTTTTAATGAATATATTTTTTAAATTGATATTAGGTAATTACCAATAAATTGTACACAAATATAAAATTTGGGTTAAAGCATACACGTAAATTATCATATTCTTTTCTTGTTTAGTTACTTTTTTCTAATTCTTATAAATTCTATTGTTTAAAAAAAATTTTTACTCAATCTTACAATTTTATTGTCCATTAAAATTTAAAAATGCAAAAATATTAAATTTTATATTAAATATGTTATTATTTTGTATATGCAATTGAATTTGAAAATAAAAACAATTATACACAATAAATTACATCGTTGATGATATTAAATATCTTTATGAATAAATGTGTGTGTAGTAATTTTTTATGAATTAAAATATTTGTGAAAAAATTATTATAAGATTGAAAGTTTTCGGACGTCTTAATACATTTAGAACCCTAATTTTTTGTTCATTGATAATTAATTTGATATCGGTAATTGACAACTTTTTTGGTTTTACATTAATAATTATGAATAAAAACCAAAAATATATTAACGAACTATAACTGGAAAAAGAAATATATGTTATTTTTATAATATTAGTTATGATTCTGTAATCCAATAAAAATTTTTCATTTGAAATAATATGTACCAATAAAATGCACAATTGAACACAATATATCTTTAATATAAATTTCCTTGGGTCTTTTGTTAAATTTAACTGAATTTATTGATAAACAAATGTCATCATCATATTTTTGAATGAAAAATTAAGATTCTAAAAACTCTTAAATTTATATTATGTATATACTAGATATATAAATAGATATTCATTATTAGTCAAAAAAATTTAATAAGAATAATTTTCAATATTGGCTTTAGACAAATACATTTCTTTATCAAACTTATTTCATTCTTGGAAGTAAAACTAAAAAATAGACAAATGAATTTAATTGTAAATGGTTCGTTTTTCATAAAAAATTTGAATATTTTTTATGCTGAGCAAATTTCAGGTGCACTATTATCTATCCCAATGCAACGGAAATGCCAGAAGGTATCTTTTTTTTTAATATTAAATTATAATCTAACTGTAGGTATGCTTTTTATTTATTTATTCGCAATTATGAAATGAATTTAATATTTCGATTTATTGCAATGGACGATTCGTTTTTATTTATAGTTTCTTTTTATTTTACATATTCCTTAGATATTAATTCTATTTAATATTTAAAAAATAGTTTTAATTTCGATTTAATAATGTTTTCATTTATTACACAAACCAAAAAAAAAGCACAAAATAGTCTCCTGCTAATCCAGCGATGAATGAGTTTTTATTATTTTTTATATGACCAAACCTGTTAGAAAAATGGTATAGTAATTGGTGGGAAGGTAAAATTAATAATAAAAAACATGGTCTTCGATATTGGCTACCATTAGATTTTTATGTTTTAGAAATATATTCTTGTATTTTTACATGTTTTTTTTAACTACTCTGTTTCAAATAATTAAGATAATATACGGTTAATTAACTAATAACTCTAAGAAAATTATTCTTTAATTAATATTAAGTTATGAGAAACTGTGAACCCAATTTGACCAACTCATAAATTTGTCAAGTTAAATTAAAAACATTAACTCGATAAATTATTATGTTGATCTAATTAAGGTAAGTCTAAAAAAAGTTAGAAATAATAAAGCAGTTTCATTTTTTATTTCAACTCATTTTTAACTCTTAAGATATTATTTAAATGAAATAAAAGTATCATGGAAAACCAACACCACACAAAATCCATTAAATGCTGTTTTTTCAAAAATATTTAATCAACTTATCATATACTCTCAACTTGTTATGGCCTTAAGATTTCACTTACCGGATGACCTGGTTTTCCTATAGGTCCCATTGATCCAGAATCACCACGTAAACCCATTGGACCCTAATCAAGTAAAAAGTAATTACCGTAATATATTTTGAAGGGTACCGCGATTAAAGATAATAAAATGATAAGTTTAGGAAGTATAATATATAATATAATATAATATAATATAATATATTCAGAAATATACAAGAAAACAAAATTCACTTATGAAAATAAATTTTATTTTTCAGTGACAGTTTTTTTTTGCTAAATGCATAAATAATTTTTCTAGCAAAATAAATTAAATATAAATTACTTACCGGTAGCCCCATTGGCCCTTGGTCACCTTTTAATCCTTTATCGCCCTATTTTGATGAAAAATTAAAAGTAATTTTTAATTTTTCATTTAAACACAGAAACTACTTACTCTGTCACCTTTTCTTCCATCATGACCTCGTTCTCCAGCAGGACCTATGTGACCAGTTTGTCCAGGAGGACCAGCCGGACCGGGAGGACCAATTATCTGTTTCAAATTTTATAAATATTATTTTCATTATTAAAACAATATGAACCAAATATTATATAATCAAAGATTTTAAGCAATGATAATTATCACATCTAATTTCAATGTGATATGCTTCAAACAAGAAACAGAAAGTTTCAGTCGTTGAAAATATCTAAATAAATTTTTTAGATATTTTGAAGGATTGAAACTTTAGCAGATAAAATATAACGAAAACGAAACTTACATATTCTAAATTATGAGTATGCGGTGCATCAGCCATTCCATCATCTTGTCGACGTCTCATTTTTCTATACTTCTGAAAGCAAATCAATTTAATTAATTTTAAAATTACTTTAATTTATTTAACTTACGGAGTCTCCTCTATCTCCCTTGTCGCCTTTTGGTCCTGGATATCCAGGAGGACCAGGTAAACCTGGTGGACCCATCAAACCAGGAGGACCAATATCGCCTCTATCACCTTTTTCGCCTGGAGGCCCTTGATATCCAGGTAAACCTGGAGGGCCTTCTATGCCAGGTTCACCAGGTAAACCATCTAGTCCTCGTGGTCCCAGAGATCCTGGTTCTCCTATTTTCACGTAATTATTTTTTTATATTGGTTATATGAAATTTAATTTATGTTTTATTCAAATATACCTGCATCGCCTCGGTCACCTTTAAGCCCATGTATTCCATCTTTCCCATCTCTACCAGGAACACCAGCTGGCCCTGGAGGACCACGTAACATTGAAAGTGAAGATTCATCGTAATCATCATCCTTTATCTAACCAAATATTTAATTTAGTTTCAAAAGTGAATTAAATAGTTATAAAAACTATATTAGTGTTCTACTTTTAATAATAAATAAAACAGAAACCACAAAATTGTCTACTTACGATTCAAAGTTTTATATTAAAGCAACGTATTCTACTATTAAATGAAAAGCTGTTGATAGTGGTGGTGGTGTTGATTCACTCAAATAAGTTTAGTGTTATAACTGACGCCAATGTTCGAATTTTTTTATTGTAGTTTGTGATTGCGATATGCTATTATATGTGCTTTTTCTCTTCAATGTTTGAGTCATTCAAAATATTCACTATTATGAGATATTTTGTTTACTCAATTACAAATTATTCATAACAACACCTTAAGTTATGTTTAAAAAAAACACCAATAAAAATAATTTCTAAATACTGTTATTTAATATATCATATTGACTTTAATTGCGATTGCAACAACATTATAAAAAATAATATAAAAAAGCTGCTGAATTATTATTTGTGTAAATAAGTATAATTTGAAAGAGTTTAAAGCAATACGAATCTATAATATATTCGTTTGGACAGTCAACATGCAACTTTATTTTATTTGATTAATCTACAATCAGTTCATACGACATTGATATAAGTTCACTACATCTACCAAATGCAACATGCAAATATATTATTATTATATAATATTATATATTATATATTATATATTATATATTATATATTATATATTATATATTATATATTATATATTATATATTATATATTATATATATTTTTATATCAAACTACTATTAATATTTATAAGGAAATTTTTTAATTAGGTAAATATGATGAATTAATATATGTATGTTTAGTGTGTTTTTTTTTATAAATCTTTATCGGCTACTGTTTTCACAGTTTTTTTATTTACAAAAAATGTGGTACGTATCAGAATTACAAAATAAGAATTTTCTTGGAGTTGACAAAATAATAATAATACTAATGAATACCGCACACATTGTTTATTTATATTCGCCAATGGAAGTTATTTTTTTTCAACAAAATGATTTATGGCGATATTTTTTACTATATCAATTCATTATATTTAGTTTTTCTAAATTTGATAAAAAATAAAAAAGTTAATCTAATTACAAAAATCAAATTGAACCAAAATTTAAGTTTTAGGTAAAAAATAAATACGTATTTTTTATTATTTGAACTAATTTTAAGTAAATACTTCTGTCAATACTAAAAATACAATTTGCTATTGTAAGGTTTTTATTGTATGTTTATAATTTACCCTTTTTCCACGTTTTCCACGAGGTCCTTTTTCACCTTGTGGTCCCGGTGGCCCGATTGGTCCTAATTCTCCTCGTTCTCCTTGAATACCCTGAGGACCTATTGTAATTATATGTATATATATATATATATAAGTCAACATTCAGCTAAATTGGGTTTTTCTTAGAAAGTATTTTATTCCCCCTTTTTTTTAAAGCACCATTCGAAGGAAACTTTCATACAAAATATTATTTGTTTTTATTATATAAGCAAATATTTAAATAACATACCAGGAGGTCCTGGCGGTCCGGGAGGTCCTTCAATTATTCCAGTTGGAAATTGATCACCTTTTAATGTCGTTGTCAGTCCTCGGTCTCCTTTGTCACCCTTGTCACCCTGTGCATAAATTAATAAAAATGTTTAGACAAAAAATAATCTCACTGAATACAAATCAAAAATTTATTCTATAATAAATTAGTATGATATTCAAATATTAAGAAATACAGTATAAAATAAACACTGTTTTTCTCACGACGTACAATAGTATTGTTGCTTTAACATGGACAGTGGTTAGTGTACTATAATTTTGCCGTTCTGCTCTCAGGAAGCTTAAATATTCATAGTAGAATAATATTATGTTAAGTATACATAAATGTTATATTAATAAGTCGAGAAATAATAATTGCAACTGCATATATCACTATGTGCTATACAATACCACGAACTAGTTACTAGGCATTGTCATTCTCTCACAATACTTAATAAGCAACAAATATTCTAAAGGCCGAAGCATTTAATTAATTTTTATTTATATTTTGTGTACCAATGGTTTTTAATTTTGTTATCAATTAAGTTTACAATTAAGAATTTCGTAATAATAAAGAATAATTTAACTTATTTATAGAAACTAAAGTAATTTCTTTAGTCGTACTATATAAACCTATTAAAATAATTCAAAGAATGAAATATTTTGATGACCTTTAACATATTTATTATTTGCATTCGTATGCATACTCGTTATATCAGCAATTATGACAATTGATGCGCTCTGGGAATATTTTAAACTCAACGAATAGTTTTATTGATTTGTTCAGATCCAATTTGGTTATAGATTTTTTTTATTATGATCTTGAAAATATACTAAGACATTTTTATTTTGCTATACCAGTCGTTGTTTGTTTAATTTTGAAATTACAAAAAAAAACTTTGCTTTGAAAAACATCAAACAAAAAAGACAATTAGATGTATAAACGTTATAAATGTATTTTGCTTTCCATTCTGTCGGCCACGCTCTCCTTTGAACGCAGTTCTCCCCTAAATTTAAACATTCCCAAAAAATAAACAAATAAACTGATTAATAATTATGTAATATCTGCTGTTGCCTCCAGCTTTGTAGTATGTTGAATAAGAATATATATGTTTGCCTAACGTAGCGGCATTCCCGCATAATCTGATTCTACAGTTGCGACCATATTCTTCTTAAAAAATTTATTTTTTAACAATTTCAGTTGTTGATAGATTTTCTTTAAATTTTATTTAGTTCGACTTACATCGGTATATAGGAAATAGTATGTTGATTTAATTACCTTCACACCTGGTGTTCCGGAAGTGCCTATTGGCCCAGCTGGTCCCATTTCTCCAGCAAGTCCAGTTTCTCCTTGAGGTCCTGCTTCGCCTGGTGGGCCTGGTCTGCCATCATGGCCTGGTATTCCTGGTGGTCCCATTCCTCCAGGAGGGCCGGGCGGTCCTGGGTCACCTGGTTCACCCTTATTTAAAATTTTAAAACAAAGTTAAAGAAAATAATGACTCGAAAGTAGCTAGCAACATTACTATTAGTATATAATAACTAAAACATGCAAATACAAAAATGAAATGGAACAATAAAATTCGTATTATTTAAATTTCCATGCTAGAGAAGAGTACCTGTATGGTGATTTTTTTAAAAAGATTAAATTTAAGTGAAGAAAAACCAATGGTCAAGTGTCGATGTCCAGTCATTATATAAATATTGTTATGATTTCTTTAATAACTATATTTCATGATTGGTATTGTACTGAAAATGCTTACTTTTAATTGAATTATCGCTGCTGATGAAATATTATGTCCTGCTGCTTGCAGTTCCTTGATGTAACATGGAAAAAACAGAGAACACAAAAAAATATTCTAAAATTTCATTCCAAAAAAAATTTAAATCGAATAAAAGCATGCAACACATGTGTACATAGAAGTATAAAAAACAATATACTTGGAGACATTTTTAGAAAAAATGTTCCATAAAAACCTTTTCTATAAATAAACTCCAGATATAGTTACTCAATGTGTATAAGTTTAATACTCTCAAACTTCTTATTTAATTAATGTGATAGCAAAACTTAAAGTAAAATCAATTTGAATAAAAAACAAAAGCGATAATCTTAAGTAGTTCCTTGAGACTTCAAAAAAAACTTTAAATAATAGCAAATTATTGATTGTCTTCAGTTTTTTAACAAACACCCATTAATGATAAAAAAAATATTATACAAAAAATTAATAATACCAAAAATAACATCAATAGCAACCAACAATAATAAAACAGAAATAATAATTACTATTCTTAAAAAACTACTCGTAATAGTACTATACTACTGCATTTTTTTGAATACAAACAACTATTAAAATAAGTGATTTTTTATGACAGCTATACCTTCACTGCAACAATTTCCGCATAACCTAATGATCCTCCTCTGAGAGTCGTTACTGACCGTTTTAAGCCCTGCGTTAGATATTAAATGTTGATGTAGTTATAAAAATAATAATATGCAGAGATTTTTGGTTTAAAATATAAACGCCATCGTCTACAAAGTGTGTAGTACTGTATACTATATACTATTACTGTAATTATGTGATGAAAACAGAATTCATATAACAATTTATTTAAAAAGATATTGTGGAGAAATTTTAGAAGAATTTTTTTTTAATTTTCTATTCTTGGAGAGCAAATAAGCAAATAATTCATTGAAGTGACTTTCTTTTAACGCATCACGTCTAGTAGACGATGACCAAAATAATTTATAAATTAATAGAACAATCTTTTATTAGGTATATATTTTATAAAAAACACCTTTTTATGTAAAAATTCTATCATTAATTTAAATAAACCGATTACCAAAAACTAATAAAATCATTTCATACTTTGACCCCCTTTCAAAATTAACTAACAAAAGAAACCCTGCGGGTAGATTCTGTACGTGCATAGAAAATAGATATACCTATTGAGTGATATCTTAATTCCAATTTTGTATCCCATAGATATAGAGATTTTAGTAATTAGAAATATTATTAATGTGGTTGAAGCATTCGTAAAAGTGTATTCTGTAAGGCTGTTCACACACAGTATTTTAAAAGACTGATGGTCAGGGTCAGTTTCAATAAAATTGCATAAAAGTGCATCTATACATAAAAACGATTTTAGTATTAGAAGCGATCTATGTTGGTTCAATTAAAATGCTGAAAACGAATTCCAAATACTTTTTCATAGAAATGGTTTGCAGGAATCAAGGACGGACTAATTTTCAGAAAGAAAACATAACTTGTGAAGTTTTTAATTAAATATACATTATATATAATAAAGCTACGGTAACGTAAAAAACACACAAAACACGAAAATATTTTTTTTTTCTACAAACAAAAATCCCATTATTTGCAATATATTTGCAATTAGACCGTTAAATTTATGACGCCTTTACTTGTTTTCTGTTTTGCCAGATGGCGCATTAATCTTTTCTCCAAAAATTAAAATTTCGTGTTTTTAAAACACCAAACCTTGCTGAGCTTCCACATTTTTTTTAATGTGTGAGAATGAGAAAAAACATATAAGATTTTTGTTTGAGGAACAGAGAAAAATAAAATTTCGTGTTTTGTGTTTTGCGTCGTGACCGTACCTTAACCGAAAAAAATTTCGTGTTTTGTGTGTTTTGCGACGTGACTTCTAAAGTAAAAAAAATATCTCAAATGAAGAAAAAGTTATGAATTGTTAAAAGCAAAATATAAATAATTATTAGTTAGGTATCCGATATCGCGTTTGTAACATTTTCGTAAAACTAACCATGAATAACTACAATTTGTTTTTATATGCAATACATATTTTGTAAAAAAATGATAAACTAATTAAATCAACTTGAAAAAACAAAAAAAAATTCTGTGAATCACGAGACAAAGAAAAGGTTTAAAGTTAATTATTTGATTTAAAAATTAAAATAAGAAAATTATTTTTATTTAATACATACAATTTTTTTAACAAAAAATATAAGGGAACTCAATTCTTAAGTACATTGATTTTCTATTATGATGTTCCTTGTCCATTCACCAGCAGTTTTATTTCATTTACAGTTCTATTATTAACTTGAACTTAATCATATTATTTTACAATTTTTAATTAATTTAATTAAAACACAGTTAATTAAAATTTCATTTAATAATTATTTATAGTAATATAACATTTTTTAATATTGATATTATGTATAATATAAAATAAACGCGTACAAAATATTAATTTTATTTCAATATTCAAATTATTAAAAATTTCAATATCAATAACAACAAAAAGACTATCATGATGTTCACGAAAAATTTTGTAAAAGAAACTTGTTAACACAACAAAAACTATTATTTCTTAAATAATAGTAATAATTAATAATAATTATTTAATTAATAATTTGGTTTATGAATTAAGAAGCATTTTTTTATGGTTTTATTAAATTAAATATAAAATACTATATTAATTATTTATTAAAACTTTCACCCCGTGTTTCTTTTAAATTTATTTGTCAATTTTGTGTTTATTCTATAGATGTCTTCTTTTTTGCCTCTTATAAATCTTTAATTTTTTGACATTCAAATTATATTTTATGCATGTTTCTATAGTATAAAGAAGAACATAATTAATATTCAAAATACCTCAAATGATACGACTTCTATACTTTAACTAATCTTTCTCTTTTAATTCTATTTTTTTTTACTACAATTTTGTCATAATTTAAGACAAACAATTTTTCTATATGTTCAGCTTTAGCCATCCACAAAGATGATGGTAATATTAGTCCCTCTTGCAACAGTGCTTAACTTGGTCTAAAATTAAATATGTGATACATTAATTAGCGACATATAATAATATTTTTTAAATCAATTATATACTAGATATTATTGTGATTATTTCTATTCTCATGCTTATGTGAATAATCTCCTAAGTATGGATATTTTTTAAAGTTTCATCGCCACGTATCCATAGCAAGTTCATTATTCTCAGACTGTGAATACATCTCAGATGACGTCGAAGCCAAATAAAAACATGATTCGAACGAAATATTGAGAAGATTTTTTTCTGGAAAACATTAGAAATAATATTAAATTAAAGAGTTAAAATACCTTAATTGGATTTCAATTATTCTAAAACTTGTGCTGTCAGCATGTACATTGTTGTTGATTGAAAAAGTATCTATCTAAAGGAAAAAGTAATTAATGCGTGTATGGTTTTGTGTGAAAAAATAATTAAGTTATTCGATTAAATTAATTTGGTTTTTTAAATTATTTTTTTAAAAAATTAAGCCATTAAAATTATAATTCATTAACATAAGGGCAACAAATTGAATGATATTATTTTTCAAACCTAAAGCCGAATTTAAAAAGTATCTTTTTTTTCGAAAATGTATTAAATACAAGTCGAACGTGTTAAAAGTAAACACTATTTTTGATCGAATTCAATTTATTAAACTTACTGTAGCAAGTAAAACATTATCCATTAATACATCAATATAATTCAAGATGTACAGATTATAGAGGTGAACCAGTTTACTAATTCATTTACACCAAAATACGCGTGACGTCAGGAATACGAAAACGTCAAATAGAAGATAATTTGTTTTTCATATATGGTTAAAATTTATTTTATAAATGATTTATCGCCGGTTAAATTTTTCAGTTTTCTTACAATTTTGGATTTTCTATTTTAATTTATTTTTAATTAACATATTTAGGTTTTTTTAACTTTATATGAGTTCTACATTTAGGGCCATATACACCAAGGTGACTAAAACGTTATCCGGATAATTTTAATCCGTACTTATAGTTATCTGGATTAAAATTTCGTTATTTTTATGGTAAACATCAACCTAACTAAAATTAATTGTTCGAACATAAAATTACGCATCCATGCAAAATTTAACTACATATTTCTGTTGAACCCTACATTTTCAAATGTCATGTGATGTAAAATGGGCCAATGGAAAATCAGAATAAATAAAAACAAAATGTCAGATTTATAATTATAATAGTAAATAAATCAAAAAAATTTAAAAAAAAAGTAACATAAAAATTATTATAAATGTAAGTTCTAATAACTGTATATCCGATTTTTAATTTTTATACTTGGTCATTTTATTAAAAAATTATGTATTTTATTATTATGTATTTTTTGTTCTTTTTAAATAATTATTAATATTTTTTATGAAAAATTTTTCTATTATTTTTGCTGGATTGACCCATTTCCGTGTACCTGAATATGATCATTAAAAAGATTAAAAATTGAACTTAGTTCCATGTTTATTGTGTTGAGTTCCATCAGTTTAATGAAATATTCTCTATTAATTATTTTCCCATTTTCTAATACATATGAATCATCCAAGAGATAATTTCTAGGCAACTTCAGCCGGCACTAAAAACATAAATGTTTTCGTTTTTTTGTTTTTATGATCCTTAACTGTATAGAAACAGTTAGGAACAATCGGATTTTAGGCTTTAATAAATGTTTTCATTCAGTCTTGGATGCATAAAAAATGACTTTTCAAATTAAACTTCCAATTCTTTCCAAAGTTTCTGATTAGTGATTAGTTATCAGAAAGAATTACTTTGACTAAAAGCCGTATCAGACATGTCACGGTATCGTACTAATTTTTAGAATTTTATGATCATAATTTTTCTATATAGGACAATACATGAGAAAAAACGAGAGAGTTATATGAGATATCCATCCTTTTTCTTTTGTACGAAATAAAACAATACCAAATTTTATTATGCTAAATTATGGCTCTATTATGATGGTAAAAATTTTTATGGTGCTAATTGGTTCAATTGAAGATTTCAATAATTTATTTAATAATGACAAATACAAAAAAAAATAATAAAAATAATTATTTTATAATTGTTACATTGGAGGATATATGTTTTTCATATTTAATCAATTTTTTTTAACAGAAAAAAATTAAATTTAAATTTTTTTTGCAAAAAATAAACTATAAATTATTTTATAGTTCATAACTAAAAATGCAACACTGTAGAAACAGTTCTCAAAATAAACAATATCAGAAATGTCAAAATGTCAAAACAACTTTGTATTTGTCAAAATAATAAATATGCATTTAAAGCAATTAAAAGTGAGTGATAATCACTGAAAACATTACAGAAAGTGAATAAAAAAATTAAAAACAATTTATAAGTGAGTGAACATTGAAAACAATTAAAAAATACAATGAATATAAGAAAAGTGTCCCTTTTTTGACTCATGTAGTTTGTTTACTTTTTTGGAAAACGTTGCCGATATAAATATTTATTATAGACACCTATTTTTAAAACCATAAATGATATTGCTCTCTAATGGCATTTGTCTCGTTCTAATTTCAATTAATAATTGGTAAATTAGTACGATACCGTGACATGTCTGATACGGCTTTAAGAATCCAATTAAATGACGCTATTTAATCACATTAAATATAATTTCTTTTGTAACTGGACAATCGAAATCAACAAATATAACTTGTTTTCATTTTCCGAAAAGAGCTCTAGCTTGACTACTTCATCATTTCTTTCGTCATATTAGTGGCGTTTTTTAATTCCAAAAATTCTGCAGAATCAAACAAAAATTTCTATAAAAATTTTTAATTTTGTTATTTTAAAGAATTTTTGAGAATCTATACAGAATCAAAAAACATTATTACGCTGCTCGAAAATAGATATTTTTTTTGCAAATTTTAGATTTGTCTCAGTTGGCATCCTAGTTTCCTGTATTTTTTTTTTGTTTCAGTATGATTTTTTTGACAGATTATTTGTTAATAAAAAAAATAACAAATAATTGATAAAAAATAGAAATATTTATGTGAAAATATAAAAAAAAATGTAAATAAACAATTATAGCATTTAAAAAGTTAATCACGTGACAGTTTTAATACATAAAAATAATGTTTCATATTATGTATATTTTTCTGGATATTTAATGAATATCCCGCAAAAACAAAAACAATGAACTTTGTTTAAAGTAAAGTTTGCCAACTTTTACAATTTCTACAGAATCACTATACAGAATTTTCGGAGCGTTTTTTAATTCGAAAATTATTCTGCAGAATATTTTTTTAAAAACACGACTTTCATCAATTTATACAGAATCACTATACAGAATTTTCGGAGCGTTTTTTAATTCGAAAATTATTCTGCAGAATAATTTATTAAAAAACACGGCTAATATAATAAACACTAAAATGTTTTATATTTTTATATTTCACCAAGCGTCAAAATTAACAGAAACGTGAAAAGGTATTCCTGACGTCACCCAAATACATTAACACAATTTTGTGTATCGATACTCGAAACTGGTTCATCTTATTATCTACACAAGTTGAATATAATCTAAATATTGTCTTTCATTTTGCTTCATGACCTTCATGACCTTTAGTAAACATTTTACGTTTTAAAACTATTTGTGTTGATTAATCTTGATTAGCTCAAGCATAGCATCAATGCAATATGTCATCAAAGTTTTAAACTAAAATAATAAAATAATAAATCGTATTAGGCTTTGTTTTTTTTTGTAAAAAATCAAAATAGTAATAAATCTAGTGTATAAAATATTTCAATATTACTTCAATAAATATTTTAGTGAATATAAAAACTTCCTTAAGTTCCAGCACGTTAATATTGTTTGCGTTTTTAATCACAATTATTCTTCTATTCTGCTAATAATTAAATTCTTTTCTATAAGCTCAGTTCTAACTGTTTCTAGATCAAATTTTACTATTTGGTTTATCTGCTCTCGTGTATTACGTTTATAGTACGCGAATTGTACTTCTGATTCGCAGTATTTTTTCACGTTTTAATTTTCATTTGGAACGATTCGTGACTTCTACAATAGTATTTTGGCTGATGGTACTGCATAAAAAATTAGATTATTTAATGTAATTTTAACGTATAACTCATCAAAAATACTTACAATTCTTTTTCAATCGACGAGTTGGAATAATATATTCACGAAGGCCAAGCCTTAAAACATCGTATAGTCATCCTCGGTGAAATCTTCTGAGAATATAAAACCACTTGATATCTTTTTTCTGTTACAAATTTTCAACCATTTTTCCACTTGACATTACTTTTTTGGAAAACTATGAAACACAATGTATTTACCACTGTTTTTATTTGAATTTTTACACAATAATTATGCACCATAATTTTTACAACAATAATTATTCATTATCGTTAAAAAAAAACATAATATTTATTTATAAAAAAAATCCAACTCAAATATTCATGCAAAATAAGTTTATGTACAGAAAAGAACAATCGTTTCTTGTAAATTAATATACTTTTATTACAACCGTATTTTAAAAAGGTGACGCACAAAACGAATCGGAGCTAAGAGATAAAAATGTCAATGGGTCATACAGAATACACATAGTATAAATCTCTATCAACAATCGTTGTCGATGGCTTACAGAATCTACCTGCTTAGCAATTTTTAAGAGAAGGAGAAATTCATAAATAATAATTTTCACTATATGACAAATTAATATTACTGTTACCTTTGCCACAGAAAATACATCAATGCCTGGACTTCCTGAATCACCTTTTTGTCCTTTATCACCAGGGCGACCCTATAAATAATTATGAATTTTATAGAAAAAATTTAAAATAATTTTTTTCTTATTAATTTATTTTTTATTTAGATTATATTTTTTATGTTAGTATGTAGAATTACGGTTTAGTTTATATAGGTAATTTTACACATTTCACTAAACTATTGCAAGAGGATGAAAGAAGGTTTTTCGGTTTTCGTATAAAATTAAAAGAATTTTATATGTTTTTCAAATTAGTGGTTTAATAAAAATAAGTACAACACGAAAATTAATATTGTGGTATTAAATATGCAAATGCGCATATGGATAATTTTGATTTAATTTAACATTTGCAACTTTTAAATCAAAATGTTAACAATGTTCATCTACCATTATGATATTAAACCATACAAGATAGGATATTGAAAACGCTGTAAAGTTTAAACAACTAAACAATTTAAACAATGTGGAAGCTCTTACACCTTTGTCAAGTTTTATTCTTAATTCCATAAATAAATTAGAACACGTAGAACTTTGTGTGGAAGCAAAAAGATTATTTTTTAGATTCAAAATATTTCTTGCATCCCGAAGAAAAACAAACTATATTCATCGAATCGTTCATAAAAAACTTTAAATTTTTAGAAATTTCAGTCACAGGTTGCGCATTGATGGTCAGTAGTGTCCGCCATTATTAATATTAAGAAATTTTGTAATAATTCTTAATTTTAACTAATCCGCGATACCAGTAAATTAATTTTATGTGATATTTTTCTCTAAATATGTTATTTGAAAAAAAAAAAAAAAATTTCATAAATAATTAAAATCTTCAAGAATTTTTAATATTTCGAAGTAGGATTTTATTTATGTATATCTTATAACTATTCTATTCATTATATAAAAATATATATACATTTATATTATTTTGACTTTAAAAATCCATTGGCTCCATCTGCTGTAGGATTACAACAAACTCAACTCTAATGCCGTTTACCGGAGTGAATCAAAAGAGTTGCATTCGTGGAGTTCAAAACTGAGAATACTCGGTTTCGTTCCGTAATCCCTCCCCAGAACGGAAAACGAAAAGCTTGATCGGTACCGGGATTTCGCTAATTTGGAGAGAAACTCCCATTCCCAAAATTTTCTCGCAAACATTTCTCCCATGGAGAAAAAAAACGATTTCGCTAATTTGGAGAGAAAAAAAATTCGAAATTGATTTTCGATATATTTTTGGGAGAAACAAAATGAAGGATAAACATCAAAACTTAATGTTTGTGTATTAAGTATATTATAAAATTGTGTTTGAAGTAAAAAGTTGTGTTACAAAAATAAGAAAATGAATATTATAGCAATTGCAGAGAATTATAAAAGGAAACACAAATTAAAAATTGTAAGAAAAAGGCTAAGAGACAGCCAAAATCCTTTTGATATTCCGGAGGCTAGTTAATTAAATATAATATGATATGTCATAAAGCCATTATTTTAATTTTTAGGTTTTGAGTGTATTTGGTTTTTATGCTTCGGGGACATATCAACGTAGAAATGGACACGACTTTTTATGCGCTATATGTTTTTCTCTTTTTCACAATATAATTTTTATTTAAATTATAAATTAATTAATAAATTAATAAATTATTGTCTATGTAATAGCATATTGCTTTTTAAATATAATATTTCGTAAATTATTACTAATAATTCATCCGTCAATTGATTTTTAGCTAATGCCAATGAATTCTTAACGTGAATTTTGTCTCTAATTTTGAATAATTAATTAATAAATAATAAATTATTAATTTAATTTTAATAAGTTAAAAACAAAAAAATAAACTCACTTCTTTAAAACATAAATTGTAGGTATTTTAAAATTTTGTTTATTTTAATTTTATAAAAATTACCTTATATTTCGTTTGTTATTATATTTAAACACTTTTTTACAAATTTTTATACTGTATAATTTTATAAACTATATTTTTATGTTCTTCTCCCAAGAATAAAACCTAAAATTTATATTGGAGAAATTCTGACAGTTCATGGGAGAACGGAAAAAAATATTTTTGATAGCAAAATCGTTTTTTCTCCCATTTTCGAATATAATTGGGAGTGGGAGAAATACTATATTTTAGCGAAATCGATTTTTGGGAATTTTTTCCCAAAACGTTCTCCTCTCCCATAATAATTGTTAGCGAAATCGCTGTACGGGTCATCACTTTTTTTTAGTCTGGAAAACAATTTGTCTACAAAGGCAACTCTAGGTCAACATTTTTGTCAGAACGGAAAACTGCATAACTATTTTGTGTATACGTATTAAAAAAAACATTTAGTAATGTGCGTAAATATATTGCGTTGGATCAGTATAATGCCTCAATCATAACCAAAATTATCAGCGGTTTTGGTAGCGTTGCATTTTTTTGCTAATTTTTTGCAGGTCTTTTTCTTGCTCATTTTTTTTAATTTTAACGTTATTTTACCTAAAAAATTATTTAATAAAATTAAAATTTAAAAAATTTATTCAATTCTTGGATATTAATCTTGTACGAATTAAAATTAATTTTTGGAAATATTAAATTCGATTAAATAATAATAAAAAATAAAAACATACTGAAAAATAGTTAAATTTTTATAAATAAGATCAATTATATTTATTTTAATACATAAACAAAATTTATTGTTCACAAACAAGACAAAAAAATTATTATTGAATTTCAAATTGAAAAATGTTTTAGAAAAGAACAGAATTTTTTTTTCAATGAAAATAAAAGAGAAAAATACATTGCGTTGTTGTCTTCAAAATGTTACCCGTTTTAGAATTACCTCCAGCGTTTTTTTGCTCATTATTCAATCAAACAATATTAGCCAAAAAACGCAGGCCTGCCAGAGAAAGAAGGTAGATGATTTTTGCATGAGTAGAAAGGGACATAAATAGCAAAAAATGCAACGCTACAAAAACCGTGGATAATTTTGGTTATGATTGAGGCCTAATGCCGGTATCATAACCAAGATAATCGGCGGTTTTTGTAGCGTTGCAGTTTTTTTGCTATTTTTTTTCCTGGTCTTTTTCTTGCCATTTTCTTGCTCATTATTTTAAATTTTAACGTGATTTTTTCTAAAAAATTATTTAATAAAATTAAAATATAAAAAATTTATTCAATTCTTCCATATTAATATTGTACGAATTAAAATAAATTTTTGAATATTAAATTCGATTAAATAATAATAAAAAATAAAAATATTAAATTAAAAACATAACTGAAAAATAGTTAAATTTTTAAATACATATAAGAACAATTATATTTATTTTAATATATAAACAAAATTTATTGTTCACAAACACGACAAAAAAATTATTATTGAATTTCAAATTTAACCGCTCTTTGAAAAATATTTTAGAAAAGAACAGAATATTTTTTTTCAATGAAAGTAAAAGAGAAAACTACATTGCGATGGTGCATACGGTCTTCAAAATATGCGCCATTTTAGAATTACCTCCAGCGTTTTTGGCTCATTATTCAATCAAACAAGCATATGAGCAAAAAACGCAGAGAAAGATGGTAGATGATTTTTGCATGAGTAGAGAGGGACAGGAATAACAAAAAAACTGCAACGCTACAAAAACCGCCTATAATCTTGGTTATGATACCGGCATAAAACATAGAGTTTTTAATCAAATTTTCTCATCAGTTGATTAAGTGTAAATCAAAAATAATTTTATTATTATGTTATTAGAATTCTATTATTTTAGAATTATTATATTTTAAATTAAAAATTGTCTTAAATAATCATTGTTGATCAAACAAGCTACGTTTTATACTGATTCACTAACCCAAAGCAATATTTTTACGCAAATTACTAAAGGTTTTTTTAATACGCATACCCAAAATCGTGGAGTAGAGTTGAATTCGCTGTAACCACTGTTTTATTTATGTTTATCTCACTTTTAAAAACGTATAACATACTAAAATAACTTGTGTAACACCTTTAAAATAAGAATTAATTGCGGTAATAATTTAGTATTGGACATTCTAAAAATACGCTGTTATTTAACGTTAAATTAAATAGTTTTTAAGAATTGACAAAATTAAACCTTAAAAACTGTTACTAAAACATTTTTTTTGAGTGTGATTGAAATTAATTGAGATTAGACGCTTTCTGTTCACATGGAAAAAATATGATTTTACTTCATTGTCTAACATTTTTTAATATTTCTCATAAAAAGGTATCGAATTTAAATTTGTAAATAAATTAAGTAGAAAAATTTAATTATCGTTTTAAACTGTATCAAGTTCGACAATTTTTAGTGTTCAATTTAATTTATGTGTGAACTGAATTTGTCTTTAGTTTAGTTTCTTCTCATCAATAGAAAGCGTCTACTAATGTTTAATATTCCTACCGGCTCTCCTTTTGGTCCATCTAATCCAATAGGTCCCTGAAACGCAAACAAAATTAAATTAACATTAGGTAAATAATTGTATTTGCTTGACTTGAGATTATTTAATGTAAAATGTTGTTCAGAAAACATGCCAAAGATAAAAGTCTCGAACTGTATGTTTTGGGTTTTCCTTAATACGTGCATGTCTTCAACTGTTTCTATTATGTTATAATAAATACTTAAGATTTCATTGAAGAAAAATGTAACCCGTATACATATTTATACCAATCATAAATATATTATAGTTATTCAAGTAGCAACGACGTATCAAACAATTTGATTAATTCTTATTGATCGAACTATCTTATGATAAAATTAAATTATAATAAAATTAAAGCAATCGAATAAATTTTTTAGAATAAAATTTAAAACAAATTCTTATTAAAAGAAAAATCTACAATAGTGATCATGGTTAAGTGTTCTTTATCATTTATTCTGGTGATCGTTTCAACATGGTTTGGTTTGCATACTTTCAAGGCTCACGTATGAAAGCCGTGGTGATGATGTTTTTTTGTGCTTTGATTTTTAGATTGTTTCTTATGCTCACTCCGGAAAAGAAGCAAAAGAGTTACATTCGTGGAGTGCAAAACTGAAAACGCACTCTGTAGTTTTTCCCGGAGTTCAATTCTCATTGGAAAAAACTAATTTTTCAAGTGCTGCCTTTAAATTTTTATTATATATATTATATAATAAATAATATTATATATAATAAATAATATATAAATTAAAGAAATCTTTTTACAATAAATTTAACGTTTAAAATTAAAAAAAAACGGCAGTGTAATGAGTGCAAAACTTCGCTCTACCTTCATGTGGAACCAAGAAATTTAGATTTTCTACAGTTTTCATGCGTTTTGCCTGGGCTTCTGGTTAATCAGAAATTAATGTTTAAGGTATATTATGAAAGTTTGGACTTTTATTATACAAACGTTGGAGATACGTTGTCAATAATTTTTTTTTAAATTATTTTTTTCAATTACAAAGAATGGAAATTCGCTATTCTGACGAAACAAGATGTTGTTCAGACTAATTTTTTAATTTCTGACTTTTTTAAATATTTTTTAAAAAATCTGTTGATAATTTGGCTTCCATATCAAATTTGGCAAATTTCAAAATCAGAATCTCGCCTTCAGTGGAGAGATCAAATAATGCAACACTCGTGGAGAGCGAAACTCAGAACTGGAAAAACTTGATAAATTATTAAATATTCACAAATTATGTTTTTGTTGTGAAACAAATAACTTGTACGTACCGAACAAACCTATCATATATAAAATAGTTTTAAATTAGAATTTAGCGTTTTAGTAACATAAAAATAGTTAAAGTATTGTACTTCAACTAAGCTAGATCGCTTTTAGTTAATTGCACTTGTAGGTAATTCTCATGAAACTGGCCATTAATATTATAACTATAAATGTTGGTTGATATTGACATATCATTTAAGGATCTCTTATAGAAGAATGTGCGTATACTGTTGTCTATTTAACAAGAACATTTTACTTTGACCTGCTCGTTATCCATGATATGATAACATAAAAGATAGGATATTATAATTTAAAAACGCGTTTCTTAACTTTTGAAATTTATGTGACAGGATGACGCGATATCCTGTCACAGAAATTTCAAAAGTTAAATTTTTTTTTCTAGCGATTTAGTAATTTTCGTATTGCAAAAAATATTTTGCTGCTGTTTGCTTCACACAAAAGTCTACTCGTTCTAATTTATTTATAGAATTAAGAGCAAAAAAAAAAAAATTTGTAAGAGTTTCACATTGCTTAAATTGTTTAAATTGTTTAATTGTTTAACTTAAACTTTAAATAGCATTTTAAAAAAACACGTTATTTTTAGTTCTGTCACAACGTGACGCGTTTTGGAAGAGGAATACCAATAAGTATGCACAATATCCTATCTTGTATGTTATAATATCATGCTCGTCACCTACATTTATGCATGAAACTAAAGTATTGAACACATCGAGAAGATGGTGATGCGATGGTGACGCGATTTTCATCGAAACAACTATCAAAAAAGTTGAATAATATGAAAATCCATATAAGCGTCCACAATTATGCGATTATTCGTCGGGCGATAAAATCACCGAACTCAAAGTTGATCAACTTTCTACTTTTGTCGGGTGATGATGAACGATTTCAACAAGAAGAAACAATATATTTGTTTACATTAGAGTTTGGTGATTTAAGCTTTGGTATTTTGGTATTAAACAATGAATTTATGGAAACAAGTACCTATTTCTTATTTACAAGATTTATTTAATATTAAATGAATTAAGAATTAATTAAACCAAAAAACTAATTTCTCGATTTTTATTGAATGTTATATTATTTATTAGAACTAAACTGCCCCAGAGTTTAGAAAAAACTATGAAACTCCATTTTAAGCTAAATTATTTTACGGGGATGAATTTTCTAAAACAAAATATTAAACGTCAAAAATACAATCGACTGATAGAAATTGCTTCGATGTGTTCAACCTGCGATATCGTCGTTCATCACCCAAGTTCAGTGATGCAGAGCCATAGTGATGCGATATCGATCACCGTACAATCGGCTCGATGTGTTCGAGGCTTAATTTTTCATCAAAAATCTACTACTTAAGAGAAAACGACAAAAAAAGAGGAGGAAATGTAAAACTGGTTAAAACAGGATACGGTAGAGACTTTTGATGACATTAAAATTAAAATAGAAAATCTCGAAAGGTAGGAGCGATCAAATTTATTTATTAAAGTTGTTATGTTATGAAAAACTCACGATTTAATCTCATATAATCAGAATGGTTCTTGGATTGAGGTGGAATAGTTTCATATTTAGTTTAATATTTAGTTTAATATTTTTTGAAAGAAATTCAAATGTGATAATTTATAAAGAAAAAATTAATTGTAATTTAAAAAATTACTACATATATTAAGAAATAAACTTAAATATGATAGTTTTTCAAAAATTAGCAATTCATTAGAAATTAGATGATCTTGATAATTATTATCAAAGAAAAAATTAACACAAGAAAAAAAATCTAAAAAAAAAATAAGAAAAATTTCAAAGCAATTTGCAACTTCATACAATAACAAAAATACATAGTCAAAAAAACAAATTCGTATGGCCCAATTCAGTTTCTTTTATGGTACTGTTAAGCCGCGGTTACTTTAAAAAATGAAAAAAACAAAAAAAAAATTTTAACTGAAAAATGGCGATAAAAAAGGTAAACAAAATAAAGCTCTGATCAAATACCTGTATAATATAAAATCAGAATGTTATTTTTAAATACATACAAATTGAGGGTCATTTTGTTTTATTTTTTGGTTATGTTTCTTTTTTTAAACACTCTTGACATGGTAAATAAGAGAAATTCTGATAAATTTCCAAATACAGATTTATGGCTCAATTCTGCATCGGTTAATTCGCTCTGATACTGCTAAAATATCATTAATGTCTAAATCGGTCTCTGTTACTGTTAAGGGCTGTCAAACTTAATGTTATTTTATCAGAGAGAAAAACTGACACGTTAAGATAATAGTGCGATATAAAAACGATTTTTAATTATTTAATAATATTAATTATTTGAAAATAAAGTGTATTATAATAATAATGAATGTGTTATTTAATTCTTTTAAAATAAAAAATTCAATTTTGGATTTGATTAAGATGAAAAAAATTTTTTTGTCGAGATGAATTTTTTATTTTTTTTTAGTTAAACATTACTCATTAATTATTAATGAAACTTCCCGGATCACCTAAGAAATACAAGGAAATAATTTTCATTTGAGATTCAACACTCAATGATAGTTTTTCATCGTATAAAAAATTATTACAACATCAAAATTTCCATGAAATAATTGTCACAAACTGTATTTCTATATATTTAAATAAAACAATTGTGTTATTTTATTCTAAAATGCAGCATTTTTTATTATTCTTCTTAAAGTTTTAATTTTCAGAAAAATAAAATTACAACAAAAAATTTCATAACATTTCAGTGTCAAAACCAATTCGCTTCATATTTTTAACAGAGGCGAAAGAGAAGCTGAATATCGATTTAGGCATTAATGTTATTTTCAAAATATTTTTATTAGAAAACAATAAGATAACAGATGTATTATAATTATAATTCACTTTATCATCACAAAAACAGATATTCTCTCTGTTAAAATAACATTGATTTTGACGGCTTTTAATAGTATCAGAGCGAATTAACAGATAAAGAATTAGGCCAGTAGTTGGCTTTCGTATAAAGTTTGGCACAGAACAACAAGTTCTGTGACGTTCACTAGTGGGGATGAAGTTAATTCAGTTAGTGACAGTTAAAATATCACCCAATTCTTTAAAACTCAACGTACCTCTCACCCCAAGGAGAATAATACCAAATGAAACTATGACTCAAGAATAATATCACAGAAAGTATAATACACACCAAGTATAATATCACCCAAAAAAATAAAAATAATATTATATAAAATAGTGGTAATATGAAATAATGCTATTATCCAAAGTATAAATAACAGTGATAGAAGATATAATACCAAAAGTAATTTCATATACAAAATCTGAAAGGGAAACAAAAAATTTTCATGCATTTCAAAATCTGATCACACTGAGAGAATTCCTTCAATATTTTTTTTCCAATATGTCAGAATTTCTTACTTATCTGAAAGATTAATTAATATTTTTATAAATATTTTAAAATTACATTGAAACTAAAAGATTATCTCAGTTTATGTGTTGAATAATACGTTTGTGTATACTAAAAATTACGATTAAACGGAGTTTTTTTTATAGCCACCTAGCTTCCTAGTTTATATACGGGCCTGAAAGTTGAATCTTATTAAAAGCTGTTTAAATTTATAAAGAAGATGCCAATTAAGAATTCATATATTGAATAAAAATTTAATTCTTTAAGTTTTTTATTGTGAAAAGAAGAGAGAGTAATAGAAAATGAGAGTTTGCATAACAAGAAATTTAAAAAATAGAACAACATTTTTAAAAAAGCATAAGGATAACTAAAAATTCAAACTGAAAAGAACAACTAATAAATGTACCGGAAACCCGTTTTTGCCCGGTGGACCAGCCGGACCCTGTAAAACAATAATAAACGATCACATTAAAATTTAATTATAAATAACAACTATGATGAATTGCTTTGTTATTGGTAGACTTACCGCTGAGCCTGCATCACCTGCATCACCCTTTTTTCCTTTTTTGCCTCGTTTGCCTGGTGGGCCTGGTGGACCTGAAATTTAAAATTCGACACTCATTTAATTTGAAATAACAAAAAAAAAAAAGAAACGAATACATAAAACGTAAAAAAGTTTTTACTATATAAAATTGACTTTTTTAAAAATATAAATAAAATTGAGGACTAATAAATTATAGCAGTTGAAATTTAATTTTATTTATTTATTTATATATTGTAAATAAATTCTGTTTTCTGAGAAAAATGCAGTAAATTTCTATACGACAAGGATACGACAAGGACCACACATCGAAATGCAGAAATCATTATTAGTATAGACATCACAGAATTTTTTTTTTATTATGTATATTTCTACTAGAATTGTGCAAATCGATCTTCGGTTTTGTACATGCAACTGGAAATCCAGTTTTTCAAATTCTAGTGAAATTATCCACATTTATAGAATACTAGATTGATTACGATAAAAAGTTGAGCTTATTGTAGCGATCAGTTTTGTAATGCCAACACTACTTTTTTTCTTAAAAATAACTCAAGTTGTTCAAAAAATGGAAAAAAAAAAATGAAACCAACGAGAAAATTTTTTTGACAGACTAGTCAAGGTATAGACATTTCATTCCCATATACTAAACTCGGGTTAATTTTTTCTCAAAAATTGGCGTGATGAGTAGATGTCGTTACTGTTGTTTGATTAGTTAGATTTTCAATTAAGATAATTGTTTGAGGTTTAAAAAACAATTTCAAAATTAAATAGAAATATGAATTGCAAAAATTCAGGTTATTTCAATATTTCCATACAAACGAATTTCCTTTGTGTGTGTTAGGGCCGTATACACCAAGTCGGATAATACGTTATCTAGTATTACGTAATACTCCGATTACGTAATACCAAATTAAAATTAAAAATTAACAAAACAGGGTAGGGATTCTGACTGCCATTCCATTCATTTTGAAATTGAATTGAATTCTGAAATGGTCTATATATTGTCCGGTGCTAATCGGTTGGTAAGTAATAAAATTACATTTTTGTTTTGTATTCTAGTACAAATTAGTTATTATGCTGACCTTTTTGACATTTAAAAATGGCGTTTTTGTTTTGATTAAACAGCTGTTTTCAATCAAATATATATGATGGTGTGCAATAATTTATTTTATTTTATTTTATAAAATAAATTATTAAATAATGAAAAAAAAAAATTAAATTAAATATACCATCATATAATATCTAAAAAACGAATATTGTATATTTTATAATTATTAATATTATTATATTTATTTAGATATACATAACTTTTTTTATTCTTATGAAATTTATTATTTCTTATTTTTTATTCCTTTAGTATCTTCTTCAATACAATTGGGTTTCTTTCTAAATAATTATATTAAAAAAAAACATGAAAAAGATGTTAAATTATTTAAGTGGTTAAATTATTATTATTATTATTAAAAGAAAAACAATTCTAAAAAAATGACAAAACCTACGAAATTAATTTAAAAAAAATGAAAAATTAATTAAATAAAAAAAAAAAATTCCTAACCATTCTATTAATATGAAAAATAGGTCTTCAGTATTTTGACGTTTAAAATTCATTTTAATTCGGAAAATAGTCCGAAAAAAAATATCCAAAAAAACCACATGATCTCGTATACGTACAAGCCAAAAATTCAAAGTTCAAAAGGAAATGAATTGAATAGTCAGGATCGATACCCAGATTACAAAAACGGAATGGACGATTTGATCAAGACTGGCACATGCACACAAATAAAAAAGACACCTCTTCCAAAAATGGTAAGAGAGAGTAAAAATATTTTAAAAAAACACATAAAATTCCTATTCATCATTCAACCACATATCAAATGGAAATTAATATTTTTCAACCCTACAGTTCCAAGATTATATGGACACCCTACAATTCATAAACCAGATAAAAAATGAGACTAATGTCTCAAACAACCACGCACCCACAGAAAATATTTCTAAGTTTCTACTACAATATTTCCACCAATTCTATGTAAATAATTTATATGAATTTGTAGAAAAGTTCTTGAAACATTAATAATACTTAGACAATGGTTAGTGTTCAATCACATATTTTATAAATAAGAAAAAATAAACGGTGCGTTGTAAACGCAGCGTCATTCTCAGACGCAAAATAATTGTGTCATCAAAATACATTAAAAAACAAATATATCAAATTATATTAGATCATTGCACCGCAGAAAACATCTTCATGTATTCTGCAATTATGCATTTTTGGGCATATTTATAATACATTCTTATATGAGAATAACAATTCTTTATAATACATTCTTATATGAGAATAACAATTCTTTATGATACATTCTTATATGAGAATAACAATTCTTTATCATATTTTTGTATTGTTCTCATGAAGTTAAAATGCAATGTAATCAATTTTTAATGTATATAAACTTAGATTTTTCATAAATAAATTTACTTATAATCAGAGAGTCAAATCGTCTATATCATTCAATCTTCTTTAACAGAGAAATGTCTGGCCCGGATACATCGGGATTGTTAAAGAAGAATTTCCTATTCAATTCCCAAATGTTTAATTCATACAGATTAAACATTTGGTCCTTCGAGCAAGAATAATAAAGAGAAAAGTACATAGCAGAACAATATTCTGGCCTGGAAACAGGAATCTATGTACAATTTTTTTTATTATTAAAAAACCAATCTGTCATTATCTAACTATTTAAAGTAAAACAGTACATAGCAGAACAATATTCTGGCCTGGAAACGGGAATCTGTGTTCAGTTTTATTTTTTATTATTTATTTCCAATTTTTATTACCAAAGTATATAAAGGGGAAATTTACTCAACATAGCAGAACAATATTCTGGCCTGGAAACAGGAATCTATGTTCAGTTTTATTTTTCTTATTATTTATTTATTTGTTACCGATCTATACCTAAAGACCTTAAACGACTACAAAAGTTTAAAGTGAATAAGTAAATAAAATAGAAGTACAAATTTTAAACGACTACAAAAGTTTAAAGTGAATAAGTAAATAAAAGAGAAATACAAATTTTAAACGACTACAAAAGTTTAAAGTAAATCAGTGCAAAAAATTTCAACAAATACAACAGTTAAGATGGCAGAACACCTAATCGGAAAACAGCTCAAAATCGAAGCGGAAATAAAGAAAATTCTTTCAAATCTCAAAGAAAATACAACACAGTTGCCAATCTATATCCAAAACGAACTTCGTTCACTAGATCAACTATGGACGCGGTTCGAAGATAACGACAAACTTATTGGTGAAATTGATACGAACCATGAAAATCAATATTCTTCTACACATTTCTTTGATCAAAAACAAAAAATATACGAATTAACCAGATTTGCAATCACAAATTTACAACGTGAACCAGATGAGAAAAATGAAACAGAATTCAAAGAAGACAACAGATCTTCAAGATCATCAAGTAAAATGGAACACGAAAAAAGATACAAACTACATTCACAAGTATTTTTAGTCAAAAAATACACTACAAATTTTTTGACAACGCAACAAAATAAATTTCTTTGTCAAAGAAAAATCAACGGAAATACGCTACTACAAGCATTTTTGGTCAGAAAATACACTACAAATTTTTTGACAGTACAAATATCTTTGTCAAAGACAATACAACAAACAACACTACAAACATATTTTTTCAAAGAAGTAAAAAGTGGATACAACAAGAATACAAAAGATTTACAAATCCTAACACCAGGTCATTTTATGATTGGCAGCCCAATTCTGATGCCCCCTGAACCCTGCTTGGTGTTGGAAAAACCAAACAGATTACAACGATGGCGTCTAACACAGAAAATGGTACAAAACTTCTGGAATGCCTGGTCAAGCGAATTATTTGGTGTACTAGACGAACGAGATGCAGCACATTATGATGAACAGATTGATAAACTCAAACACAACGAAGCACACTTGTTAGAGTTAATGAAAAGTTACAACCTGATGACAGCCAAAGCCAGACAGCAGAAACATTTCAGATATTTCAGTTGCATGCAGTTCCAACAATACATGAACTGCAATTAATCTTCATTCAACCTTCAACGGATTACTTAATCGTCAGCCTGCATCGAGATCATTTCTACCCGATCTCGGAAAATGAATTAAGACAATGTACCAGGATCAACAAAGAAGAATGCATATGCAGATCGCAACATCCAGTGTACAACTTAAAGTCAAATCAAAGCCAATGCGAAATCAACTTACTACAGCATGATGAACAAATTATATCCTCATGCAATCTAAGAACAACACAACAGTCAAACGTCTGGATAAAGCTTCATGAGCCAAACAGTTGGATCTACGTGATGATAAATAGTACAACCTTTGACATAATATGTGACAGCCACGTTCAACCAATTAAATTGATAGGGGACGGAATAATCAAAATACAACCAGATTGTCAACTTAAGTATTCAGATATGGTAATTACGGCAGAAAATACATACACGAGTAGGAAGAATTCCTCATTCCTACCATCTCTTCAATTGAGTCAACACTTAGTAAATCTAAGGAATTTTACTAAATTGTCACCCACACTGCTTAATGCAAACAGTGATATGGACCTAGAAAATCTTCAAAAATCAATCAAACAGTTGAAAGAGGATGAAAAGTTGCCAGAGAATATCAACAATCACGATGTTCATCACTATACAGTATCATACATAACCTTGACGATACTTGTCATAGTTATTGCTTTTATAATTACATTAAAGTTAAAAGCATGGAAGAAGAAAGCAACAATTCAAATCATACAATCACCAGTTCCGCAGCCTAGAATGCAGAACAGCTAAATCTTCCGACATCAGAGGTTTACATTGCGACATAAGTCACCGAGGCGCAGAATGTTCAATCACATATTTTATAAATAAGAAAAAATAAACGGTGCGTTGTAAACGCAGCGTCATTCTCAGACGCAAAATAATTGTGTCATCAAAATACATTAAAAAACAAATATATCAAATTATATTAGATCATTGCACCGCAGAAAACATCTTCATGTATTCTGCAATTATGCATTTTTGGGCATATTTATAATACATTCTTATATGAGAATAACAATTCTTTATAATACATTCTTATATGAGAATAACAATTCTTTATGATACATTCTTATATGAGAATAACAATTCTTTATCATATTTTTGTATTGTTCTCATGAAGTTAAAATGCAATGTAATCAATTTTTAATGTATATAAACTTAGATTTTTCATAAATAAATTTACTTATAATCAGAGAGTCAAATCGTCTATATCATTCAATCTTCTTTAACAGAGAAATGTCTGGCCCGGATACATCGGGATTGTTAAAGAAGAATTTCCTATCCAATTCCTAAAGTTTAATTCATACAGATTAAACAGTTAGAATTACAACATCTAAGTTCAAAAGAAGTAGAGACATACATAGACCTTACTTCCATGTGTATGAACCTAAACTATTTTCAGTTTGACCATAAATTCTAGAAACAAAATTTTGGAACATCTATGGGACAATCATTAAGCCCATTTCTAGCCAATATTTTCATGTCAAAATTGGAGGAGAATTTGAGTAAATCAAAGATATTCCAAGATTTTAGGCTTCATATTTTGTAAGATCTTCTCTATAATCAAAAAAGAAGATTTACCTTCATTTTTTGATTTAATAAATTCACACCAGTCATCAATAAAATTTACAATAGAAGTAGAAATGAACGGTCAATTACCATTCTTACATATTCTCATATGCAAGGATCAAATGAACCTTTATTTGATTTCAAAATATACCAACAACAACAATGAGATTTATCACAGCAAACTCCTTCTGCACAATAAACATAAAATAGCCTCTTCAGCTCTTTAGTTTACCGAGCATGTAAAATTCGAATGAAACCAGAAAACTTCAAAACAGAAATAGGTTACATTAAAAATCTTGCCAAATCCTACGGTTTTAATAAACAAATAATATCAACAATAATCAAAAAATAAATCATACGGCAAAAGTTAATACAACTTTAATACCAAGAGACGAAAAGACAATCTTTGCATCACAAAACATTGAACTAGTCAACTATAGTGACGGAAAAATAGGACAATGTTTAGGATCTTCAAAAGACACAATAAACAAATCTCGAAAACAGGTATTTATAAAATTTCTTGCAAACACTGCAACGGAATCTACATTGGACAAAGTAGAAGATCTATAAATCTACGTTTACAAGAACACATACTACATGCAAAAAATAATAACCCAGAAAAATTCAGCGTAGCAACTCATATTTTAGGATCAGACCATCCCATCGATCTGGAAGATCTTAAACTGATCAAAGAAGTAAATGACCCGAGAAAATTAGATGCATGGGAATCTATATACATCCAAAAAAGAATAGGAACAAAGAACACTACTATTTTAAATTCTGACCTGGAACCAATAAATTCTTCACTAACAAAACTAAGAATCAAAAAAAAACAATGAATAACAAGTAAACAATAGATATTTGAATTTCCTTTAATACTTCAACTCTTGTTAGTATGTTTTATGTTTATATTTTTACTGGTTTTATCTTTAATTTTTATTTTTATTTGTTCTAATTATTAAGGAAATTCCAAAACGATAAAATTATTTTTAATAACGGTCAAAAAAGAAAAGCTTTTGTAAATTTCTTTCAATATAATAAAAGTAAAGTTCAACACCCACAAACAATATAATTAACAAAATAAGTACCAAACTGAACACCTGAGGAATAATATATAAATAAAACATTTCTGAATCTTGTAATTATAGTTTAATAAATAGTCCTGAAGATGAGAACTTAGTTCTCGAAAAGTATTTTAACATTTTAATAAAAAAGTTATGAAACAAAAAGATGTTGTTTTTATTTAAAATTGGGTACATTTCCACTTCCAGTTGGGCTTTATTCTCGGTGGGATAAAAAAAGTGGATGCACTATCTCAGAATTATTACTTTTTGTTTTGAAATACAAATTTAGTTTTGAAAATAATCAAACAAACTTCATTAAATTTTAAAATGTCAAAAAAATAATAAAGAATGAAATTACTTTAATTTTGATTATAGTTGTAATAATTTGTAATACATTTTTATGATTTTAGTTTTAGTATTGAGATATTATTTTTTTTTCAATTAAAATTTGATTTTGTGATGAATCTTTGTACTGTATAATGGATAAATGCTGTTCGTTCATCGCGATCTAGCGTTACCCAATAAAATGCGACTAATAAAATTCAATGAAATGCTTTCTTTTTTCCGCTTTTTTTTGTTGAATTATTTTGAATAATAAACAGAAATTCTCTTATGATAAATTGGTTCAATAGCACAATTTATAATAGGAGGAATATAAGAGATTGAAATTCAGAAAAGGGCTTTCATAAAATTCTCTTATGATAAGAGAACATAATAGAACGGCCAGAATACCCCTGTTTAGTTGAATTTTCATATGCATAATATAATGGATGCATCTTCACATAAATATTAAATAGAATAATTACGACATCCTATTATAATGCTATTCAATACTTAAGTATTGTAATATATGACATCCTACTTCGAAAAAAATTAAAAATCGTCGAAAATTTTAATTATTTATGAAATATATTTTTAAATTATTTTTTTCAAATTTCACAAGAAAATAATTAAATTAAGAATTATTTCAAAATTTCTTAATATGTATTACCAAGTATCTGAAAAATTACAAAATAAATAAATTCGATTATAGCAAGTAAAAATAAATCATAATTAATAGACATATTTATGAAAAATTTCAAAACAATAAATTTTATGAAATGTAAAATCCCTAGATACATATGTAGAATAAACTATAATTCTAGTCGAAATTCAGGGTCTCTGTAACTTGGTTGAAAACTATTTAAAAGTTAAAATTCTGACAGCCAATGTTAAATTTAGTCACCTCAATTTAGTTGTCAAAATTTTAACTAGCTTCGGGGCATGTTAAATTGTGACGTTTGAAGTTAAAAAATAATTTAAGTTCAATAATTTTTATGAACAAATATTTCAGTTCAATAAACTTAAAAATAACCCAATTAATTCAAAAAAGTTTAATAAACAATTATTTTAATTGTTATTTCTTTTTGAAAAATTATGACTAACTGAAAATACTAAAAAAAAATTATTGTTCATTTTAAGAGATTTATTTCATAAATTTAAATGTCAAATTATTAACCAAGTTACACAGCTTAAAATCACCAAAGTTAAATTTTTCTCACCAATATAATTTTAACTTATTTTTATCCAAGTTACACAGACCCTAACCCTAACTATAAAATGATTTACATTTTAACTACTAGATATAACGTCCAGCCACAGCTACTTTTTGTTAGTCGAGACACATATTGGCGACTTCGATAAAATTCGTTTTGTAGACAATATTATTTTTGACACATGAGTACTTAGCGATGGCTCAAAACATTTGTTTTGATAATTATTTTTTTTAGTTGTTTTAATATGAACATTTTTAATATTATAATAAATAAATTTTAACATGACTTTAGTTATATTTTAAATAATAATATTCACTTTGACTTCACTTAAACTTATTTGTTAAGGGGAGTATGTGCATTTCAAATTTCTCAGAGTTGACATGGACGCCAAATAGATTTTTTTTTGGTACTATAATATAGTGCATATATAAGATAATTAAATATTATTGCCTAAATCAGATACTAGATGTCTCTTAAAGTCACTATTTTGAAATGTTGAAAAATTAAATCATTTTACAATTTATATCTTTATTTAGAATTTTATGATTTTATTTTCTTCGTCGAAGAATGAGTCATTGTAGGTTCGGATTTTTTTGTTCGTGTTTATGAATTTTATTTTATATATTTTTGATTCTATTTTATATTTTGATTTTATTTTATATTTTATTTTCGTCGCCGAAGAATGAGTCATTGTAGGTTCGGATTTTTTTTTGTGTTCGTGTGCCGACAAATCCTTTTAAATTTTTAATATATACATATTTGAATTTTTGATATTTATTAAATTTTTGTTTTCCTTTTGTTTTATTTTAAAATATTTTTTTTTTTGTAATTTTTTTTCTGGTAATATTTTTACTTCTTTTTTTGAGATTTTTTAACTTTTCTTTTGAATAATATAAATAAAAAAAAAAACTTTATTAAAAAAATTGTTTTAAATTTGACAAGCAATTTTTTACGTATTTTTTAATTTAATTTTTTTGCTAGCAATAAATTGGTTCGTATCTTAGAGAAATTCACAATAAATGGTATGAGACTTCATACATCATAAGGTCGATAATTGCTTTTAACTTTTTAAAATTTTAATACATTTATGTTTTAAAACTGAAAAAGATAAAATAATTAATACCGTCCCAATTATATAATTTAAATATAATATGCACATAGGAATATGCCCTCTTCTTTAGCTTTTTATTAATTTTTACATACAAAAAATACTTATCGTTCTTCCGTCACCCTTACACTCATTAATGCATAGAAGAAAAACAAAATACACATGCATATTATATTGAACAGCTGATTCGAAAACATTAAAAATCAAAATAAATAGGTAATAAGTAAAAAAATAAATGTTTTTCAAATATTTTTCATTTCTTTATAATGTACTCTTCTTTTTTCCGCTTTTTTTCATTGTTACTAATTTTATTTTTCTCTTGTTTTCTCGTTCTACTATTAAAAAAATTTTAACTAAAAAATTCAAAATACTAATAAAGTCTTTTTTGTTTTCCACTATTGAAATTAAATTTTCCAGCTCAATAAATATTGGAGTTATAAAATAATAACAATAATTTCGAATAAAATAAAACTATTTCATTCAATAGTTCTCCTATCTCCGTCACGCTTATTTTAGAGAAGAATTACAAAATCCTTATGAAACAAAAAATACACACACATTGATATGAAATTATTCAATTATTATTTTGAATAAAATAAAACTATTCTTTTATCTCCTTCACGCTCCTTCTATAGAAGAAAGAGATCATGCTGATGAAACGCTATACAAAAATACGCACACATTGATATGATATTATACACGTCAAAACATAAAAAATATTTTATATTTATAGTATCAGCGGGTGGATTCTGTACGCACATAGATTGAATGATATCGCACATAGATTGTGTGATATCTTATTTCCGATTCTATATGACATAGCCATAGAGATTTTATCTATTAGAAATTTTTAAAACGTACGCATATCTATGTGGCGTTGTGATTAAAGAGAAGCGATCGTAAAGTGTATTCTGTAAGCCTGTGTATTGACAATTTATCACACACATCGGCTAACAAAATTGGTATTTTATCAACAGCTATTAGCCCTGTGGAAACTAAATAAAAAGTAAAATAAAACATTTTAAAAGACTGAATAACTGTAGAATTATTTTTTAATTATATTGTATGCATTTTTAATGTTCTAAAAATAAATTAAAAGAAGAAAATTTGATAATTAGACAAAAAAAATGAGAAGAAAATTATTTTTAAAATATGTACCTATGTACATATTTTCAAAAATATAAATGAACTCAATTGTTAAGTAAACTGATTTTCTATTATTATGTTCCTTGCCTTTTTAAATTATTATTTTGCTATTAATAATTAATTTAAATAAATACAATTAATTAAAATTTAGTTTAATAATTAATTATATTAATATAAAATTTTATATTATTTTCTTTGTACATCCGTACAAATTATTAATTTTATTTCAATATTTCATCATAGCAACAAAAACAATATCTATGATTTTCATGAAAAAACATGTTAATACAACAAAAATTATTATTTCTGCTAAAGCTTTCAATAGTTACAACTCGTCACCCCAGTACTTACTTGGTGTAAGCGACAAAACCAGATTTTTTGAGTTAACAAATGAAATATAATAAAAAAATTGTCAGCTTTCCGAATCTCCGATCCGTTTTGCTCTATCTGCTTTATTTTGCAAGTGACAGAGTATCGTTTTGATCTAAATCCACTTTTTGAAATATTTATTAATGGCTGTTTTGGTGTAAGTCACAAAAAAGAAATTTTTGTATGCGATAGAACAAAATAGTATGAGTTTTATGTATATAAAAAGTTCGATGCAATTTGTCCTATCTCCATAATTTAGTTACTTTTTGGTCTATGTCCATTTACGAAAAATAATTGCTTAAATGTTATATCTCCATGTTTTGACCAATAGGATTGCATGAAATTGTCAGGTGATTATTTTGTACCAATTGGATCGCATTACATTGTCACGTGATAATGTGGTATAAAAGCGAGGGTAACAGGTGTTTATTTTTTAGTCGACTAGAATCAGTGTTACAGAGATTATATATTATGTCATCACCAACACCAGTATTGTCTTCTGAATTAAGAAAGTAATATTGAAAACTTCATGTAATTAAACTATTCAATACTGATTTCGAATATTCATTCTCTTTTAAGCTTGTATAATGATGGAATAATGGATAGTCCTGGTTTTAAAACCCCTGTTCCCAATGATATTGATTGTGATAGCCCATTTGATGATTCTGATGCTCTTTATGGAATGAAACATTGAGTGGTAGATCCGGAAACGATATAGCATCAGCTCTAATAAAAATTTTAGATAATGCAATATCTGATAATCCAGGTGTAACTAAAATTATTTTGTGGTCCGATTCTTGTGTTCCACAAAACAAAAATCGAATTACTTCTCTTGCAATTTAAAATTTTTTAAAATCATGGGCATATACATGATTGATAAAGACTTTTACAACATTTATTTGAAGTAAACATTTATATATAGATATAAGTAAATATTTTATAGTACTTAAATGTGAATTTTTTTTTTAATTCTTTAATTACATGTATTTGAATCAATTTTGTACAGTGTACCTTAATATTTTTGTTTTATTAGTGATTAAAAATGGAAAATGACTGAACTTAAATAGCATTAATTAATTTTTTTCTAATAAAATTGTTATATATCCATACAAATTGTGTTTGCTTCTTGAAAAAATCACAAAATACTTAATTGTTCTATATCCATATTTGTGTTCTAAGTCCAGAAAATAAATTGAAGATGATACAACAAAAGTGCATAAAAGGAAAAAAGAAAATTCTAATTTTTCGGAAAGCCAGAATGTTTTTTAAAGATTCATGACATACAAATCTTACATTTCATATGTTACTACTATAATTTAACATAAAAGATAACTCTTCCCAATAAAAACTGCTTCAAAAATATTAATGAACTTCAAATCCATTTTTCTCGTTATCATAAATTTGTCGCTTACATCAAGTAAGTACTGGGGTGACGAACTGTATGCTCAAAAGGTGGCGCACTAAATGACTAGGAGGCATAAACAAAAAAAAATTGCCTATGCCAATGGGTCGTACAGAATCGACATTTTTTTTCACAACAACAACAAATATGTATGATTTTCATGAAAAAACATGTTAATACAACAAAAATTAATATTTGTTCTAACACTGAAACCGCAATATAGTTAACTACTTAACGCGTAGACTTTAGTTGAACTAACGTGTGGGTCTACAAATTTCAATCAAATATATTCTTTTTAATATTTATTTTTAAATTTTTTACTTATATTTATTATTAATAAAAGATTTAAAAATTAAAATCACAATTTTTACATTTTTATTTTAATTTTATTTTATTTAATTAGAATAATTATATATTATTTATTTTTGGCGGGTCTTGGTTTTATTATTTTTGTTGTTTTTTTGATCATTTTCATAGTTTAGCTATCTACCACATTACTTTCAGAGCCATTTTGCTCTCCAATATCACTGAACTGAAACCTCTAGTTAAAGTGCGAAAATTTTCGAACGTTAGTCCAACTAACAAAAATTCTCTAGTTACCCTAGATCAGTAAAACTAACTCTTATAAAATTTTGGGGAATCCCATTTTCACTAATTTTATAATTAAAAAAACATACGAAACAATAACTTTTAAATAGCTAATTACTTTAAAAATATTGCATCTACGAATTCAATTTATAATTAATTCTTATAAAAAAAAGTTCAAATTTTAATAATAAATTAGAAACACAACGAATTTCTCAGGATCTCGATCATTAACACGCTCTCAAAATTCAAAAAATTATAAAATGTAAAATAATTAAAAAATAAGAAAAAAAAGCACAGGAATTTAGCTACATCCTTTAACTTTCATTTAAAATTAAAATCATAAAAATTCATAAATGTTGGAACCGAGCTATATTCAACGCACTTAGTTTTTATGGAAATAGCCAAAATCATTTTTTTTAAATTAAGAAAAAATTAAGAAAAAATTAAAAAATCTAAATTATGAGCGCACAGTGTTGGAGAGAATACTCTGAGGTATTGAAATCAATAAAAAAATTGTGTATAGATTCAACGATGTGTCTGGCGGGCTATATTCAAAAGTACCAAAAATACAAATTTTCCACTGAAATGCAATGACTGCCCTTAATATTTTTATTTGTTTTGACATTTAGTTTTGACACATATTATGGACAACTACCAATATTGAAAAAAAATAATCACGCTTGATTATTGTCTCACAGCAGTAAAAAATGTCTCAAAAACGTTCGTGGTGAATTAAAAATGTCTCCAAAACATGTTCACCACTCTCCCAAAAAAGTAGCTGTGGCTGGACGGTTATAGTTTTCATTGTAATGAAACTTACATTATTATGGCGTTTAGTGCTTATTGACGCATAGACGTTAGTCTTTTTCATGTCAATCCAACACAAAAATTGGAATATATTGGACGTCTTTTAATATCGATTTTCTTGTTTTTTTCTCCTTCACCACAAAATTGTTTATTATTATTTAAAATATTTATTTATATTTTTAATTATTATTAAATTTAATAATTTTATGTTTATAATTAATTTCATTATTATTATTATTGAAAAAAAACATTACTTTTATTTTGAAAATATAATGTTTTTATTTTTGTTGATTTTTTTGTCATAACAAATATTTATCATTTTATAAAAAGATGGCGAGAAATATACGATAAATGGCTGCGCTCGTTTATTAAACATAACTTCGAAGCGAGGGAGTTCAGTAATTCAATGAAGAGCCAACTTGCTTGTGTGAGTGACAAAAAGTTACAGGCAAAACTACTTATTGGTACACAACGTGATGTTACTTATATCAATAAATATGTGTCGATAAATGTGCAAAATCGCTTCACTGGATTACAACACGCTGGAATTTGTTTATTTTTTTTTTGCATTATTTTATTTATTAATTATTATATTCTCTTTTGTAGATAAATGTTAATGAGACGATATAGAAAACGATATGATTTTTGAAAACATAGATGGCATCATGTTAAATAGCTTTGTTGTGCCTATACTTAGGCAAACGAATGTCAACAAGATTTTAAATAAAAGTTAAAATAAATAATGCTTGCTCCCAGAGTTAGGCAACCTCATTTCATTTAAAATGAAAATAATAATAATAATAAATATAATCAAATATTTATAAATTACACAATAGAAATATAATAACGAATTGTCATAATTAAGTTAGTATTACAAAGAATTAAAAGTAGGTTTTTAATACAGAATTTAAAAGTTACATTAATGAAAAAGTAAAAATGCAACATCAACAATGGATTACCTAATTATCGATCGAAATTATATTTCCAAATAATGATTAAACAAAGAAATGAAAATGATTGAACTAAATTTAATTAAACAAAGACTTACCAAATTTAACTAAAACATGAATACAACTGGGGAAATTACTCAGAAGTATTGGGGATATTTGTTGATGATGCATTTTTGGAAAATTAATAAATAGTTCCGATTCACTAAGAATCGGAGAGTTAGTCAAAAGTAATTAGTCAGACCAGACGTCGGGAGTCTGAACTAAGTAATATAATTAAGCACTAAAACTTTTTAACACTTAAAGATTAGTTTAAGATTAACATTTGTAAATCAAAAGTGATTAATAAATTTTATAATTAAAATCTGAATTCAACGTTTTTCATTAACATTAACTCAAGTGCCTAACGATCCTTTATTCGAATATAAACCACAAATCCGTGATTCTTCCCTCGCAAAGGAAAATCACAACAAATTGGCGCAGCCGGTAGGATTCGAATAAAGTGTCAAAGGACAAAAATTTTTATTTTTTTAAATCGAATTTCCTTCGTAAAGGGTTGATTTAAAAAATTAAAAAAAAAATTGTTTGTGTTATAACGCAAAGAATTAATCGGAGCATCATCACAATTTAATTTATTCAGAATAATAAATCCCTCCGCAAGGGTTGAATAAATCGTGAATACCGGGAAAATTTGAACGCGTATTTTAGTAAAAAACAAGAATTGTGTGTGAACAAAGTTTAGTGTAGTGGTCAAAATAATATCTGCTAACTTCGACCACTAAAAGAAGAAATAGTTTCACGAGAATTATATAATTAAAACCAAAAGGTAAAAGAAAAGTGATAAAAAAGAAAAAATAAATAAGTTCGTTTAGTGAAAAAAAAAAAAAGAAAAAAATAAAAAAGAGTTGAAAGAATAAAAATATAAGTAGAGTAAAAATAGAAAATAAAATAAAGTGAATAAATAAAAATATAATAAAAGCAGAGTGAAAGTGAAGAATAAAAACAACGTGCAAACAAGAAAAAAATAAAGAGTAGAATTTAATGTCCAGTATTGACGGCGGAACAAATTCGCCAACAAGTTCAGAATACCGACCCAGCACTTCGTACATCAGTGGGGACGACACTGGTGATCAGACACAGATAGAAGTATCAGAAGACGAACTTTTAGAACTTCAAGCAGCGGAGCAAATTGGGGAAATTATTCATACCAGAGTACTTAGATCCGGAAAAAGAATCATCAATCAGTTCATCAACACCGCTAGAGCCAATCCAGGTACACGTAAATTAATTTTAGAAAAAATAAAAAATTGTAATAAATTAAGTCAATCAGATTGTATAAAAAATGTATTAGACGTAACCGGTCCAAACAAATTACTAGAAATAATACAAACAGAAATAGAAATAGATAAAGAAGAAGACACTACATTATTAGAAGAGACAAATAGTTTTACTTATGATAAATTTCATAACTCACTTGATACCAAATTAGAAATATTTAAATCCGCGGGAAAACAGTTCGAAACTAAATCAGAAATAAACACAGAAACTAAAAGTAGTAGTCCCGTGCGGAAAGAAAAAATAATCATTATTCCTGAATATAGACCAGTAATAGTCCCACAAAATCCCAACGTAACGATCAACGACGCCACTGATTCAACAGAAAACTTAAATATGGCAGAAAGACAAAATACACTTGCCTCTTGGGAGTGTGTACCAATATTTGACGGACAGACCGGCGACGTGGAAAAATCATTAGAAAGACACATAAACCTCAGCAGATCAGTTGTGCAAGATTTAAGTGCCCACGAACGAGAATATATACTGGGCATAGCCACATCTAAAATAACAGGGGACGCGTATTCCAAAGTGAGCGGAGAAACCTTTAAGAATATGGAAGAATTATACAAGAAATTAACTGACTGTTATATAAAACCGAAAAAACTATTCGACTTACAAGATAATTTAAGAAGTATGAGACAAAGGAACGGCGAATCAATCCGCGCATTTATTGATCGTATCGAAAAAAGTAAAGGAGAATGTGATAGAGGGGAAAAAACGGTATATCCGGGAGAAGAACATACAGCGTATAATGAAAGACTTGCCGTAAGAACATTAAAAGAAGGAGTACATAATTTAGAATTACAACGTCACCTCCGTCTACAGAACGAAAAAGATTTTACTAAGTTAAAAGAAATGGCCATTACAGCAAATGAAACCTTGGAAGATATGGATAAAACAATACAATTGAGAATGCGAGAAAATGATCTTGAGGAAAGAGTACAGAAAATTTTAGATAATAGAATTAATAACAAAGTAGAAACTAGACAATTAGCATTTGCCAGTACAGAAAAAAAACCCGAACAAGAAAAAACAAACATAACATACACAAGAGGGGACAGGGACGAAAGAAGTTCTGTGGAAGACGTCACAAACCAAGTGATAGAAAAAGTTATGAAAGAATTGCAAAACATCCGCAGTGAAGTTAACAAATTGAGTGATAATAATAGAAATCCAAATAGTCAGTATCCAAACAATTTCCAACAGGAAAATAATAATTCTCAAAATCACAAAGAAAAAAATTCACCATCATATAAGGACCCCACTAGATTTCAAAATAGTCAAAATTCACGGAACAACTATGAACGTTCAAATTATCATCAAAATCAAAATAGGGGAACAAACATACGCTGTTTCAATTGCAATAAACCAGGACATGTACGATCCGAGTGTAGAAGCAGGACATATAATCCTTTTTGCAGACGATGCAAAAATTATGGGCATAACGAGTATAATTGCCAAAATAATACAGATAAGAGAATAAATACGGTGATACAAGAAACACAAATTATTTGTCAGCTATGCACAAAATCAGGACATACAGCAGCCAATTGTGAAAAAATCAATATAAACAGATCCCAAGAAAATTTATTATGTAATTTTTGTAACCGGACAGGACACGCGGAAGAAAAGTGTAATATGAAGGAAAAGATAGTACAGCAAATCAAAACGGAAAACTAAAAAGGGCAGAACAAAGGCACCAAGTTGCTGCCCATGACACCCTAGAAAAATGGTGCAACAAGAAAGAACAAAAAATTGAAGAAAAGAATGCAATGGTAAAAGTACCATTAAATATTATTAAAAACGAAGAAGCAAAATTATTAGTAGATACGGGCGCCGACGTCAGCATTATCAAATTAAAAAATCTAAAAAAAGATATAAAAATAAATACAAACGAAAGAATAACCATTAGCGGCGTAAATGGAAATAAAAAAGAAACGATTGGTACAGTTAAAGGAAAAATAATGTTAAACAATAACATTGAGTGTAATTTTCATGTAACACGAGATGCAGCCGGGGTAGATGCAGATGGAATTCTGGGCAGAGATTTTTTATGGGACCACACGGTCATAGATGGAGTAAACGGTAAGCTTAGGTTCCCTCGCACGGAAACCAACGACCAAGAAATAGAAATACCATTCTTAACAACCACTTCTCAAGAAAGAGATAAACAACCGGAAGAAATTAAAACAATAGGTTTTAGGGAAACCAATACAAAAAAGGTTTTACATGTCCCCGCGAGAGCGGAATCTATTGTCCAAATCTCAGTTCCAGTTGAGGATGAAGAAGACATGCTGTGTGACTCAGAAGAGATCATACCAGGTGTGTTTATAGGTAATTCATTGGTTAGACCTAAGGGTCAAGAGATTAACGTTGGCATCATCAACATAAATAATTTCGACGTAGAATTGCCAAATTGGAAACCAAAATTAAAAAAATTAAGTGATTTTAAAGTTATTGAATTAAAAGTAAAAGATGAAAAAGAATTAATAAACACAGAGAAAGATAAGAAAAAGAAAAATATAAGTCAAGGAAAAAATGAAACGGAGAAAATAAAAGAAGTAATAATAAGAAACGTAAAAGAAGATAAGAAACATGAGAAAATAAGTCAAACATTAAATGAAACAGAGAATAAAAAAGAATTAATAAAAGGAAACGAAAAAGTAAAGGAAACAAATGTTAATGAAATAAATAAAAAAGAAATAAGAAAAAACGAAAATAAAAGTAAAGGAAAAAATGAATTAGGGAATATAAATGAAATAAATAAAAGTGAAGAAAGTAAACAAGAAAAAAATGCAGCAGAAGCATTAAAAATATTTACAGAAATTCCATTCAAAAAAGAAGTCGAGGTTGAAACAAAGAAAACAAATGCAAAACAGAATAAACAAAGTGAAATAGGAAACTTGAATAAGAATGAAGAACAACAAAATAAAAATACATTGATAAAAATTGAAGAAAATGGGGAAATGAAAGAAAACATTAAATGGAAAAATACGGAAGAAATTAAGGAAATAAACAGTAAAGGAAAAGATGATAGTAATAATGAAAATAATAAAAGAAACGATATTAGTGAATATATAGAAAAAAAAGAAACAATTGTAACAAGAAATGCAGATCAAGCATTAATTTTTTTTAGAACAGAAACTAATACGAATATATTCAAGGTTGATAATAAAAAAACAAACACACAACAATATGAAATGTGTGAAATAAGAAACGTAAATAAAATTACAGAAAATAAAAAGATAAATACGTTGACCACAACAACAAAGTCTGACAGTAGTAATACAAATGCGGTTATGAAATGCGACACTTATAACAATAATAAAATAAATATAAATATTTCAAGTTCATTCAATATAGATCAAAATATAAGTAGGTCAAGAATAAAATTATTAAAAGAATCATTGAACTTAGAGGAATCTTTGAATAAAGAAGAATATGAATCAGTAGAAAATATATGTATAGAATATGAAGATATATTTTATTTACAAGGAGATAAATTAAGTTACAGCACTGCATTGGAACACAAAATTCCAACAGGTTCGATGCAACCGCCAATTAATCAAAAAATGTACAGATTACCAGAAACTCAAAGAACAGTAATTCAAGACCAGGTACAACAAATGTTAGAGGAGGATATAATAACACCAAGCAAAAGTCCATGGAATTCACCATTATTAGTAGTACCAAAGAAAGCAGGACCAGATGGTCAGAAACGATGGAGGGTAGTCGTTGACTTTAGGAAATTAAATCAAGTAACGATTGGAGATGCGTTTCCACTACCCCGTATAGAGGATATTCTCGATCAGTTGGGTCATGCAAGATACTTCAGTACGTTGGATTTAGCAAGTGGATATCATCAGGTGTTAACTGATCCAGAAGATCGGAATAAGACAGCCTTTAGTACCGCCTACGGACATTATGAATTTAAAAGAATGCCGTTTGGATTAACTGGAGCCCCAGCAACATTCCAGCGCATGATGAATTACGTTCTAACGGGTTTACAGGGATTCAGATGTTTTGTTTATTTAGACGATATCGTAATTTATGGGACAAATTTAGACGATCACAACACAAAATTAATGGAAGTATTCGAAAGACTGAGAGAAAACAACCTTAAATTACAACCGTCAAAATGTCAATTTTTAAGAAGAGAAGTAATTTATCTTGGTCACAGGTGTACCCAAGAAGGAGCGTTACCAGATCCAGAAAAAATAAAATGTGTGCAAGATTTTCCAGTTCCAAGAACAGTCAGACAAGTTCAATCATTTTTAGGATTAGCAAATTATTACCGTAAATTTATTGCAAATTTCTCAAAAATTGCGGAACCAATCAATAAATTGTTGAGAAAAGATACAAAATTCGAATGGACAGATCAGTGCCAAGCAGCTTTTCAGTTATTAAAAGATGCTTTAATTTCACCAGCAGTCTTAATTTATCCAGACTTCAACAAACCATTTATTTTAACAACAGATGCAAGCAATGAAGCAATTGGAGCAGTATTATCGCAAGGAAAAGTTGGAGAAGATCGACCTATTGCATACGCCAGCAGAAGTTTAAATTCCACTGAAAGAAAATATGGTACAGTACATAAGGAAATGTTAGCTATTGTATGGGCAATAAAGAATTTTCGATGTTACTTATATGGACGAAAATTTACCGTATACACGGATCATCAACCTCTAAAAGGAGTAGTAAAAGATGTAGGACCAGATTCAAGATTGATCCGATTTCAAAATAAAATAGCGGGATATCAATATACTATAGAATACAAACCCGGAAAACAGAATACCAACGCAGACGCACTAAGTCGAATTCCATATGATCCAGTACAAGAAGAAAAAGAAGAAACAAAACTGACTGTAGAGAAAAATTTATTAAAAGATAAAACAACAAAGTGTAGTGTTGTAACACGATCACAAAAGAAAACAAGTGAAGAAGAAGAAACAAGAAATGAATTAAATAAAGTAAAAATAAATGACAGAGAAACGAAATCGCAAACGTCAACAGAAAAATTAAGTAATGAAAAAAATGAATTAAATAAAATCAAGGTCAATGAGTTAAAATTAAAAAATATAGAACAACCGGTGTACGATAATAAGGAAATTAATAAAAACAGCGAAAGAGAAACTTTAACAAAGAGAGATGAAATTCGAAGAGTTATAAAAGATTATCATGATTTACCTCTAGGAGGACATCAAGGATTTAAAAAGACATACTTAAGATTGCGCAGACGATATTTCTGGAATGGAATGATGAATGACGTAGCAAAATATATAAACAATTGTCAAAAATGCAAAAGAAATAAGATTAGTAGAACGAATAAAATGCCAATGGTAATCACAGATACAGCCTCTTTACCATTTGATAAGGTATATTTGGATATTGTGGGACCATTGCCAACGACTATGGCTGGAAATAAATATATTCTGACTTTTGAAGATGATTTAACCAGATTTATGGATTGTTATCCAATGCCGGATGCGGAAGCAGCAACAGTAGCAAGAATCTTTTACGACGAAATTATAACCCGTTATAGAATCCCGAAAAAATTAATTACAGATCAAGGTTCAAATTTTATGAGTGAATTATTTACAAGAGTGTGCAAATTTTTAAAAATAAAAAAGCTAAAAACAACGGCATATCATCCACAAAGTAATGGCATCTTAGAAAGATCACATAGGCCATTAGCCGAATATTTAAGAAACTTTGTACAAGAAGATCAAACAGGGTGGGACCAGTGGTTAAGACAAGCGATGCATGTGCATAATAACACCGAACATTCAGCTACAAAGTTAACACCAATGGATTGTTTATTTGGTTTTACAGCTGAGGCACCAAACAATTTAAAAAGAAAAACGGAACCTGTGTATAATCATGAGAATTATTTTTATAATTTGAGATATAAAATTCAGAAAGCACACGAGATTGCAAGGCGAAATATCAGAAAAAGTAAATCCATCTCAAAAAATTATTATGATAAAAATGCCAAATTGACAATTTTTAAAATAGGACAGCAAGTATATTTAAAAAATCCGGTAAAACAAAACAAATTTTCACCAATCTGGATCGGTCCATACGAAATAGCAGAAATTAATAATGAAGTCAATACAACAATAAAAATAGGGAAAAAATTAAAAAGAGTGCATAATAACAGATTAAAAATAGCGTCAGATTAAGAAATTAATCCAAAGAAAATAAGCAAAAGAAAAATACCAATAAAAAGAAAAACAACAAAAAGGGGAAAACCAGAGTAACACCTTAACGAAAACAAAAAAGAGGGAATAAATAGAATTACTAATATAGCGAAAGAAAAAAAAAAAAAAAAAAATTTTTGAACGACCGGTGACGTATAAGTAATGTAAGACGGAATTTTTAAAATAGAAATCAAACAAAGACCCCGCAGAAATAAAATCAACACATTTACATAAACAATAAAAAAGTAAAAAGGTGTAAATACTGTATTGCAAGAATAACATGTGTAAGACACAAGCTTACAGAGGTGAAAAATATCAAAAAGAGATTCAAAAGTAAAATAAATATAGATTAAATAATAATTTAAGCATATAAATAATTAAAAGATTACAATCAGTAAAAGAATTACATCAAACAGAGCTGAAAAAAGAAATCATCAGAGCTGAAAAACATGAACATTGCAGCAGAAAACAGCTAAAAACATAAACTGTTTTCTACACCAAAACATGGCAGATAATAACAGCAATAAAAATACCGGATATGAGAGAGGCAATCAATATAACGGAACAAAGCGAGTGGATCCTAAAGAAGCTGTGTCCTAGGATAAAAGAGCAATATTTAACAAGTAAATGTCAAGACTTCACGACGGAAATGGACCAGTTACTAGAAGAAATAAAACAACAAGACTCTAGAATAGAGGGAATGATCCATAAAAAAAGAGTAAAGAGATCATATGTGGACGGAGTGGGTCACCTAACAAAAATTCTATTTGGAACCATGGATAACGAAGATGCACAAAGAATAGAGAAAGACATCAACACATTAAAACAAAATAGTGATGATGGATTCCTATTGTTAGAGAAGCAATCTACTCTAATAAAATCAAATTATGAAGCACTGAAAAAACCCATGAAAACTTTAGAAAATGAATATCAGAATATCACGTTAGCGGTAAATCAAATTATAGAAACAATGAACAAAATTGAGAGCAGTAAAAAAGATATGCAATTATTAACACAAACACGAATAGATGTGGAGGAACTAATTAACAGCATCATGCTGAAATTAATACACCTTCAACGACAGCTAACAACAACTATTGCAATAGCTTCATCACTCCATAACAACGAATTACATCCAGCCGTAATGGGAATGGATACAATAATAAAAACCGTGGAAGATCATTTTAAAGAATCAAGATTGAAGTTATTATTTTTGGAACCCGGCCAAATTGAACAAATAATTAAAATCCATCATTATAAAAACGGACGAGAAATTTATATAAAGATAGTAGTACCTTTAGTAGACCAAGATATCTTCACGATGAAGCGCATTTACAAAACACCAATACCAATAAGCAACGAATTGTATGCAATGATTAATACAGAGGCTGAGAATGTAGCAGCAAATAAGTATGTTACAAATTTTATAATAATGACAAATGAGCAGGTAAATAAATGTGAGACAATAAGGATAGGTATGGACAAGAACATAAGACTATGCAAACAAAATCAACCGAAACTATTGACGATAACAGGTGAATGTAGCCTAGAACTGTTGCGCAACCCCTCCATAAAAGAAGCAAGTTGCGGAACCAAGTTAATTACCACACCAGAAGATCATTTTATACAAATGTATACTCCAAATTCTTGGTTGTACTTTGTCAAAGAAGAAAGGATACTATATACGAACTGTAACGGAAATCATTCAAAAATCGTCCTAGTAAAGCAAGGGATATTGAAATTTAACAAAGATTGTGAAATATCCACAGATACCACAATATTTCCAATAGAAGGCACAGAAGGAGTGGCAGTAAAAATAGAGCAGCCAGAAATCGTTTTAAACAAAGACACTTGGGCAGATTATCAACATAATCAAGAAGAAATGAGCAAAACAAAATTAAACACATTAAAAATAGTAAATTTTGAGGATTCCAATAAGCAGATCATATTCGAAGATAAAAAAATTACGGATTATGAACATTTGTTAAAACAAAAAGAACAAGAAAGAATAAATAGGGCTCAGGGAAACCATAATCGATTGAACACCGCCTTGACAGTTTCAACCATGGGAATGATTGGAATGATAGTTGTGATATTAATATTATGGAAATTGATTAAAAAATTTAAGAGAGAAAAGAATGAAAAAGGTAGGAATATATCAATTATATCAAGACCCATTATAGAATTTCCACCTGCGATTCCTCCAAATCCACCGCCATTTAAAAAGAAAAGCACCACTTACGAAGTCCCAATCGAAACGACATTCACGGACATTCCACAAAAAAAGGCACCACAAGTACCAAAGCAGAAACATCAACCTAACGAGTTGAAAGTGAAACAAATACAATGTTATACAGATAATTGATAATCAGTACTAATTAATGATTAAATAAGACTAAAATAATAAAATATATAAGAGAGTATAATTTAAGAATAAGAACAATAGGCAGATAAATGTAATTAGATATATTTCATAACAAAGAATAAAGAAAAAAAAAAAAAAATAAATAAATAAATTATTAAAGAAAAAATTGTCAAGAAATTTGAAACCATTTGAGCAAACTAAAGTAAATATTAAAACTAAATCATTAGGAAATCTAAAACTGTTAACTGAAGTTGAAGTAGGACATTTAAATAAAAATTGGGAATAATTTATTAAGTAAAAGAAAAAGTAAAATCAAAATCCAAGTAAAAAATAAAAAGAAAACAACTATTATTATTGTGAAGAACAATAACAGTAATTTAATAAAGACAAAATAAATATATTTGTAATATTAAATAAAAAAGAAATTCAACAAGAAAAAAAAAAAATGCTAAATGACAAATTTTATAAAAAGAAAAATAAATTAATATTTTTGTAATCATAGTAGGTTTAGATATCACAAAATAAATGTTAATTAAAACAATAAAGATAAGAAATCTGAAACCTTTAAAAAATTTACAAGAAAAAGAAAAAAATAATAAACTACATATGTATAACATTGAAACTAATTGATAAAATTAAAACTAATTAATAATAAGTAAAATGAATGTATAGGAAACTAAGTTATGTAATTTTACAGATTTAAAAATTTAAAATTTTATTTAATTTTTTTAAAATAAAATAAAATTTTTGTTCAAAGGGTGGAGGTATGTTGTGCCTATACTTAGGCAAACGAATGTCAACAAGATTTTAAATAAAAGTTAAAATAAATAATGCTTGCTCCCAGAGTTAGGCAACCTCATTTCATTTAAAATGAAAATAATAATAATAATAAATATAATCAAATATTTATAAATTACACAATAGAAATATAATAACGAATTGTCATAATTAAGTTAGTATTACAAAGAATTAAAAGTAGGTTTTTAATACAGAATTTAAAAGTTACATTAATGAAAAAGTAAAAATGCAACATCAACAATGGATTACCTAATTATCGATCGAAATTATATTTCCAAATAATGATTAAACAAAGAAATGAAAATGATTGAACTAAATTTAATTAAACAAAGACTTACCAAATTTAACTAAAACATGAATACAACTGGGGAAATTACTCAGAAGTATTGGGGATATTTGTTGATGATGCATTTTTGGAAAATTAATAAATAGTTCCGATTCACTAAGAATCGGAGAGTTAGTCAAAAGTAATTAGTCAGACCAGACGTCGGGAGTCTGAACTAAGTAATATAATTAAGCACTAAAACTTTTTAACACTTAAAGATTAGTTTAAGATTAACATTTGTAAATCAAAAGTGATTAATAAATTTTATAATTAAAATCTGAATTCAACGTTTTTCATTAACATTAACTCAAGTGCCTAACGATCCTTTATTCGAATATAAACCACAAATCCGTGATTCTTCCCTCGCAAAGGAAAATCACAACAGCTTTGAAGAGGAAATTTCTGAGGAAACAATTTCTATATTAATGTACATATAATATAGTTGGAAAGAAAGTATCTGAAAGAAATAATTGTAATGATTGTAAGCAAATATTATTGTTATTTAATTGTTGTATTTAATTATATTTATTTGTATAATGTTTAAATCCATTTCAGTGTATGGTTCGGATTCCACAAAAATAGTAGGTCCTCTAAGTTTAACGAAATGATGATAATAGCATATTAATGGTTCTGATCGTTTTATTTAAAAATAAAAAATTTCTTATAATTAAAATTTTTTAATTTTATTTAAATTGTTTTCATTTTTAATATAACCAAAAAAAATTTAGAAATATCCCATCAATATTTTAATTTCCATAGAAAAAAATCTAACTCTCTTTGTGTGACGTCATCATTTTAGAATTATGCGGAAACTACAATGAAACTACAATGAAACCCACCACGGTTTAAACTATTGCGTATTTCTTCACTCATTCATTTCTTCAATAATTTAAAAGTCATAAAAAACAAAATGTATTTAAAGCTAAGTTGAAAGACTATTTACTAAACGAAGAATGTTAATACATATATTCTATGAATCTAGTCTGATTTAATATAATTATTTTTTAAAAGTATTTTATAATAACTATGTAAATTTTTAATTATGTTTTTTATATTTGTATAAATATCAGCATTTAGCTGTTTTAATAAATTAATAATAATATAATAATAATAATAATTTCAAAAATATTATCACCTGAGCACGAGTTGTATTTGTGTTGGTAAAACCATTAGAGCTCCCACATGAACATTTTTACATTTTTTCGATACTCAACACATATTCTCGATTTGAATCTCTACTATTTCGATTTTATTTATTTTTTTGAAAATGGCGGTATTTGTTGAGATATTTTAAATCAAGAAAATGAAATGAAATTATTAGTTTAAAAAAAAAACAGAATTAAATGATTTCAATTTTATTTCAATATAAATATAAACAATAATATAAATTTAATATAAAAAAATGTAATATAACAATATTAAAAAAAAAATTAGAATAGAAAAAATATAATATAAAGTACATAACAAAAAAAATATAATGTAAATAAAGTAAATTAACTATTTTCGTTCTCAAATGTATTTGGCATCGTTTCTTAAACTAATTGTAACACATTGTTTTTAAAATTATAACAAATTTTATTCAAAAAGTTTCGAATGTATTCATTCGATCTTTGTTCTAAAGGCAGCAGCTGATGATATGATGAAGCAATTTATTTTTGGTGAGCTTAAATCATGTTTTGTTCATTTGATTTAGTTTTCAGTGAATAAATTAAATCAGACTTAATTTTCAAATATTTATTGCAATCCTTTGAATTCTTTTATATTTGTATGTTTCGAGACCTAAAAATAAAAGAAAATATAACTAATTTTCATTTTCTATACACAATTTAAAATTTACCGTCTTTCTTTCAAGACCAAGTGCATTTTCTCCAAGTTTTTCTTGTGTTAAAGATGCCATATAAATTGGAAGCAAAACATTAAGTAAGCTTTGCATGTTTCGCACATTATTTTTTTTATTGTTGAATGCTGAGGTTCTGACCTGATGCTTTCTCCTTTCGAAAACTTTTGGATACTTACACCAATAAGCTGCAATAATTCATCAAACTGTGATAGCATCCATCTTGTAAAATTGAAAAAAGATTCATCATCTTCTATACGTAGTTTCTGTATTAAATTTTCGCCGGCACCTTTTTTTTTTGCATTCAAAAGTCGTATATTCTTCTGCCTTCAAATCGGACACAATTCAATCCCAACCATTTCCAGTTGTACCAAATCTGCCAAATTCCGAGCATATCCAAATCATGTAGATCATTGAGATCTACTAAATTCGCACCCTAAAATAATAAAAAAGAAAACCAGAGATTTTTTGATAAATAAAATAACATGTATTGTTTTTTCTTAACATTTAGAAGTAATAACTGAAACACTGACAATAATCAAAGAAATGTATTAAGATTTAAAATGATTTTATAATTTACAATATTCATCACAATATACCTTACAAATTTAAAATTTTCATAAAAGAACAAAACAATTCGTTTTATAAATTATTAACGAAAATTTATTGAACTGGTAAAAATAATATCACAAAACTTTATGAACTTACCATATTTCAATATTTCACAATATTTTACAACAAAATATGAATTTTGTTTCATTATTTCTATTAAAAGAATTCACAACACTTAATTCGAAAACCCAAACTCAAAAAATAAACAAAAATGAAATGTCATTTGACGTTTCTGGCATTTCTCACATATGCATTCAAATTCAGTGTAATAGGGGTATCACACGTGAATTGTTAGCCAATTTAATTTTGGTTTCAATTCCAACTTGTCAAAAACCAATGAATATAAACGAGATAGAATGAAAAAAAAATGTATATCCGTCTGTTTTTTTAAATTCAAAAATTATATCTACGCTTATTAATACCAACTTTATATCCATAAATAATAGCTACGGTTATGGAATTGAAAACCATTTACAATTCCCAAATTTTCATTAATTCTTTTCCAACGTAAAATATTATTTAATAATTATATAATCAATTATTTTAAGATTAATAGCTATCAAAGCAACTTATTTTATTAAAAAATTAATTATTTTACATAAAAAAAATTATATATTTAAATTTTTGTTTAAATTATTTATAATAATTTACCATAGTTTTAAATATATAAAAGCAACACTGCATTTTTCGATATAAATTTTATTTTTCACTACGTTGCCATTTGTTCTAAAACGATATGTTATGACAAAATGTATTGCTATCTAATTCAATATTTCTCTCTCGCACACAAAATAATTTTTGGAATTATTAAGTCTAGCAATTCACGTGTGATACCCCTATTAGATACATTTATGCAAGCGGATTTTTTTTCAATACCGTTATTTTAAAAGTGCGTTCGGCTGTCCTTTCATTTTTATCGTAGAAAAGCACGCGTTTAAGTAAAGTTACATACAATTAGATAAAAATTAAATAAATGTTCAGCTATAGTGGAGTATAGTGGAGCAATTTGATAATAATATTTAATTTGTCTAAGTAAAGAGATATAGAAAGAAATTTTTGAATTATCTTTGTATCTAATTTTTTTACTTCCTTGTATTTTTTGTTCATATTTCGTGTCATTTTGGGCTTAAAAATTTTGATTGGAATGATATACCTAAAAGATATGGAAAATCGAGTCTTCCGTGTTTGAGAAAATCAAATTTTTTTGTCGTCGTTTGCTAGTAGTCTGAATTAAAACATATATTTTGTATTAAATCAAAAATGCTTTGTTCGAAAAAAATTATTTTATACCTATCAAATATTTCATTCTTAAGATTCAGAGAAAAAATATCCCCTCGTTTTACAACTTTTCACTATTGTATTTACTAGTGACATAAGGAACAAATTGGAAAAGTTTCTAAAATCTCCGACGAGTTAGAAAAGAAATATGAGGGTTGTTTTGGTTGCAATTCACTAAAGTGATAACAAAACAGGAAATATTAACACGAACGATGAGATAATAAAAATAAAAGGTGAAATTTGACAGCCAATTGAAAAATTTATAGAATTTCGATTGTGGATATATATTGTAATGCTTCTGTATTTCTTTTGTGCTACTAAAGGAATGAGTTATAATAGCAGTGGAAAAATGAAACAAAACCTCTTACATTTTTTGATTGAGTAACCATAGTTACCCAAATGTTCTTGGCCCAAACCTAATGTATTTTAAATCCTCATCGAATAAGTCTTAAAATATTTGCATAAAAGAGACGGATTAACTGACATGGTATCATTTTTCTTAGTCGAAATTGTCGAGACGTGACAGAAACAAAAACCATTTATTTGAATTACAAAAAAAAACACCATTTGTATACAAAGAAAGTTATCATCGCATTTTCGCTTATAAAAGCAGAAATGAAAAAGACGGGACTGAAGCAATGGTAACATAATCTCAATCTCTGAAAGAAGTTATATTTCATTTCTTATGTAACAAAATATACGCACGATATGAAGAAAAAATAATAAAAACATTCAATTCGAACTAGCGACGATACAATATGTAGTTTGAAGTCTCATATTACGTGTGGACATTAACAGGATTTCTTAATAAAAAAAAACTAAATGATAACACGAAAATATTAACAGTCGATTTAAAATGTAATTTTAATAAAATAGATAAGTTTGGCAGATAATAATACATAATGTTACTGTACATTATGTTATTTACTCATTTTAAAGACAGAATCCAATTGATTTAGTTAAGTCAGTTTTAATAATTCGTTGTTGCAATAAAAATGGATATTATAGTCAAAAAAATTAAAATACATACATATGTATCTGTTATACGATAATGCTATAGTTTTGAACAAAATATTAATGGAAATGAAAAAAGTAAACATCCAACCTAATATAGTTAACATCTCAGATGTCACATTATTATTAATCATATCGTTACAAAATTGATGCAAACCACAATATGTACAAATTAAATATTTAGCATTTTTTCATTGATCGTTGAGTTTTCTTTTTATGAGATAATCAGTGTAACTAAACACGACATCGCTGATAGCCCACCAGCGATTTTACGTCACGCAAAATATATATATTTATATATATATATTATATATTTATATATATATATATACATATATATATATATATATATAACTCAAGTGTGTGTCAAATGTTCTGAAATTTTTTTTCTTTTGATATAATCAACTTTTGAGAATTATCTTGGCCCTGATTTAGTAATCATACTTAGTAACAGTGAATCAAAAAAAATATCCGTACACTTTTTGAAGGATTTTTTTTCTAAAACATATACCTTCTTATTAATCAATTTATTATTTCTGTATACTGTTATTATTAAAAAAAAAAAAAAATTACACAATACATAATACACAATAGATAATATTAAAAAATTATTTATAATTGAATTACACATTTCTTAATATGTTTAAATAATATATTAGATATTTCACTAGTTGTGAGGGAGGAGTTATCATATTTCATTATTTTAATATTCCAATTCAATATTTAATTAATTAATGAGCAATTATTGTAAAATTGAGAAATGAATAAATGCATAACATAATAAGGCATTTATTATTGTTTCCGATTTAGTGTTTTATACTATTAGGGGTATCACACGTGAATTGTTAGCCAATTTAATTTTGGTTTTAATACCTACTTGTTAAAAACAAATGAATAAAAACGAGATAGAATGAAAAAAAAATGTGTATATCCATCTCTTTTTTTGAATTGAAAAATTATATCTACGCGAATTAATACTAACTTTATATCCATAAATTATAGCTACGCGCTTGGTATTGAAAATAAATTCCAATTCAAAAATTTTCATTAATTTTTTTCAATGTAATATACAATTCAAGAATTATAAAATCAATTATTTGAAGATTAATAACTATCAAAGCAACCAATTTTAATTAATTATTTTACATAAAACCGAGTTCGAATCTCAAACGATGCGGGATGGAATTTTTCATTCGGCTAATTATGTACTAAACACACATACAATGATTAATAACATCTATGACCCTCCAGCCGGTGTGCAGGATAAGGTTTTAACCGAACGATTCTTCTTAGGAAATCTGCATTATTCCTAAGAGCTGGCAATGCACCGAATCGACTTAAAATGCATATGCAGATGCTATACGGTTCAGAACCCACCTCAAAAATAGTAGGTCTCCTAGTTACTAAGTTACCTTAGTCGTTGATGTACTAGGTTAATAAAAAATGGAAATACAAATACAAATTATTTATAGTAAAATACCATAATTTTAAATAGAAAAAGGCAACACTGCATTTTTCGATATAAATTTTATTTTTCACTACGTTACCATTTGTTCTAAAAAGATATGTTATGGCAAAATGTATTGCTATCTAATATAATTTTTCTCTCACCCACACAAAATAATTTTTGGAATTATTAAGTCTATCAATTCACGTGTGATGAGAAACAAATTAATTTTTCGTAAAAAAAAATCAAATATGCAGCGGTATGTACTAAGTACTTAATCAAATCAAGAAAACATACTTTATGTAATAATAAAATTTGCCAGAATAAAATTATTTCAGTATGAAATTTGAGGTTTCTTTATTATCGACAATAATTTTTTTAATTTTTTCTTACATTTATTCATCTATCTATCATGTGTAATATAATTTTTTTCATACCATTAAATTAAAAATGATAGATTTTGAAATTGTGTGAATGCATATGTACATATAAATAAAATACACAAATACACAATGTTTACATTTCCCCCTTTGTAACACTTCTGTGAAGAGCCAAATCAAACATTTTTTTTGGGAATGTCGATTTTTATTTGAACATGTTTGTCTTTTCGATTCATTCATCCCATTCCTCACTTTTGAATATTGTCGGCAATATATTAAGAATATATTTTGACTCCGTGTAAATCCTCAATGTAAACCCACAGTGTTTACAGTGTAAACAACTTTCTTTGACGAGCTAAATTGGATTGATGTTTACTTCGAAAGAGGTTGGTTGTATTAAAAAAAAAATTGAAAAAATATATATGGATATATGACGATGAAAAAGTTCTTTAAGCGCAATATTGTTCATTGAAAATAAATAGGTACATTCAAGATGTATAGATTATATAGGTGAACCAGTTTCTCGAGTATCGCTATACAAAATTGTGTGTAGGGATTTGGGTGATGTCAGGAATACGGTTTTGATATTGTGTTAATTTTGACGCTTGGTGAAATATAAAAATAAAAAAACATTTTAGTGATTATAATAAAAAAACCTTAAATTAATTTACAAAATGAATAAAAGTGTTGTTTATTGTTCGGCGGTGTTTTGTTTAGAAAAACAGTGAAGTTTGTTTTATATCATAATTTCTTAAAAACAATAATGTTTAACAAATGGAATAAGTTTTGTGAAAGACCAAATATTAACAAAGTAGGAGACATTTGTTCCAATCGTTTTGTGAATTCAGATTATGATATTCTGAGGATAGCATTGGATGAAAATTCTGGCCCAGTGAAAGATTAAGAAGTGGAGGTATTTATTTCTTATTAAATGTTATTGTATTTTATTTATGCATAATTAATAACAAGATCTCACATAAAAATTACTTTTTTTTCGCATTACTTCAGAATTAATGTCAGCCGAGATTTTGAAGTTAAAAGAAGAAACTTATAAACCAAAGTACAATCCAAGGACAATTACTTATTGAATTAAACAAAGAAATAAATGAAAAACAAAATATCTTTTATTTGACGCTTTCATAAAAAAAAATTGCTCCAAAATTCATGTTTAATATTTGATTTTGGACTAATAGAATAAATTAAAATCAAATATATGTAAATTATTTTAAATATGTAATTATATTAATAATTAATAATTAATTATAAATAATAATAATAATAAAGACTATTATTCTTATTAGAAAAATAAAATACATAATTATTATTATTATTCTAATAACAATTCTAATAGTAAAATAAAAAAAATTTGTTTATAAATTTTTTTTTAATTATATGCTGGTTTGATTAGTTTGGGAAACTTTGGCCTACCCAATATTAAGAAAAATATCTTTCACAGTTGATTGTTGAGATCATAAAATTAAAATCAAATACCAATGGGCTAGAGTGACTTTCGTAGCGCTTATTAGATCTTAAAGATTTTCCACTGATTGCAAGACAGATTAAAGATTCGATTCAAATCTTTCCTGGCAAATATAATATGCAGCTTTTCGTGCTACTTGTAGAACAATAATTTATATTATTAAAATTTAAAACAATATTTTCGATTTAAACTTTTATATGTTTAGTTTATTTCAATTAAGAGTTGGAACAATTAGTCAATTAATACATTTTTTTTAATAAGATATTTATTAGAAATGACCTTATTTTTCCAACATACTACAGTATAGCGAGTAGGAATTTATAATAATATGATTAAAATTTAACTATTGTTTAAAATATATAAAAAAATGCAACATCATACATATACTATATATGTTGTAAGTACATACATTTTCTCATCAAAATGATCGTAATCGTTGTATGAATTGTAGAACGAAATTTAAGTTTATTAAAAAAATTTAAAATTTGATATTTATAATTTTTTGATTTAAAATTTTAAATTTCATAGAAAATAATTTTTTGTTTTTGAAAATAATTTTTTATTTTCTTGTGATTTAAGTTAAGTGGTAGAGCCTTACACTGAAACCGCAATATAGTTAACTATCTAACGTTGTAGACTTTAGTTATCTAACGTATGGGTCTCCAAATTTCAATCAAAAATATTCTTTTTAATCTTAATTTTTAAATTTTTTACTTACATTTAATATTAAAAAATGATTTTAAAATGAAAGTCACAATTTACTATACGTTTTTTTCTTAATAAAATTAGAATAATTTTATTTTATTTATTTTTGTTGTTTTTTTGATCATTTACCTACATAGTTAAATTTTCTAACAGTTGACTTTCAGAGCCATTTTTTTCTGCAAAATCAATGAACTGAAATCTCTAGTTAAAGTGCGAAAATTTTCGTACGTTTGGTTCAACTAACGAAAATTCACTACCTAACCATTTTTCTTTAGTTGAACTAACGGAGAGGTGAGAAAGAGTGATACATTTTGATGAGAGGCGGATAGAGACAATGCCTATAACACGTTAACTAGCTTTATATTTAAAGTACTTTTAACTTTGTTGATTTCAATACTTTAATTTCAGGTCAATTTATGTTTAAGCAATATCGTCCAAGTGAAAAAGAAATTTAGGGTTTCCTTGTTCCAAACACCATGGAAAATATAATTACAGAATATATTTATTATTTATATGAAAAACAAAACATCGAATTAAAGCTTTTTTCCAAGACATGATTGTGGTTTGATTATTGTGAATAACATGTTTTCTGTTGGCACTTTAATTTTCAGATTTATACTCAGTCAATATTCTAAAACACAATTTGAATTAATTATTTCAAATAAATCATTACGATGCTTCTGTTAGCTTTCCAATTTAATGTAATATATTATTCTATATAAATAGAATAAAATATTAAATTTCCCAAGCCAGTCCAAGCTAACTTTAAACTTATGGAAAGTTTATTTTGTACCAAATTTTATCATTAAGAAAATACGATAAAAACTGGTTTCATTTGAGGGGATTTGTTTTTAAGTAAATTTAAACTTTCTTATTAAAATTCTTCGGGTGATTAATGTCAGAAAGAGTGACTTGAAGTTTAGTTATTGATGAACACATTGAAAGGTTTTTTTAAATTAATTTAAATGACATTTGTCTATAAATAAAAGGATATGATTTTCAAGAATTTCCTGGAGAAACAATTTGTTTTTAGTTTTTCTATTTCACAATTTTCACAGTAATTCAGTAAAATGAGAATGAATGAGTGGGATGTAACTTATCATAATCTCACCACTAGGTTGAATTTTGATTCACGTGTTTTTAAAACTTAAATTTTTTAATTTTAAATAGGAATTTATAATTTTAAACTTTAATCATCTCAAACTGGAAATTGTCGTTTTCATCAATTTTTATGTAATTACAGGTTTGCCCGTAACTGTAAAACTATATTAGTAATTTCAACTTTAACTAAAAATTCGTCATTAAATTGATCATTATGATACCATTTTTTTAAATTATTGACAAAGTCCGTTATAACTTCGACACACCAAAAGATTATCGGGATAAAATAATACTGGAGTTAAAGTTAAATATCAAAATGGTGGACTTTAATCTAGTAGGTAGACACACCAATATCGCATTTAAATTAATTAAATTTGTTATTTAGTCGATTGTTATTGCTGTTATATTTATTTATTTATTATTATTTTGTACAGACATTTAAAAAAAAATTTGCACCAAATTTCAAAAATTATCCTGCTAATATATTTAATCCTACTTCAAAAAATGGTTTAACTTTCATCCATTTCATATCGCATTTATTTCTACTTACATAGTTTGTCAAAAGATAGCGCAACAGCTTGATCCCGATAATGTGGTTTAACTTTTTGGTGTGTCAATGGTATTAGAAGAACTTATAAATAACAAAAACTTTTCGTGTTATTTTATTTATATTTATCATTAACAGTCATTTTGATTTCTGAAATATTTTCCAAGAAACAAAATTATTATATGGATGTATTATACAAAAAAAAATAAAGACAAAATATCTCCCAATGAGGTTCAATGTGAATCCATTATTTTCACACACGATGACAAAAAAGTCTTTCTTTATTTATTTTTTCATTTTCTTATTTATAAAAAATATAAAATTTTAAACAAAACAAATTAAAAATTGAAAAATTATGTTTTGGAAGGTTATTTCGATTATTTTGTTAATATTATGAAACTGGTACGATTGAAACTTTTGAATAATTTATTTTATCGTTAGTTAATCAAATTGATATGTTTAAAGCTTTTATATTCTCGGGATCCTAATTGTATTATTAATTTGAATGCGTCTTTCACATGGTTCTTTATTTTTTCAATTACAATTATTCGATATATATTTTTTTCTATAGCACCTATGAATAATTAATAACTAATTTTTTTGTATATTTAATACTATTTAAGTATTTATATAATATATATTTTCTAGTAAAATATTATAAAAATGAATTAGTAACAAGAAAAGGAACATATTCAAATTGAATGCTTCCGGTTGAAATTATTAACAAATTATATAATTATTCTTGCTTTTTATAATGAGAACATTAGAATAACTAAAATTTTTGTTAATTTTGTTTCTTCAGGTTATGGTCGAAAAAATTTATATAATCCACCACCAGATTTTATTTTCTTACAATGTTTCAAAATGGTTACATTATTTTCTGTAAATATTATATACTTGTTGAAGTTTCTTCTAATATATGTTTAGAAACAAGTTATGCAGAAATATTTACTTTGTATAAAACATGAGCTTCAGTTATATGTAACTTCTGTTGAAGAAAAAATAGTTGGTATAAAGGCTACCGTTTAATTATCTCTTAATTATCATTGTGATAGTCAATTGATTATACGAGGTCTAGCATCATTTAACGTGGACATCATCAATTAAATTTAATAATAAAGAAATTAATAATAAAACAATGTAATAAATATTTCATACGCATTTCTGAAATATATTTCGCTTAAAAACACCAAAAGTTTTGATTAGTATACATACTGCAGGGCGTTTACATAATTTTATGAATTATTTATCACTTTTGTGAATTTAAATATTGCGCCTTTTGTTTTTCTTTTCGGTATAACAATAATTTTAAGTTAATGTTGATCTAAAATTATTTGGTTCCATTCTTATACTTACATATATTCTTTCTACCTCTGTAATTAATAATTAATTAGAATTGACTTAATATTAATTTACTCTGAAAATGAATTATAACGTTTTATATTAATAATGTTAAATATATATAATAATAAAAAAAAACTTTTTTTTCGGTCCCTTGAAGTTCGTTATAACCGAGTTTCACTGTACTTATATAAATAAAAAAATAAACAAAATATTTTAAACTAGATACAAGATAAATTTGCGCTCATTTTCGTCCGATACAAAATACAAGATCCACGAGAATATAATTTGTAAAAGTGGAAAGTGAAAAAAATAAATAAATATGTATATAATTCATAAGAGAAAAATATTTATTAATTCATCATTACAAATCACTTGCACGTTGTATTATCAAAAAGATCCCAATTTTTGTCGAACCCAATCAATATTGGCATTTGCAATTTTTTCAAAATTAGTGTCATCAATAAAGATCACATAGTCTGGGCTTTTGGTTAATAAAAAATTAGTGTTTAAGGTAGATTATAAAACTTTGGACTTTTATTAGACAAACGTTGGGGTTACTTTCTCAATAATTTTTTTTTTAATTATTTTTTTCAATTACAATGTTTGGAAATTCGTTATTTTGACGAAACATGGTGCTGTTCAGACTAATTTTTTGTCAACAAATATTATATTAACCAATAAATTTAATAGTTAGAATCAAAGGTAAGTGATAAACCTTTAAAATGTTGTATGGAAATTTTTTTCATTTTATTATTTTACATGTTAAGATTTTTTGAAATTAGTCTATTTTGTTCATTTACAAGAATTTATTATAAATTGAATTATTTGATGTAACCTATATGTAGCCTATAGAATTGAAGTTTTTAACTTTATTAGTTTGTTTGTTAGGTGGATTTTTAGGTTATTTAATTTCTAATATTTTTTTAATAAATCTTTATCTTATTACGATTTAACATATTTTTCTGGATCAATATGATTTATACCAGTTATTTCGCATATACTAACACAATCATAAATCCTACTTTTCACGCTAATGCATGTATACGTACATTTAAACAACATGCTTGTTTACTATTTTTACAAGAAAATACATTAAAAAAAAAAATAAGAAGAGGAAACTCAATAATTGAGTTTGAGAATAATCGATTTCGTTCCTTAATCCCTACCCTGGAGTAAGTAATAGAATGTGTTGCACAATTGATGTAAAAAATTAAACACGTTGCGACACGTTTCCAAATCAAGTGACAATTTGCTTGAAACAAAAGATTTTATCCCAAAACGAACAATGTATCTCATGTTTTAACGGAATAGTTTAAAATCAAAATAAAATCAAGAAAACATTTGCTTGGTTTAAACGTAACGTTTCATGAGCAACAATTAAGAGTCTTTTTTTTGCTTGATTTAAACAATTTTATTCTTGATTGAAAATCAATGTACGCCTTTTTCTTAATTGAAGAAAGCACAGTCATAACTTTTTCTATCTTAAATCATGAAAGCTTGCTAATGCAGAAATCAAAAATAATTTTACACAAATGAAGCAAAAAAATTCTTAAAATGTGAATTTTATGTATGATTTAAGAATATACGGCAAATTATGTTTTAAGAAAAAATTTCTTGTTTTGAAACAGAACAAAAAACCTCAACTCAATAGAAAATAGAAGAATATTTTATTTGTTTCAATAATTTGTTCTTAATAATTTATTTCTTGCATTTTTTTGTGTTTTCTTGTTAATAGCAAAACTTTTCTCTCAGTGTAGTTGTTGATGTACTAGGTTAACACTGAAACCGCAATATAGTTAACTAGTTAACGTACGTTTATTAGTTAACTTGTTATGTTTTTTCTCTATCCACCTCGCGTCAAAATATATCGCTCTTTCTCACCTCTCCGTTAGTTGAACTAACGAAAAATGGTTAACACTGAAACCGCAATATAGTTAACTACTTAAATTGTAGACTTTAGTTGAACTAACGTGTAGATCTCACCTCTCCGTTAGTTCAACTAACGAAAAATGGTTAACTAGAGAATTTTTGTTAGTTGGACTAACGTTCGAAAATTTTCGCACTTTAACTAGAGGTTTCAGTTCAGTGATATTGGAGAGCAAAATGGCTCTGAAAGTAATGTGGTAGATAGCTAAACTATGAAAATGATCAAAAAAACAACAAAAATAATAAAACCAAGACCCGCCAAAAATAAATAATATATAATTATTCTAATTAAATAAAATAAAATTAAAATAAAAATGTATAAATTGTGATTTTAATTTTAAAATCATTTATTAATAATAAATATAAGTAAAAAATTTAAAATTTAAAATTAAAAAGAATATTTTTGATTCAAATTTGGAGATCTACACGTTAGTTCAACTAAAGTCTACGCGTTAAGTAGTTAACTATCTAACGTGTAGACTTTAGTTAGCTAACGTTAGGTTCACAATTTATACATTTTTTTCTTAATAAAATTAGAATAATTTTATTTTATTTATTTTTGGCGGGTCTTGGTTTTATTATTTTTGTTGTTTTTTTGATCATTTTCATAGTTAAACTATGAAAAATGTACCACTTGACTTTCGGAGCAATAAAACACAAATCATTGAAATCACTTCACATGTTCTTAAAAAACTGATTTTTCCAAAAAAAAATTATATAGGGGTGCTCCACCCCGTGCCCCGATTCTCTTCAAAATCAATACAGTTTTATTCTGGAACAATAAAATATTAAACCCAAAATTTCATTGAAATCACTTGTCGCTATCCTTAAAAAACTTTTTTTTCCAAAAAAAATTGTATGGCAGGTGCTCCACCCCGTGCCTTGATCCTCCCCCCAAATCAATACAGCTTCTGGACCAATAAAATACTTATCCCAAAGTTCATTGGAATCAGTTGTCACAATCCTCGAAGAACTGATTTTTTCCAAAACAATTGTATGGTGGTTGCTCCACCTCAATCACACCCTAAAGCAATAGGCTTCTATTGTGGCCCAAAAAAAATAATAATTCCAAAATATCATTGAAATCACTTCACGTGTTTTTGAGTTATCGTGTTCACATAAGGAGTCCGGCCCGGACTGACAGGATTTTTTTTTTCATACCTTTTTTGGGGATGAATGTTACAATACCTCCAATTTGAGCTCTTGTTAGTAAAAATAAGTTCTATGTGAGAAAAAAAAAACTTTGGAAATTTTCTTTCAATTGTCTTTTAAAAATAAAAAAAGTTGAATTTGAAAATTTCCCATTACTAGGCTTAGTCGATTACGAAATGTGTTGTTCGGCTTGAGTGATGAAATTTGTGTCCTGTTTTTCTTATTAAATTAATTATTGTAATTAAAAAGATTAATTAAAATTATTTTCTATTTTATTCAGGAATTTCGCAAGTGCTATCGGAACTTGAAATAAATGATAGTTCAATAAGTTGTTAAGAAAATGAAAATTTATTAGACACTGAAAGTTATGTTTTTGATAAATCTGCTGAGTTTCATTATATTGGAACTGAAAAGTGTTTTTAAAATCAAAATTTAACGCTACAAAAAAGGAGAACAATTTTAGAAAAACGTTACAAATTATTTTTCAGAAATGATAATATTGAAACGTCAAAAGGCAAACATAAAATGGGAAAAAAATAAATGAACAAAGCGTGTTAATTTGTGCAAGCACTAAAATTTTTATTCATTTATTTTAATATTTTGTCATTTCTGATATTTAAGAACTGTTTCTTATCAACTATAAAAAAATTTCTAAATGTAATATGAAAAAAAATTAAATTTGATTTTTTTTTTTTGAAAAAAAAAATGTTTAAATATGAAAAATATTTTTATATTTAAACTTCCAATTCATAAAAAAATTATTTTTATAAGTTCTCTTTGTATTTGTAGTTATTAAATAAATTAATGAAATCTTCAATTAAACCAATTAGCAAAATAAAATACTTTAAAACATAATAAAGTCATAATTTATGATTTTAAAAAGCCTAATGAAGTAAAATAAAAATACATTAAAATGAGATAACATAAATTTTGTTTTCGCAGAACTCGATTATTTTGACTGCTTTAAGGGTAAGAGAAATTAACAGAAACACGTTACTTGAAATGAGATAATCGGACCCTAAGTAGAAACATATATTTAATTAAAAAAATATTTAATAAGTAATATTCAAATAAAAGAATGGTTTTTAATTTATTCTTAATAAATTCCCTCTAAAATATTAATTAAAATGCACTGGTCGATTTGTGACTTTGCCTTTGAACCGATTCTGTAACATGCATGCATAAAGGGACAAGAAAATAATTGAAATAATCAAAATCAATGAAGCACCAACAACAGTAACTCTGCAGCACATTTTGTCCATTGTTGAAAAAGATAAACTAATAGGTGTGTTCGTTTAAGGCGCAACTTATACGACAAATGAATAAAAATCCTTAATTTTAATTGGTTGAATATGGATATACCATGTACATGATACAATTTTTTTCAATATAAATCAATTTCAACACATGTTAACGCGCGGAATTAAAAACATATTTAAAAAAAAGTATACTCTAAAAAAAGCTTAAACAATAATAATAAAGAATATTTGAATTTCACATAAAATAAAGTTTAAAAAAATTGTCTGAGTGAAAAAATCTTAAACAGACTTTTCCACCAATCAAAATTTCTTTATGAAATTAAGCACTATTTTATACTGCAAAATCGAGGTATAAAAGCTAGAGTTAAATTTTGCATGACGCTAAAAACCATAATTTATTGCATAATTTAAAAATTACATAAGCGTAGAGAGACAAATTAAAAACATAATAATTAGATGCAGTTTGAATGTTATGTAAAACTCAAAACCATAACTATCGAGTGAAGGGTTTTTTTTTCTGACATTATTTTTGTTCGTATTGTAGAGGTATTTATTATCTGTTCTACTGATATCAACCGATTTTTCTCGGGTGCTTCAATAATTTCTCTATAAGAATTACATAAAATAAACTATATTAGGTTTGTTTTCTCATGTTTCATAAAAAATAGAATTAATTGTATTATATACAATTATTTTAATATTCATTTTTACTTGATTCGGCGCATTGCCTGCTCTATAGAAAAAAATCAGATTTCTTAAGAAGAATCGTTCGGTTAAACCTAAGCCTGCAATTAGATGTTATAGATGTTATTTATGGATTACACATAACTTATATGTGTTTAGTATAATTATATATAATTAGTCGAATACAAAATTCTATCCCCGCCTCGGTCGAGATTCGAACTCAGTTCCTCCCGAAGCGCCGTCATGTTACCATGCTGCACTTTGATGTTTTATAAAATTAAACTATAAAAATATTTTAGTAGAAACCTTTTATATGACACAAAGTATTATTATTTTCGGACCTGTTTTCTATTTTGCTGTGAACTCACAGTTTTATTAGGTTCGGACTACAGTATTATACCCAAACATACTCGCAAAAACTGAATAGTATTAATATTAAAATTAATCTTGGTTGAATAATGCTGTTGAAAAATACAAAAAATACTTGTTTCCATTATATGGACATATTTTCTTTTAGGAATTAAAAATCTACAAAAAATTTAATCAAATCTAAGCAAAGTAAAGAGAGATACGCAGTTTGTTTGACAAAACTATTTAGATATTGAAAAAATATTGTACCAAAGGAAAAAATTTTCGGATTCGTGTCTGTAAAGTGTACTCCAAGTCAATCTGTATTTATACATTCCGAAATACTCAAAAGAATTTAGGGTCTGACGTCATAAAAGTAAGCGATGACAGTTGCTGTGATAATTAAAATTAAAACGCACACATTTTTTCGGTACGCCATAAAACTGTTTTTAATGAATATAATTGTAAGTTACAAATTGGAAAATATTATTAAGTGTTCTGTGAATATTCATAATTATAATAACGCAAAGTTTTCACGTGAAAATGATTTATTTTATTGGATAAAAGTGTAAAATGTAAATAAATTGTAAACATAACCTCAAATTTCAAACATTCAAAATGCATTTTTCGTTCATATTTTTATGCAATAAATTTGTAATTGAAATATAATTCATTATCATAGTTGTGATCTATAGTTATTTCTGTTCTTATTAAACTATCGTTTTGATAATAATTCCGTTTTATTGTGTCTAAAATATATGTTTAAATTTTGTGTGATTTGACATAGAATTTGTCTGAAGGGCAATATTTTGATATTTCAAGTAAACATTTTCTTCATTCGGAATATTCAATTAATACCAGAGCTGCAAACCCGGCCAAAATATTCATGGGTCCACAGAATTTATTTTCTTGGTTACGGTCCGCTCTATTTTTTTCCTTGGGTTCGGGTCCGGGTCCAGGTCCACTCTATTTTTTTTTTGGGTTCGGGTCCGGGTATGGGTTTTGGACTTTTGGTCCAGGTACGGGTTCCGGTCCACGTCAATATTATAATTATCAATAATTTAAAAATTGGGAACAAAACAAACGTACTACATAATAGAAAACAATTATGTTTAATTATATATAATAAACAAAAAATGATTAGTTAATTAATTCTTAATTTAATAAATTAAAATAAAGAAAAATAAAAAAAAATCTAATTCATAATTGCAAACAACAAAAAAATTGTTATAACTAACATTATTATCACAACAAAAGGAACTAAAGTTGAATTAAAGAATAGTGAAATAATAAAATATGTATATAAAAATAATATACACTAGGTTTGTTGTTATTTGTCAACAAAACAACAAAACAGCAAACCAACAATAACAATAGACGTTTTTGTTTTTTATTTTACACTAATAATTTTTCTAGTTAATATAGAATAACATAGAAATGAGTTGCCATAGAATAAAAATAAAAATAGAATTTAAAAAAAATAACATATTTTAGTGGAACGGGTAATTTTATTGGGTCCGGGTACGGGTCCACGGACTTTTGAAATTGCGGTCCGGGTCCGGGTACGGGTCCATAGAATTTTTAAAAGGTGGTCCGGGTACGGGTACGGGTTTTTGCGCGTTCCACTACGACACTCTCGGGTCCGGGTCCGGACCGGGTACACAGCTCTGATTAATACAATAATTTATATTAAAATAAAGATTTGTGAGGAAATGTTAACTGTGCCTGTATTCCGGCATTTCACTGTGAATTGGGAATTGAGAAAAAACTACAACAAATGAAATGAAAAAAAAAATTCCTCTAAGTTTGTTCTCAATTCACAAAAAGTGTATTCTGTTTTCTGTATATTTAGGAAAGATTTTTAGGGAAATATTATTCATTAGTTATCGGATTCGCCGCGAAACTAAAATTGCACAGAGTCGTAATCAAAATAATATTTATTGAAGAAAAATACATACAAATTTGCTCTCATTTTAAAATATACGCCACTGGCATCTTGTTTTTATATTTTTTATTACAATATTGTAATTTTTAACATTTTTTTTTATAAAATGAAACATTGTTGTACACTCACTACATTGAATAAATTATTATTGAATTTAAAACTTAAATATTAATTTTTTTAAATTTTTTTTAATATTTTTCTAATAAAATGTATAAAGTGACATTTTGTTTGTTTATTTTTTAATTTTGATGGGGTGAAGGTGGTATTAGTCGTTATGAGTGAAGTTGACTTGGTTAAGAATCCAAATTTTAGTTTAATAGCTTTTTTTTTAATTTGTAAAAGGAAAATGTTATTATAATGTTAGAGTACATAAAGGTTCCCATTAGTTATGTTACAGTATATAAAAGGCGTACATTATTTCTGTATAATTAATTTGTAAAAGGAAAATAAATGTGCTTTCCAGTAATAAAGACTGTTAAATGTTTGTCAATGAACGTAAATAAATGCAACAAAAACTATTGAAAAAACGCTACAAATCATTTTCCAGAAATGACAACATTAATAAAACAAAATACTAAAGTCAAACATAAATATTGAGACGTCAAAAGAGAATTTAAAACGAAATCCAAAAAAGCGAAATACATAAAATAAAGTAATTACATAAATAAAAAAAGTGTGTTTATTTGTGTAAAAAATAGTGGAAAAATAATATAAATAGTGAAAAAGTGTTGATGAAAATGTGAAACTTTGAGGGGGCACTACACCTAAAATTAAAAAGATACAAGGCCAACCGTTTGTATTTTGGATTCAATTATAAAGAGGAACATCTGGTGAAAATTTAAAGATCTTTAATTGCTGCTCACTTATTCTTGACTTAAGCCAATTTTTTTTTTAAGTTTTAAAATTTTGTTGTTCATCTCTGTTTCTGTCATCTCTTTTATTTTGTTTTATTTGTTATTATTCACAAGAATTTTGCAATAGGAATATTATAAAATGAATTAACAGATATTCTAAATTATAATTATTGAAAATTTACACAATAATCATTTATTAAATTGTTATAATAATTCATTTCCTTACGCTCACTTTTTTTTCATGAATTTTTTAACGGGGAATTCGTTATGTCAAAAATGCAATAATTTAGGAATTCGTTTTTTCATTATTTATTTTTTCACACTTTTAGGAAAGAGGAAAAAAACTGCTTTAATTTTTTCCCAATTCCTAATTCACGATGTACCTGAATAGAGGCACTGGATGTTATATTATATCGTTCAATAATTCTTCAGTTTTTTTTCGCAATTGTGTGATTCTGTTTCTTTCAAAAAGAAAAGGCACAATAATTGCTGTGTTCCTCGTTGAGAAGCAAGAATAAAGCCAATAGTTACGTTTCAGTATTTTCATTTCCAAAAAATATTCAAAAGTTCAACAAATGGAAAAAATGCATTCCTAGAGAATTTGAAGTAACGAAATATAGCTCAGTTTGTATTCATCATTTTGCTGAGCAACATTGTGCGGTAGTGTCATTTGTGTATTTATTTTCTTTTTTTTTTTAAATGTATCATAATTTAGAGAACATCGTACAACCGGTTAGATGAGAGAGAGAGCGTGTTAGTTGTGAGACAAACTAAAATTATCAGTGGTCCGATTACGATTATTTCGTAAGAGAAAAAAACGAGAAAATATGTGTACGTACATAATAATGAGAATGTGTTACTTCGTAAAGTTATATTTGTGTTAGTGCGAGATGCCCGAAATGCTAGGATACGTTGCAGCGTGTCTATGCTTTTCATCGCAATTTTTTGAAATATATCTCACAACCTACATATAGTAGGTTGTGAGATATTTTATGTATTCTTTATTCTTATTGTGTTGGTGTATTTTTCTATTTTTGCAACTGTTAGAAAATTTTAAATTTATTATTATAATTTTTACTATTATTTATATTGAATTAAAACTTTAAAACCTAATTAAAGATTTAAAAGAATAATTTTAAAGAAACTAGAATAACCTTTTTATTATTTTTTAGAATACAAGAAAACAAGAATACAAGAAAACAAGAATACAAGAAAAAAATATTACAAAATCATGAGTTTAAACTTAAGTCAATCAAAAGAAAAATGAGAAGCAAAAGAATTTAATTGTGTATAGTTATTTTTTTCATCAAAACGTTAATCACTTACTGAAAACTTTAATAAATAATAAGAATAATAATACTAGTAATAATAAGTAGATATAAGTAATATAAGTATAATAAATATAATATAAATAGTAATAAAATATTAAAAAATTAAATTTATTTATTTCGTGATTTTATTTGTAATTTTTAAGATTTTTACAATTCCAAATTTGAAAATGAATATATTTATTCATAGTCAGTTTGAGAGCGATAGAATAATTGTTAAAATAAATTACGGATTTTAAATTTGTCTCTTTCTTTTTTTCTGAAGATTAATAAGCGACACACTTTTTTTTATTATATACCGAAAAACGAAATATTTCTCTTACGAAATAAATCGTAATCGGACCACAGATGATGCTTTTCCAATTATTTTTCTGACTCTACCATGTTACTTATCAATATCAGTACCTGCTTTGAGGGAACCACCGGCAAAAAGATTACAAAGAATCTCTGCAAGATTGAACGGCCAATTGAATGATTTTTTGGCAAATGACTTCATTTCTGAGTTAATAAAAGAGGTTAATAAAAGATAAGTCCAAATACAACTCTGCATTATTAAAGAAAATAATTCTGGTGGACAACCAAAATTATGCCTTCTTATTAGGTGAAATGTGATCGTTGGTCAAAGTTAGAAAATTTGGTGAAAGCAGTAAAATTGAAAAATAGTATCAAATTGATATCTGAGCAAGTATTTCTTTTTATAACTAAAAAAAAATATCTATTCGTTTGATATAAATTTGATTCAAACATGTAAAGTAGAACATTTAAAAATTATTTAAGAGCACGAGAAATTTCAAATTGTAAAGTTTTATTTCGAATATTGAACTAAAGAATTTTTAGAAACGATTAATAAATGGTGGTAAGTCGTCAATGTAAAACATCCGGATAAAGGCAGAAATTTAAGAAATGACTATGCGCTTGAAAATTTGAATATAATAAAACTTCCTCTTCTTTAAAAAAAAAAAACAAATTTAGTAAAGAAACATACTCCGCTCTCTTTCAAACACTTACGGGTTTATTATAACCAAAAAAAAAATTAGAAATATCCCATCCATATTTTAATTTAAAGTTTGAAACAAAGATTATAAATTTAAACACAAAAATAGAGCAATATATAGTAAAAAATTGAAAAATTATAATTAAATGTATATTTAATCATAATTTTTTTAACGTATATACATATACACTCTAACGAAACATTCTAAAATCTTTTTCATGTATAAGAATAACAAAAATTTATAAATAATCTAAAAACTGTTTGTTGTGACGGCAAATTAATTTTTTTAAACTCTATAGAGTTCCAGTTAAAAAATGTGTTTTCTTAAACAAAGCGAAGACTTATGTGTTGATCCAAAAAATAAACATCTAGTGTATAATATTCAAAACGTGTTCATTTATCTGGTTTTATTAAATGCAGAAGTAGAAAATCCTTTTTTATTCCGTCCAAACATAAATCTATACATACGAGACCAATCTGTAATGTAAGCAGATACGAAATGGACTTCTGTTCTGCCTTTTTTATTCAAAACCTGCAAACATTCATTATTCATTCAATGTTTTTTATTCAAAAAACTAACTTAAGAAGAATGTGAGGCAGAAAGACAGAATAAAAGAATGAGGTAAAAAAACCGAATTTGTATTCTGTACGACTAAAGAAAGAAACTGAGTTTAGTTTTATTTTGATACAGGCCTTCAGCTATTTATTCAGAAATATGATTTCAGCTGTTCACTTCTTACGTAAGTGGTTATATTGTATCTACGGTATTATAAGTACTGATACAAGGGTAATCTCCCAATTGATATGCATGAGTTGTTTTTGCCAAAAGTTTTTCAAAGTTTGGTGATCGATATTTTCCAAAGTTTTCCCTGACATGTGTATAAGATACTGGATAGTATGTATACATTTAGTTGATACTGGTTTACATCTTTTACATTTTTCTATATACGCTCTTTGTGTTTCATAAAATATAGATTAATTTTTATTGTTTTTTTCAGATTACCATCTTATAAAATATAACAAATGTGTAACTGAATATAACCCAAAAAATATTTACTCTCTAACTGGAATTACGTTAAATGTATCAATGTCTGATATCTATTTTATATTTAAACTATTCCCAATTAAATTAAACATAAATTGGATTTGATCCGCTTAAGAATATCATGTAGAATGTATTCTTATATATTCTTAACGATTATTTAAAGATAAACATGACATCAATTTTTACATGGTTTATTACAGCAATAATCCAAAAGATTTCATTGAGTTCATTGAGGTATTCAAGTAATGGAATTTCTGCATTGGTTGTATCATAGGTTGTATCATGTACCTATAAAGAAATATTCTTATACAAAAATTTTACAGCAAGAAGACAAAAATGTATTGAATTACAATATTTTTTGCTTCCAAGACCATATTCTAATTTCTAATAGTATGCCTACATCGAATTTCATCTATTTTATTTATATAAGTAGATGCATGTATATTTTTTACAATTTCGTTATTCTTAATGTATAACTTTTTTTATATTTGGGTAAGTATGTTTATTTATACAACTTATTCCTAAGCTTATTTTTTGATATATGATCATACTTATATGTATATTATATATGTTATGTATTACATAGTACATACGCGCATACAAAACAAAATAATTACAATGAAAGCTTATATATTCATGTTGGGGCTTAATTAAGCATTAATAAAAGTAGTAATATATGTATTTTAATTGAATTTGATTAAAATATACGTTTGAATTTTAGGAATTTCTGTGCGGAGGTTAACTTTTTAAGTTTGTATACGATATTATATTATGATACTGTTAAATAAACCACCGATATTGATTATATTTGAGAAATTTTAATTGTTAAATTCCCTATTTTGAATGATAATAAATTTTTCGTTTATATGTCATGTTGAAATAGAAAGGAAATAATATAAGAGAGAGTAGTGAACACAACTAAAAATCGTAATCGGCGGAGTAATTCAAAAACACGGTCCGTGAGGTGATGACAAAATTAATATGCGAGAGGTATATGAACTAACTTTTTCCCCACTATTTAACGAAAGAGAAGTCGTTGTTATGTGCCGATATTTCTACGAAAGGCAACTACGTATTCATTTTTTGATTGTGTATTTTCCTGTAACTGTTAAAAATTGGATTTGAAATTTTTCTAATTTTAGATTTTTTCATTTTTAAGTTTTTGAATTTTGGAGGTAGGTTTTCAAAATTATTTATTTTGGGCTTAATTTTTAAATAAATAAATAATGATAGTAAAATTGAAATTTGGTTTGTTATTAATTATTAATTATTAGAAATGTTGCCATTTAAAATGACAAAATATACATGCCAAGAAAATATTTTACATATAAGGTAAACGGCCCTATTATCGGCCTAGTACATATTATCGGCGCATTCTCACTTTTATTCAAAAAATAAGAGACTGCCTTTTAATTCTAACATAATTTTTCTTGTACATAATATATATACATGCACTTTATGAGTATACACGTTTTTATTTGCAAGGACTTTTAATTCTTTGTTTAATAATTTGTTCAGTATCAGATGCCGCTGGATACAGTTTAGTAAAAAAAAAACTTAACATGTATGCTTAGAAATTGATATAAATTCGTAAGGGTATTTAGGTTTAACTAGACATATAATGTTTCTGTTCATTAATAAATTAGTATAAATCAGGAAAGTGCATACGCCGAAGTTGATATTTTGACATTTTACGCCGCTATTAGAAACATATTTTTATTAAAGAATGAAACGACTTCAATACAAAACTGAAGGAAATGAATGCGGCTATTAAAGGTGTTAATAATGGAATGACCATGTATAAAGCAAGCAAAATGTATAAAGTGCCTAGATCTACATTATCCAGATGACATTTAAATAATTGATTTGGAGGTAAAAAACGATGGTTCAGTTATATTCAAAGGGCAGGAATTTATAACGACCAATATAACACCACAGAAAACAAATAAAGAGGTTCAGGATTTAAGCATCAAATTCCCTACACCATTTAAAAAAAGTTTATTTTGGCCAAATAAGAATTCTACTCCAGAAGTAAAAAAAGTAAGAACAAGACTTACATCAACCGTAGCAACGTCCGAAAGTTGGATGGCACATCAAAGAAAAATACAAAATGAAAAAGATCTGAAAGAAGAACAACTCGCAATTCGAAAAAAAAGAGAATAGAAAAAGCCGACGAAAAAACTAGAACAGAAAATAAAAAGACTTTAAATAAAAAGAAGAAGAAATTCAAGGACACAACCATACATAATTTAATTAAGATACAGGATTTTGTCATTATTAGATATGAAGGAGAATACTAATCAGGCTCTGTTGAACAAATTAATGTAAAAGACTGCAAATATCAAGTAAACGTAATGACTATGATAGGAAGTAATTGGAAATGGCCAGAAAAAGAGGATTTGTTGTGGTATGACGAGATGGATGTTAAAGAAATAATTAGTATAACAACACTTTTAAACAGCCGTGGTATATATTCTGTAGCTGAAATTCATAAATATAGAACATAATATGTAGGCACCTATTTAAAAATTAAATATTCACGTTATTCGATTTACTGAATTACAATTGTGATTTAAGTTAAATAAGTATTAATGTTATTTTGTTTTTAGTTAATTTGGTTAATACCTTGAATTTTGAATGTTTTTTTATATTAATTTTATTCAATAAAAAACAAAAAACCAAAACTTATGAATTTAATGTTTTATTAAACGAAATATTCCTCATCAGTAAGTACGCCGATGATAGGATCACTAAAATCCGATATTAGGGACACCAAATATTTTGTTACGCCGATAATACGTACAATTTAATTATTTTTTTTAATTATTTTTATTAAATTTACTAGATTTTTAAATCAATATTCTATAACGCAATCATGAAACTTAAAGTTTTTTGAATATAAAAAAATATCATTGTCAATTTAAAAATGGAAATTGTAATTTTATAATTACTTTCCATCCAAAATGATCCTTAATAGGCCGATAATAGGGACGTTTACCTTACAACAAAAAATTAAAAATTCAAATTATTTGTATCAAATAATATTTCATAAAAATAAAATCCTATTTCTTTCATAGAAATTGGGTCGACTCATTTTCCTCAAAATAATAAAAGCAAAAGAAATAACTATTTAGTAAATTAAAAAACGAGAAAAAATGAAATCGCAATAGTTTTGTTTAACCGCTGACCTTATTATTATTTTACTTACGTGATTTGTTGTTGTTTATTTTCAAAGAAGTTCATTTGACCAATATGTTTAACAAAAAATAAAAATGTCTTTTACTTTTATTGTTGATTCAAATAAAAGTAAAATACATTTTTATTTTTTGTTAAAAATATTTGTCAAATGAACTTCTTTTTACTTATTTTTTATTATTCATCATTCTTATAATTTCTTACACCAAAACAATGTACAAGAGATTTAATTTCAATTTTGGAATTGAGACTACTCCAGAACCAGATGACATCCACATTTTCTGAGAATTTTCCTTAGCACCAACACCTTACAGTTAGCATGAACCCGTTCCAAAATATAAAAGAAACATTTCAAAACAAACATTTTCTTCTGCTTCAAAACAAAAACACAACAATTCATGCAAACATCTGTTTAATAAATAGGAGAAATAACAAATTGAAATATGAAAACATAATTTTAAAATAAGAAGAAAACATAGTTAACTACTTAACGTGTAGACTTTAGTTGAACTAACGTCTACAAATTTCAATCAAATATATTCTTTTTAATGTTTATTTTTAAATTTTTTACTTATATTTATTATTAATAAATGATTTAAAAATTAAAATCACAATTTTCACATTTTTATTTTAATTTTATTTTATTTAATTAGAATAATTATATATTATTTATTTTTGGCGGGTCTTGGTTTTATTATTTTTGTTGTTTTTTTGATCATTTTCATAGTTTAGCTACCTACCACTTTACTTTCAGAGCCATTTTTTCCTCCAAAACCAAACTAAAATCTCTAGTTAAAGTGCGAAAATTTTCGAACGTTAGTTCAACTAACAAAAATTCACTAGCTAACCATTTTTCGTTAGTTAAACTAACGGAGAGGTGAGAAAGAGCGATACATTTTGACGCGAGGCGGATAGAGAAAAAACATAACAAGTTAACTATTAAACGTACGTTAAGTAGTTAACTATATTGCGGTTTCAGTGTTAGGCATTAAATTCACCTACTATGTGCTATGAACGCGACCATCGCAAAAGTTTTCAAATTTTTTGGTTTTCAAATTAACGTGCCCATTATTAAAAATTATAGATTTTCTTTAATATTCAATTATTGGAATTTAATCAAAGCTAATTATGGAAGCAATTCTTTTATGAAAACATGAAACTTCAAATATTTTGTACAAAATTTAATTTGGGTATATTCAAACAAAACATGAACGTTTGCCAACAATATGCATATTGTCTGCTTTGCTATAATAGACGTTACTCCTTCTTCATAAGGTATATTTTCTGTAAATTTTTTTCTTGCGACACGAATTCGCGTTTGTTGCGCGATACCTTTTACTGTTAAAATAAATTAACAGAACTATCAAACTCAATGTTATTTTAAGGCTTTATTACTGACAGATGGACAAAACATGGTACCATCAATTGTTTGAATATGGATTGACCGATTTCAACGCCCCAAGAATTTTGAATTTTTAAATCTGTGTAGCGATTATGCCGTACATCGATAAACAGTAACGATAAACAGTGACGATAAAAAAACGTATGTCGTGTCTGAGTTTTTTAAAAAAAAATTCGAAATTAAAATAAAAACGTAGGTCGCATATAGTAGACATTTTGTTTTTGTTGTAATTTTTGACATTTAACAATTCATATTATAATTCTCAGTAATTGTTTTGGTAAAGAAAATTAAAAGTGCAAAAATTAACAACAATTTGTAATATATATAATAATAATAATAAAAATTATAATATTATTTAAATATTAAAGTATTTTGTTTTATGAATATATTTTGGTTTCATTTATTGATTGTTTTAATAACTAATGATTGGATTATTATTATTACATTATATTTTCATACAATATATAAAATATATAATAATTATTATTATTAATAATTATTATATAATTATTATTATTAATTATTAAATATATAATAATTAAATATTATTAATGAAAATAAAAAATTTTACTTTAAATTTTTTTTGGTTATAATTTTGTTTGTGTTTAGTTTTAATCGTCAAAGCAACTACGATAAATATTTATCATGAAGAAAATAGTAAGTGATAAATGGCAGGCGACTGCGTTCGGTTATTAAAATTCATTTCGAAAAAAGTGTGTTCATTATTTTACATCGAAAACGTAAATGTGTGAGTCACGATAAAATACATCCAAAAATATGTGTTGGTACACATTGTGACGTCACTTTTATCGATACTTATTTGACGATAAATGTGCATAATCCCTACACTGATGTCGGACAGCCCCTTTGATAAGTGTTGTCCTTCAATTGCTTCTAAATGGTTGTCAAATCATAAATTTTGACGTTTGAAGTTAAAAAATATTTCAGTTCAGTTAAATTAAATTTTTTTCGCCAATATTTTTTCACTTAATTTTAACTTATTTTTAACGAAGTTATACACAGCTGTTTTGCGTATTGTTTTTCAAGATTATTTGGTTCGTTTTATTCGAATTTTTTCATTTTTGAATAGAATTTTATATTTGTTTTCAGGGCAATTATTATTATAAATATTTTTAATAATATTTAAATATAATTTATTATACTATAGGTATACTATTTTTTTTTTCATTTATTTGTATAAAATAATTTTTTTTTTTTTAATAACGTAAATTATGTCTTGCGTTTGGAAAATATTCGCCAACCTTAGTTTTTTCCAAATATTAAATAAATAATTGTCTTACGGAAAAAAACCTAGAATTAATTTAAAAAACAAAATAGTGAAATATGTAGTTGAAAATTTTGATATAATAATAATAAAATTGCAGATCATAAACATAAAACCAAATAAGAACTCTATGTACATATAATTTGGGAAAAATTTTTTTTTTTTCAAATAATAAAATTTTGAGTTTCACACGCAATGAAAAAAATGAAAAAAAAAGACAAAATATAATATTTTGAGAATATTACATACCTAGAAAATTTTGTAAACACAAAAACAACAAAAAGAAATAATATTGAAAAAAAAAATTTTTATAAATAGAAAATAATTAAGAAAATAACAGGAGCATTTAAAATCTCAATTCTGACTTAGATGATCCTATTTCTGATACAAAAGAAATCCTAATTCGGACCGTTGTATTAATTTTATTTTTAAATTAAAAACCAATTAATTATTTATATGTCAAAAATGGGAAATAGCAGAGCTGACAGTTTAATCAAATTTATTATAAAAAATTGGATGGTTTTTTTTTATTAATATTTTAGGAAATTATGATCCTTATTAAATAACACTAATTCTGACACAATGGTTAAAACACTAATAGCCGTATACACCAAGGCGGATAATACGTTATCTCTTATTACGTAATACTCGGATTACGTAATACCAACAATTGACGGTATTAAACCGAGGATAAAAGAAATACTAGGATTAAATATTGGTGTAAATATTGGCTAATATGCGTATTATATAATACGTTATCTCTCCGCCTTGGTGTGGCCCTAAATAACTCAAAATTTAGTTAAGAAAATTATTACATTTTTATTTTCTTCACATATGCACTACAAAATCAAGAACATTTTTTTTTTTCAATCTCACTATTTTTCGTCAAACATTTTCTACAAATTTCTGTTTACATGAAGTACCAAGACAAAATTATTTTTTTATCTTATTTAAATCAATTGGAATAACGGTAGATAATTTAATATTTTTTTGCTTTAATTTATTTCTTGTATTTGCATTTAAATGAATTAGTGCTAGGTCAGGATTACGGCCCTTTACCTTACTTGTACAAGAAGAAATAAGAAAAGAGAACAAGAAACGAACAGAAAAATACGAATTCGCGTCGGCAGGCACGAATAAAAGATCAAATAGTAAGAATAGTATTACTGTATTTTCATTCAAGGTTTCTAAAATTACGCAAGAAATAATAAAGAAGAAGAAACAAACTGAAATTTGAGTTTGCTGTTCACAACATAAGACTCTTAACAGAGTCTTTATTAATTAAAATATGTTTTTGTAATAATAAAGTAAATTATAATTATAATAAATAAGTTATGTTATTGTTTGAAAAAAAAATCAATAATATTATTTAAATAAAATAATTATTGTAAAATATAAGTTTTAATTATTTTTAATATTTCTCGCCACTTTAGTTTAATTTTCAGAAATTTCAAAATGCGTAGTATATTTAACCAAACTGAAAAATTATATTTACTGGCATTACTGTTATTTTGAAAAAGGTATTACTCAGTAACATTATCATAAGATATAATATACAATCAAATTTTATTTTCACTGCCTTTCAGTAATTTAACGATGCCGTTGGACATATTGGAGTGGATAAATCGGTTGAAGTTATTAGAAGATCTTATTGGTTTCCAAAAATGCGGAATTTAGTAAACGATCATATAAAATACCGCCTAAAATGACGAAAGAAGAACTTAAAAGAAAAAGAACGTGTATATTCATTCTCAAATAAATAGATTTCATTTAAAATAAATAAATGATGTTAAAATTCATATTATAAAGCAACAATATATATGTTGAGTCAGAACATTAGCTCAATCAAACTAAAAAAATATCAATAATTACTTAAAAAGAACAAAAATATTAAATACTTTAAGTAAGTATATACAGATTTTTTTAACAAAAGGAGAAAGTTTAAAAACTTTACATACAAACTTACATTAAATAGAAACTTGAGTGTAAAATTTAAAAAAAAAAGTTAATTAAAGATAAATTATTAATAAGAGAATAATTTTTTATAAAATAAAAAATAATCATGTAAAACAAAATACATTTCTTTTATTGGACTTGGTATTCTATTCGTCACAACAAGCATATTTTGGTGTAAATGAATTACTTGTAAATTGGTTCATCTACAGTATTAATCTATTAATACATCTGGGGAAAAATGAAAAATATTTAAACATGTGTTGAATTGCAATACACATACAACGAATTCAGATTAAAATATATTACTTTGTTTATTCAATGATTGAGAAGAATATTTTAGGGTTATTCCATTATGAATGTTTGTATAAAGGGAATAAAATGAAATCAATACAAAATAATCTTAAAAATATACGGGTAACAAATGCATATGCGTTAGTTTTATTTGATTCTGCGATACATGGCTTCGCAATTTTTAGTCGCACTGTTTGTTGGTTTTTCTGCTACTGTTTGCTGGGTTGTTTTGTTTTAATTTATTAATTTATTATTTTATTTTTCTTACTTCATATTTCGCATTTATTTATATTTCAGACAAGTTTGTGGTATGATTATCAATCGATAGCAAGACCAAAGTGGTGCACAATCTTTGAAATAAAATTAAACTTCTGAAAAAACCCAGATGGAGGACTATTTTATTTTACATCCCCATTCATATTGTAACTTTAAGCTACGTATGCATTATGAAAAGAATTTGCAATGTAAAAAATACCAACTCCAAACTAACCATATTATGTATTATGTTCATTCTGATATAGAAAAATTATAAATTTGTTAGTTAAATGATAAATCATTCAAGATTCGGCATGTATTTGTCTGAATTCAATGTGCAAAAAAAATCAGCAATCACTTGGTAAATGAAACTCTTATGTCTTTCAGCGCGAGAGGATAGAATTTAACTATAATCACAATTAAATTAATTTATAAACATTTTCCACAATCTTACGTTTTTTGTTCTTAAGTGTTGTTAACCATTTAATATCTTTAATTAGTATTATCATAATAATATATGTGGACTTGAACATCCTTACAATGACAATTTATTTCAAAACACAATGTTTCGTTTTCTAGGATTTTTATTTTAATCGATTTTGCCTTAATTTTTTTTTGTTATCAACTTTTCATGACTGCAATAGTAGGATTAAAAAGACTAAAGTAATAAAAAAAACAAGATATTAATATAACAGAAACAAAGAGCAAAAAAAACACAAACAAATGAAAATAAATATCAATGTATTAATCTTTAGCCTCCACGTAGAGTCGTAGACTATAGTAAACATATATCAATATCAGTATCCGTATTTTTACTCAACAAAAAATTAAATAGCCTTAATAAATAAAATAATGCCAGAAATGGGAAAAAATATAAAATATAAAATATAAAATATAAAATATAAAATATAAAATATAAAATATAAAATATAAAATATAAAATATAAAATATAAAATATAAAATATAAAATATAAAATATAAAATATAAAATATAAAATATAAAATATAAAATATAAAATATAAAATATAAAATATAAAATATAAAATATAAAATATAAAATATAAAATATAAAATATAAAATATAAAATATAAAATATAAAATATAAAATATAAAATATAAAATATAAAATATAAAATATAAAATATAAAATATAAAATATAAAATATAAAATATAAAATATAAAATATAAAATATAAAATATAAAATATAAAATATAAAATATAAAATATAAAATATAAAATATAAAATATAAAATATAAAATATAAAATATAAAATATAAAATATAAAATATAAAATATAAAATATAAAATATAAAATATAAAATATAAAATATAAAATATAAAATATAAAATATAAAATATAAAATATAAAATATAAAATATAAAATATAAAATATAAAATATAAAATATAAAATATAAAATATAAAATATAAAATATAAAATATAAAATATAAAATATAAAATATAAAATATAAAATATAAAATATAAAATATAAAATATAAAATATAAAATATAAAATATAAAATATAAAATATAAAATATAAAATATAAAATATAAAATATAAAATATAAAATATAAAATATAAAATATAAAATATAAAATATAAAATATAAAATATAAAATATAAAATATAAAATATAAAATATAAAATATAAAATATAAAATATAAAATATAAAATATAAAATATAAAATATAAAATATAAAATATAAAATATAAAATATAAAATATAAAATATAAAATATAAAATATAAAATATAAAATATAAAATATAAAATATAAAATATAAAATATAAAATATAAAATATAAAATATAAAATATAAAATATAAAATATAAAATATAAAATATAAAATATAAAATATAAAATATAAAATATAAAATATAAAATATAAAATATAAAATATAAAATATAAAATATAAAATATAAAATATAAAATATAAAATATAAAATATAAAATATAAAATATAAAATATAAAATATAAAATATAAAATATAAAATATAAAATATAAAATATAAAATATAAAATATAAAATATAAAATATAAAATATAAAATATAAAATATAAAATATAAAATATAAAATATAAAATATAAAATATAAAAAAAAAAAATTTCAGATAGATTTCAATCATCGTGCTAGGCGTTAACCCAACTCAATTGTTTTTATATAAAGATATTTTTCTTGCAAATAAATTTTGACAGGCCAATTTACAATAAAAATATTCGACGTTCGCATACAAAATTATGTCTCTCCCCTTTTTATCACTCACTCAATGTGCAAAGATTGGTAAAGAGGAGAAGATAAAAATTGAATAATAAAATAAAAAATTTGATGTAAATCTAAAACCATAGACGTGTGTTTATTTTAGGCAGTTATGTGGAAATTTCTGATAAAATACAAATATTATTATATGGTTAAAAAATGGAAAGAAATAAATAGAACAATGAACCTTCCAAATCAGAGTAAATGATGGTAAAACCTTCAGTTTTTTATATAATTTATTACGTTTCTTATAACATAAAATGGTAATGATTATATCAATGTACAACATTTACCTGACATCTTGTTTAATATTGGTCGAATTTTTTTTTATTTTTCTTATTTATAACAAATGGTGTGTTTACAAGCCTACTACTTTTGCAACAGCGGTTTGCAAATATGTACATATATATTTCTGTATTAATGGTGTTGCTAATATGTTTAATAAAAACCATTTCAATTTACAATTTATAAAAGTAGAAATTGAAAAAGAATAATTTTTTTTATATTTTGTTTAAACTAGTATTAGAATTTGTTAAATGTATTGTATTTGTATTTTGTACTCACACTTGATTTAATTTGTCATTTTAAAATCATGAAAGGCTGCTAAGATAATGGTAAAATCACTCAGGTCTAAGTTATTAAAAAATTTAATTATTTCATAAAAACGTATCGAAAAAAATTTACATGTTAGTAATTTATTTTCGTTTTTCATTTTTTAATTCGCCTGATTCTACAGAATTTCCGAGTACGCAGAATCTAAGAAAAATTTTCAAACTAAATTTTGATTCTGTTGTGATTAATTAATATACGTTAAGTTAATTAATTAATTTTAATATTTGAGATCTATGAAATTGATTTAAATTCTAAGATAATTTAGTTTAAATAAAAACAACACCTTTAGTTTCATAACTTTTTAGTAAAATATCGTAGTACTTTTCCTGAGTTCTCATTCAGGAATTATCAGAGAATTTGATTCTGTTATTTTACCGACTTTTTACAGAATCAATTCAGTACTTAGTTATTTATTGTTGAATTAATTTAAAGATTTTTAGTTTAATAAATAGTCCGGAATAGGTGAACTTAGCTCTCGAAAAGTAATTCGACATTTTAATAAAAAAAAGTTGTGAAACAAAAAGGTGTTGTTTTTATACAAACTAATCTATCTGAAAATGAAAATTCTGTTTCTGTTTTCTTAATTAATCATAATAGAGATTTTTCCTTTATGTTTTTTATTTTAATTCAGTTTTTTTAACAGACAAAAAAAAATTAGAAAAAAAATATACCTTTATATTTATTGAAAAAAAGCAGGGTTAACATAAAAATAATATATGCGTTCCAACAAATAATTCTCTCAATTTAATAATTGTTCATAAATTTAATTTTTTTTTGTGTTACAGTCCAAATATTTATTTACTTCATGAAATTTCTTTTAAGAATTTAAGAAATTTAATTGACAATAATATGTGAGTAAATTAATTAAGCGATTTTCAACGAAAAGTTTGTCAGAGCCAGTCATGTATGGTAAATCACTCATCACTAAACAACAATAAAAATATTTTACTTGCCCACAGAGAATTTGAATTGGTTTTGTTAAATAATTTCAATTCTTTAGATATGAACCTCGAAACCTCTAAAAAAAATTTAAATTATTTATTTGTAATTTATATAATGTAATAAATAAGAATAATCAATTACATATGTGCGAATAAGCTACAAACGATATCTGTGAAGTTTTTTTCTAAATTTTAAAAAAAAAATCTAAAATCAAGAAAATAAAACTATTTTGAAATTGATTGAAAAAATAGAAAATTATTTACAATGAAAACTTTACATAAAACAATGCATAAATAAAATTCAAGAAAATAGTTTTTTTCTAAATTTTTAAAAAAAATCTATAATCAAGAAGATAAAAGAAAATAAAACTATTTTGAAATTGACTGAAAAAATATAAAATTATTTACAATGAAAACTTTACATAAAACAATGCATAAAATGTAGGCCTAAAATATAAAACAAATTGTAAAACATAACACGATGTTTTAAAACTAATATTCAATAATAAAATAACGTTCGTTTAAAAATTAAAAAGAAGAAAAAGGATTAATACACTTATATGTTTATGTAGTATGTATATAATGAAATTAATTTCTTTCCTAATTCAATATTAGTTTTTGTTAGTGACATTTTGTGGTCTACAAAAACCAATTTATTAATTACATTGCTTATATCACATGTACAATCCCTGTCTCTCAATGTCCTTATATAAAACTTAGTATAAGTGATAAAATATGGCGAACTTTGAGATTTATTGCTGGTAAATTTATTCCATGGATGCCATTGTGCGGTTGCTTACCAACATTTATCACTTCACCATCTGCGATTTGTTTCTTATACTAATGTCACACTTTTTTGGTTTGGCTTATTCTCATAATACGCAGTTCTAATTTTACTGGTAGGGGCTTTATTTTAGGGTTGACCACGTTAATTTATTTCTTTACGATTCCTACTTTTATATAAATATTTCACTTCACAATTAAATGTAATGTTAAGTTGTTTTCATTTATAAAAAAAACCTAAATAAAGTATTTATGCACATATTATATAAAATTATTCTTATTTTTATTTTTATTATCTAAAATATTATATTTTCTAAAATAAACTAAAAACAAATCGAAATTCTTGCAAGGGGTAGTTTTTTTGTTTTTCCAATGTTGTATTGGAAGTAGAATAAATACAATTATAAAATTTGTTGGTATACTTCAAATTCAATTTATCTAATTAATAATACTTTTTTTACCAATTAATATTGATTTAAGTGCATGATATCTCTAAAAACGAAATGTAAACATAACATGCCAGTTTAACTCACGGGAGAACGTGACATATGTTTATAGATAGATTTACAGTATATCTAGACTTCAGTTGAATTAAAAGAAAGCATATATATTGTATAGATATATTTTTTAAATGATGTTATGTTTTGGAATTACCTATTTTTTATCACTACAAAATTAATTTCAAAAATATATCATCAATAAGGTAGAAAATATTTAACTAGTTTAGATATAGCGGAGATAGGCCGTTAGTCAAGAATAGATAATACATTAGGCAGCAGCAAATATTAAAACACTAGTATGGAGAAAATGTCCTAATATCGTTTTTATATGATCTCATTTACTTCGGCTTATGGTCTGGCCTTTCTACCCACGACAATAACCAATTGAATCATACTTGTTGTACTCGATTAGTGATGTCATTCTGAATTTTGCTTCGTGTTGTGTTTTTAAGTTATATTATGTTTGGATGTCTATAAATAGAACATCCTTAAATGGTAAGAGAAAAACTTACTTTTATTCAACCATCTTAAGCATCGATTTTTATATAATACTCACTTAAGGCCAGTTTCTGATTTTGAAATTTGCATGGACGCCAAATTGATATATCTGTATCAACAGATTTTTAAAAAAATATTTTAAAACACAGAAAAATCGGATATTAATTCTGGTTCATTAAAAAACAATAAAACAATAAAACAATAAATAATAATAAGGAATAAAAAAGTATACTGATATGGTGCAGTTTTAAAAAAATCGCTACCATTAACGCAGGAGCTAGACTAATCGAATATTGTCTCATGAACGTTTAAAATTTTATTTATTTAAGTATATTATCAGATAAAAAATTAAAAGAATAATCTAAAATTTTAATTTAAATAATAATTAAAAATAAATTTATAAATGTCCTCACGCTGTTATTAATGAAATGCAGTAGTATAAATACTTAAAAGTTTAAAGCTATTGCAATAGTTATGTAGATTGCTACAACTACCCTAAGATTGACAATTTAAATGTTATTTGGATTTATGTGTTTTTGTTTATGTTGTAATAAAGTTCTTGAAGAAAGCGTTGCAATATTTTAGAACAAAATTTCTTTAGGCTCATTAGTCTAGCTTCTGTGTTGGACGTACACATGCTCAACCTTAGATGCCTTATTTTAATTGCTATATTTATTTGTATACAACACATACGCTAAAGATAAACATGATGAACAATTTAATATAGTCGCGAAAGTTTCTTAAAAAAAGTAATTTGTTCCTAGAAAATCATCGTCTGAGTAATAAAATTTCCTTTATTGAAACATGTTTTGAATTGAACTGCATAAGTTGAAAGTTTAACTATAATGTACAACTATACTGAACCGAAATAACTTTTTCGTTGTATTGTATATCACTGCAAAAATACAAATGGCTAAGAGGAAACATATAATAAAGTTTTAATTGTAATTGCCGATTTAAATTAAATTGTTGATTGCATTTATTATTTTCATAATGCGACCGTATGTAGAGGAGTACAGAGTTATTAAAATTATATTTTGTATTTCTTAATTGCATTTTCAAATGAAAGGGACAATTGGATATACGAGACGGCTAGAACATTATCCAGGCTAAATTCAAAATTTAAGAAATTTGTCTGCATTTGAACAAAATATTCCGAAAAATAAATAAAAAATATTCAAATATTCGAGACTTAAATGTGAAAATGAGGCAGCTCTAGTGGTCAAGCTCATTTGGTCAAAAGTGTAAATATGGCCTTTATATAGTGTCATAATCAAATGAGTTTCTTACACATTTAATTTCTTTTTTACAGTACTTTATTTGTAATATAATAAATAATAATAATAATTGTAATATGTATAAATAAGTATTACATAAATCAATAAATATAAATATAAGTATATAAAATATTTTTGCAATTAAAAACTCTTTACAATTTACCTTAAAAAAATACAAACAAAAATTGTTATCACAGTTCTCACCACTTCAAAACTATTTTAAATTAAGTGTAAATTAAATACAATTGTCATGGTTGTCAACTAATACAACTCAAAAATATCTAAAAACAAACTAAGTAATATCGCCGTCCATAATTAAAAATAAAAAGCCTGAATATGTTTAGATACAGAATTTTTTTATATGAAATTTGCTAAACTAAAAACGCTGCAAACATAAAAAAAAATATATATTTTAAGAAAATAAAATATTCGTGCCTGTAGAAAAATATAGGTTATAATAGGTTATATTATTAAATTGGTATACCGAAAAATATTCAAAAATGCCAAATCATTCTCTCTGTCTGACTTTATTTTGTTTAGGAGAATAAAAACAATTGTACTAAATTAGATTTCTACTTTATAATAAGAGACTATATACAGCGGCTCATACCTATCTATTTTAATATTCACTAATGTATTTAATATACACTAAGTACTTGCATAGAAAATATTTTAAATTTAAATAAAATAAGTATTTTGTTCTAAGTATATATTATCAACATGGACAAAGATTTGTGTATATCATATAACATATATAGGTAAAATAAAGTAGAATGACACGAAGTGTATTTGTGAAAGTTACTTTTGCTGTATTGATGAATAGTAATTTAGAGTAATTTGTGTGTAATTTCTTATCAAAATACAAGTCACTACTGGAATACACATTTAAGTTAAAAAACTATTTCAGGTCCGAGTCAGGTTTTTGAACCACGATTTTTTACTTTGATTTCGGACATGTACGAGTCCAAACTGGGAACAACATGAAAGGGTACACATACATATGTCTAGTTTTTCTTCATAGAGAAAAGTTAATCGTAAAAATGTGTTAACATTTTTATTTAATATTCCACCACATGAAAATATTAATTTGCCTTTTATTGTAATTTAATTCCTCAAATTCTTAGCATAATCTGATACAATAATATGGATAAGAATATGAAAACGAAATTCTAAAACATATTTTAATTACAAGTTCTATCGAATACAAGCACGATTATTACTATTTTGGTACTGGAAAAATTGAATTATACTACATATTTCATCACTCATTCCTATATTGATTGATAAATAAATATCCATAAACACATCCCATATACATATTTCATCATTAATACAACAACAAATATCTGTATATCATATTGCAGATAAGTGATGTAACGAAATGATATTGATATTAGTTTATTAATATATCGTATTCAATTTCAAGAATCCTTTTTAATTGATTGTTAGGAAAAAATTTATTTTCAAGGTCATATTATGGAGAACAAAGTTTCTTTTTCAAAATTGAAACTATTATATCCGACGGATTATAATTAGAATTAATATAAACATTTTAAATCTTTTTAAATAACAACAATTCTGTATGTAGTGAATAGTGACAAAAATTCATTCAAAGTCTCTTTTTATATAGATGAATACAACAGAATATTATATGTTATATCCTATTTTTATTTATCACCAAATTATCTAGGTTAATTTTTAATTCGAACTGTTATATCATTACGAAGAAATATTCATAATTCCTTAATATTTATCATTTTACATCACCCAACTTTCTCTTAAATTTAGTATAAAATCACTTTTAGAACGATAGAAGAACGAAAAAGTGCAAATAATAACAAAAAAAACCTACCTACAATAAACAATGTTTTTCTTCAATATTATTTTTTTATAGAGACGTTATCTAAATTTTAATTTAACGTCACATTTGACTCTATTGCTAAAGAGCGGTGATTTTTATTTATAGGCATTTTTAACTTCACTGGCAAATCAAATAAAAACTTTTGGGAGTTTTTGATTTTAAAATGTTTTTTCCTTTTTTCCCATAGTTTTGCAAAAATATCTATGAGTCATTCATACACCATTAAGATTTAGAGAATAAAACCCTTTCAAAAGCCCTGGTTCCAATCCAACAAGGCTTTTTTCGATGTCTATTATTTTCAAAGTGAGGGAACTAAGTTATAATTACCTACCTCTATAAAATTTTAATTGCGAACATTTTAGCAGTCTACTAAGAAAGAGTAATATAGGGAATGCACTATGAGAACAATTTAAGAAAGTGGTAAAATATTGCTTTGCGTACTGTTAAATATTTAGTAAAAATGGGTTTAGGAATAATAAGAAAAATTGGCGCTGAAAATTTTTGGTGAATGTACTGTGTATAAAATTGTTTTGCAAGTGGTTACTCACTTAACAGTTATAACTATCACTTATGTTATGCAACTTTGACTGAATCATATTATGTATTACTGTTAATTTATTACTATATACTTTTTGAATTTGTTTAATATATTCGTCAATAAAACTGCAGATACAATAATACCAAAACAAACAAAAAACGATCCATCCTCGAGTATGTTTTGAACTTCGTCTTCCTGCATTATAATGTTATCTTATGTATGTGAATGTAGGTATTTTATATATATACATAATATATATTGTATGTAGACATGTAAATATTTTCAATTGTTGTCAGTTATTAGTGAATGAATCACAATGTTTAAAATTGAACCAATTTATTGTCTTTTGAAATATATTATATTTATTTTTAAAATACGAATAAACATTAAAGGTGATTTTGCTGTAACAAAATACTTATTATTATTATACGTTATACACTACATTGGAAAAAAATAGTTACGTAGAAAAATATATTATAATGAAAGAGTAATCATTTTTTCTACAAAAACCAAATATACCCATTCTCCCCTACCAAAAATATATTCATTTTTCTTCAATTCATTAGTTGACTTTATATTTGATATAATTGATAACATTTATATTTTATGGCGAAAATATGTATACATACAAATTAAAATAGGGGTTAACAAACACAATAAGGATACTTATTTTTGTTAAATTTGGTAAAAAAAAAATTGTATTAAAAGAAAAATAAAAATTAATAAAATAAAGTTATTTTGACACTAATTACCGAATCTAATCTTATGTTTTTGATGATGAAAAAGCTCAGTAATTGTCTAAGTAAAATATATCCGCATCGTTCTTATTTTTAAAATGTTGAAAAAGTTGTACAATAATCGGAGGATGATTTGATAACTGCTTTTAGAACAATAGACGGTAGTAGAGACAAATAAAAATATCGTGTTGAACGAAACATTTACCATGTGACCATGTGACTATAGAACAGGGTTGGCAACCCACTGGGTAACCCAGTAAAACCCAATGGTTTTTTTTGGAGAAAACCCACCTTGAAAAACCCATATGGGCTTTTCTTAATTTTTCCTGTTTTAATTTAATTTATTCAGAATAAACGCCAATTTTTAACATTATTTCATTGTTTATTAGTAAAAATCCAAGTGCAAATATAACGAAAAATGTCAGAAAAATATAATTAAGTATTGTAAAATAACTAAAAAAATAAAACACAACAAAATAAAAATTATTTAATAAATAGAATTCATAGTGCAAACTTAAAATAATTTATTGGTCACCAATCTTGAGACTCAGACAGTGACATCGCTTTTAAACATAGACACTGGAAAATATTCAGGATCTTGAATTTTAAAAGCCAAGCAGTAAGGTAGAAAATCTGAGTGTTTTTCAGACAGCCAAATTTCAGCACTAAAAATGCACTAACAAAAAATCTTTCTTTCTTTGTCTTTATGTGTTAAGAGATAGAATATCTTGCCGCACTTTTGTTATATTATATCGCTTTAGTGTCAAAGAAAGAGAAAGTATGCGAGTCTAAAAAACGGTTATTAACTGTATGTCTGCGCGAAAAGTTGGGAGATATATATTTTTTTCAGTTTATTTTAACGAATATATAATAAAAGAGAATTGATAAAGCAAGTTAAAAAAATTATGCATCTAGCGTGTTCGCTCGCTCGTTTTTTTTTTGCTTAATTGTTTTAGATATAATGTAATGAAGAGACATTATTTCTAAATTTTCTATAAAAACCCAGAAAAACCCGCTGAAAAACCCAGTAAAACCCAATTAAAACCGCGGGTTGGGTTTTTCTAAAAAAACCCGGGTTTTTGCCAACCCTGCTATAGAAGAAGACATTTGTAGATTGGTTTCAATATAACGGACGAATATCACTATAGCCGAGATAACGATGTTATCAAATAATTTAACATTACACATACCCCCACCAGCAATTAAGATATATAACCAAAAAATATGTGTTGGTAAAAGGTACAAATCAAACATCATGCTAATAGTGTAATATGAAGGCGAACATTTTCCTAAAAGTGTTGGAAATTAAAAAAAAATTAACTTTATTAAAAGAAAAGGAAGACACCATTTTTTATGCGTTTGAGGATATTGTCGATATTCGACGAATTTTTACTTATAGAGGATTTAATTTACTTTATTAAAAGAAACTACATAAACCACCATTAATTAATCTCACTAATTTTAAATAAATAAAACAACATGTTTTAATTATTGTTATGCAGAATGCATTTCAACATCATTGATTGTTTCTTGGTGTTTAGAGTACATTTTAAATTTAATAAATATTATTTTTACATTAAATAATCCTCAACAACTTAAATTGTAATCAATAGTCAGTATTGGCCCGATCAGTATTGTTCAACTGTGTAAAAAATCAATTAACTATTTCTCAAAGTTTGCTTCAATTTCAGTGAAATAATTTATAAAATTTCGAATTGCCAAATTTCTGACAATCGGAACTAATTACCGACATCAACCCGACGATCGGAATAATAGAATCTGACCCCAAAAGTAGATGCATACACTGAGAAAAAAAATATGAATATCCCAAGCAAAATTTTAAATAAACATATTATAGTTAGTATTTTTGTTGGGCTCACCATGATTATGTTCTTAGAAACCATATTTTATGTTGAACGAAACCATTTTATTTATGTCAGTGAAACCATAACATGTTCTTAGCAACTATGTTATTTTTTAGCAAACTTAAACTTGTTGTCACAGATGGCGCAAATGGATTTAAAATGACAATATATAAATTTTAAGAATGATGGCGGTATTTTCATATTATGAATATAATGCACAGAAGTATAAGTCTGAAGTAAAGAATAATATGTAATATAATTTAATAGATATTATAGTCTTCGTGAGCACGAAAATAGTTTCACCAAATATAATTTAAAAATTATGATAAAATTGACCATAATATCGTCAGTCCAAACTACTCCTAACGATATTATTTCTTTTATTTAGTGTACTGTTTCTAGCTAGAGGTTCAAATTAAAATTTTCACAATAATATAATATAATATAATATAATATAATATAATATAATATAATATAATATAATATAATATAATATAATATAATATAATATAATATAATATAATATAATATAATATAATATAATATAATATAATATAATATAATATAATATAATATAATATAATATAATATAATATAATATAATATAATATAATATAATATAATATAATATAATATAATATAATATAATATAATATAATATAATATAATATAATATAATATAATATAATATAATATAATATAATATAATATAATATAATATAATATAATATAATATAATATAATATAATATAATATAATATAATATAATATAATATAATATAATATAATATAATATAATATAATATAATATAATATAATATAATATAATATAATATAATATAATATAATATAATATAATATAATATAATATAATATAATATAATATAATATAATATAATATAATATAATATAATATAATATAATATAATATAATATAATATAATATAATATAATATAATATAATATAATATAATATAATATAATATAATATAATATAATATAATATAATATAATATAATATAATATAATATAATATAATATAATATAATATAACCAACTACGAAAAATGATGATTTCACTTCGTCAATGATTCCGATTTTTATTTTACAATATAAAATGTTTTAAAACTTAATATTTTTTTTTAATAAAATCTCAAGAATTTTATATACATACCTACTTACTTAGCTTCAATAAATAGGTTATTTTTTAGTATATATTTTTATTATAAGAAACACTAATCCGCACTTTAAAATGTCATTTTATTTTAATCTATACATTTATTGCAATAAAATTACGTGTTAATTTCACACAATTTTTAAACTATTATTGTTTGCTCTAATGGTACAGGTTTCTTGTACTTACTTTTTCTCTTTTATACTTTACTTTTCTCATATTGAAGCAATGTATACTTTTCATTGCAAAACCTGTCTTTAGACAGTTTCTTGTAAAGCGTTAATCAATATTCATAGAATCAAATAGCATTTATGCAGTTGTATGTTGTAAAATGTATATGTGAGTAGACTTAATATTTCGAATTTTGAATTTATAATTATATCGATAACAAAGGAAAAAAATATTGAGAAACCCAAGCATGGAAATATAATTCTACATTAGGGAAGAAGAGGTAAAGATTATCGTTTATGGCACTAAATTGAATAATTTAACTAAAATTACAATAAAAAAATTCTTATTTTTATCAATTTCTCACATGATCGAACATAACTTATAAAAAGGACAAGAAAAACCCTTTACATTTGGATTTTGTTTCATTGTCTCTTTTACAAAAAAGGGTTAGATATGATTTTGGGTCAGGAGTTTATTACATTTTCTTTAAGATTTTATTGATAAAAAAAGGAAGGCATTTGTATCTTAAATGGAACATCATCGACATTGAGTTCCAATACAATTTTGTTTTGCGGTCGATTGTCATTATTTAAAACACCAACAATACGTGTCTTTGTTCATCCTTTTTGAAGATGATCATATATTTTAAACACAAATGTAGAGTTTTTTTAACAAAGCTTTGCTATACTCGTGTCCAATATTTTTCTCTTGGCTACTTAGAAACGCGTGTTTTGAATTCCATTATAAAAAATACGTGACCCTGTCCGTGGATAAAAGACACGTTAATAAGCCCAAATTTTCTATCAATTTTGGCTACTGATATAGATTAACAATAAATTCATCAGTAAACATTAACTAAATTAGCTTATGACATTTGGAATAAAAAAGTGAATATACAAGAAATTAAGTTTTAATGATTGAAAAATTACGCTTTGCATTTGGTTTACTTTGTTATTGTTTGCCATGACCTTCCCAGCAGACAGAAATACTTGAAATTTTTTGGGTGGCGCTGCACTTTTTACATGCCACTCAGTATCGTAATAATGAAACCAAGGTTCGTCCTCAGTAACGATTCTGTTGATAATGTCTATTGGTTCCTCTTTACAGAGCAACAAAAAGTTATTACTACATTCAATCCGATTTTTTTTTTGTAATGGAATAAACATTCTTGCGCTGATTTTTTCATCACAAGATGGTGATGAACTATTTTAAAGGCTGTTGTCCGGTATGTTAAAGTTTTTTGAGATTTCCTTCAAATAGCGTTTAACATTAATAAACATTTAATGGACATTTAAGACCATTTCATGAGCGGTGACGTCACTTGGTCATCCGAAGCGTTCATCGTCTTCTAAAGATTCCTTGCCCTGTGTGAATAAACCTGACAAACATCCCCATAAACTAAATTCATCTCATTTAGGATGTTTTCAACATTTTTCCTTGTTTTGTAAGGAATTTGATTATAGCTCGATGTTCTTAATTACACACATTTAATAATTTGCACAACACGTTTTACCAAGGGGTTAACCACTGTGAACAATCCTGGGAGAACTCGTGGGCAATCTTTGTAAATCTTTGTGAACCTTTGTGCAATCTTTTGAAATGTGCAATCAGTGGGGCGTAAAATTTTTGACCACTCGCGTTTTACACTTTACAAAATGGTTTCTTGACAAAATAACAATAATTTTAGTGGCATCTCTCTCTACCTTCCATCTCATTCCGCGAATATAAAAAACTCGTAGCCAATTTACAAAAACTATGGCTCTACTTACTGACTAGACTATTCCAAAAATTAAATGTTCTGAAAGAAATTAACTTTCTTATAATAATTATAACTAATTAATAATAAAATGGACACCACAAATGTACATAAGTAGAACTTAACTAATATTGCTTCAAAAAAGAAAATTGTAAAAATATGTACTCATCCTTATATAATGTAACGTACATACACATACGCATACCTACCCTATGATAGCAATCTATTATATCCAAATCTACTCATCTTTTACGTATTACATTTTTAAATCCTTGAATACAATATTTTGGTTTCATATGCTGATTTTCGGTTCATATTCTATTATTTGAAAATGCCTCGCATGTTTTTATTTCATGTATAATTCAAATAAAATAAAAAAAATTTTTGATATAAATCACTTTGAAATTTAAACTTGTAAAATAAAGAAGGAAACTTCATTATTTTCTTTTGATGGAATCCATGTGAACTGTGTTCTGTATTTTTAGGTGCGCTTGAGTGAAAATAAAATACGTGTATTTAATTAGGATATTACCAATTTTGACAAGGTGACGCTTAGACAAAACACATTCTATATACAAAATCTTATCGAAGTTATGTTAAAAATTTTTTTTTAAATATACTTATATGATATACTTAAATAATAAATATTTTTCATGTATACTTACACAATATACGTTTAAAAAAATATGAGTTTATGAAATTAAGGGATAATTAGTTATTAAACTTGGATGTGTTTCTATTCAGCATATAATTGATTAAAATTAGATTAATGGTGTTGGAAAAAGTTAGACAATCAAAATTTAAATTTTAAATGTGGAAATGAAATGCCAAAAATCTATTCAAGATTAAAATATTATGCCTGCTTTTTGAGTTTTTAGATTTAAATTAAGAAATATAAAGTCCTCGTGAAAGTTTTATATATTAAAATAACATTATGTTATTCTGTTAAAGTGTAGCACATTATTACGCATACCTACATAAACTGTCCTTCTTATTTAATGAATGAACATTTCACTTAATATATAAAACATGACAAGGATAAAGCATCACAATATTAATCATTCATATAAATTTCAATCAACTTAATTGATATTGTGGTTTGAGATGCTATGCTATTATCCCAAAATATAGATAAACAAATAAATGCTTCAGTTTTATTAAAAATTCATATTAAACTACAGAAAAAACTCTACTTCTCATAATAAATAAACCTTCACCAAGAAAAAAAAAATGATATATAAATTATTCAAATTCAAATTATTATTAAATCTCAACCTAATTCATTTACGAACATTATGTATAATGCCATCACCTATCGAAAATTAAATAGGGTTTCCGAATATTTCAAGGCAAAGATTTTTTTAATTGTAATGCTTAAAATGACTTCAATTTCAAAAATATACAAATTACGATTTCAAAATCAACTACACAATTTCGAATAACAGACAATCAAGTGAAACATTGGAATTATGCATTAATGATTAAAATTCTAGAATCAAGAGTAAGCTCTCAGTTAAATTGTAATACATATTTTATAGACAGGTTAAATACAAAATAAAGTTATACCCAACGGGGTTGTTCTTTTATCCTTAGAAAATAAATATATCAAATAAAAATGGCACATTTTTCCTTTCTATTTTTCATCCTATTATTTCTTATCATAAACTGACATTTTTACAATTGATTTTTATTCGGCTTTGTATCGATTCTAAGGGTAGTCCCTGGTTGATTTGATTGAATCGAGAAGGAACAAAATATAGTCCAACAAAAGAAGAAAAGAAAAAACCAAAAACAAACAAGAGGGAAACTCAACATTAAAAGGTCGATTTTCCATTTTACCATTTCACGTATTTTCTCATTCTATAACATTTTATTGAGAATTTATTAATGCGGATGTAAACATTGATAAGGCGCGTCACCAATAAAAGTTTATATATCCTTTTTTTTATTTAAAAAATATAAAAGCATACCTAATAAATTTAACGAAATGAGGATATTGAGAATGTAATAAAAAAAATTGAAAAACATTACAGAAATATCAAAATTTGAATGAGGACTAGTTATAGAAACAGATGTTATAGCCTTATCATTTAACGAATTTAATTACTTATTTAAAATGGTTTTAATGTTACCTAAATGGTATTTAGATGCCAACCTACTTTTGGTTATAGATATGAGTGATAATTTGTTTAAAAGGTTTTTAATTAATATTAGAATATAATACTATCTTTAAAATTTTCCAATAAATATTTATTCAATACAAATACATACTTAGATTTAAATATTTTCAAATTTAGTTAATTTTTAATAAATACCTTAAAATTCACATCAATTTCCCTTAAAAAAAATTAATTTAATAAACATTTTCACGCCTTTTTCTCAGAGTAGTAGTAGTGGACGAAGTCTCGATTTTTCTCAAACAATCAAACTCATTAGAGCAGAAAATTTTCAACACCTCTCGTTGCGAAACCATGAGAATAAATAGCTCGCATAAATATATTACAGAATTAGTGTTGTTCAACCTAATATATTATTAACGTATTTATTCTTTAAATTTAAATTTTTTTTAATAAATCGATAGATTTTATAGCTTTAATGTTTCGCATAAAAATAATTTAAATTACATAAGTATATATTTTTAAGAGCAATGAAAACTAAATTCATCATCTCAAAGTGAATAGAATCTTAGTCATAGGCTTTTTTTAGGCTTTACTCAATAAAATTTTAATATTTTATCAGTTTAGGTATAGCTTATTTTAATTTGAATATTCAATTTCCCGAAAGCACTTAAATAGTTGTAAAAAAATTATGGAGCCAAATATTTGTCAGTTCACTTTGAATTAAATGTCATGTGATTATTTGCACTAGAAAATATTTTGGCTTCATCCCATTAATATAATGATTGTTTTTATTTGTGTTTATTTCTCTTGTATTCTGCAAAGGCATTAAACACAAATTTTCATTTTACGAGCTAATAATGAAATAATTGCCTGAATTTATCTTCTTTTCAACATAATCTCCTACTTTGTATTTATTTTTAGTCCTCTACTTGAAAGACTTCAAATTGACTTGATAGACGTCTGTAACTTAACACAGTTAATTTGTATCACAGTAACTGATTTAGCAGTCACATACTTCCATTATTTTATGGGTTGTTTGTGGATCGTATTTAAAGGATAATTGAAAATAATTTTTTTTTTTATAAAATGGTTTTTAATTAGAGCAAAAGCGAACAATTTAATTCTTTAAATATTTCTTTATTTTTCCTATTTTATATTTGTCATTTTCAATTATTTAAATCTTAATTTCCACGGAGATTTTTAAGAGCCACACAATATATAAATTCGTATTGTATGTACATTACATATATATTTGGAGGAAAAATTTTTGAGACAGAAAATTCAAATGAGAAATGCTGAAAATGAAAAGACAAAGAGAAATAAAATGAAAAAGTCGAATTTTCTCTGTATGTAAAAAATCGAATAGAGACCGAACCATACGACCGCAGTCAGATTTTTTTTTTTTAAATAAAAAAGAACGTGCTGTGATGAGAATTTTTTTGCCAAATCGTAAGATTCACATTTTTTGTGTTTCAAGGCATTCGGCAGTTAGTTAAATACGATGAAGAACGTGTACGTGTTTTCCTTTTCGGTATATGAAGATGTGCTAGTCATAGATTCCTTTTTGTTGGTTTATCTCATTTATTTTTTCCTATTTCTTTATCGTTTCACAAAAAAATCGAATGTTGGTATAATGTGTTTTAATGTCTGACATTTTTTGTTAGGATTTTAATCTGTAAATTGTCATTTCAAATTATTAATAAGATCCACAATTTTTTGATTTGTGTTATAGGGATTTTTGAAAAACTGTAATAGAGACAATAAAATACAAAAATTTATTTACTCAGATATTAAAAATTGTAAGTTTATGATGACCGAAGAATAGATATTGAACATAACATTTTGCTGGACTATCGTTTTCTTTGGACGTTTTTTTATACAAGACATGATTTATTGACAACATAAATAAGTTTAATTATAGGGTGAACATTTTCATGTAGATGAAAATTTTAAAATTTCTTATAGGAAAGGTTCAGCAACGTCATCGTTGTCATTGATGACAAAGTTTACTAACCTAAAAATGAAGGAAATAATGTCTCGAAAACGTCACATTTTTACTATTTTATACAATAACTATACAATACGGTATTATCAATGACGAAAAAAGTAAAACGACGACATGTGATAAAATGGGAGATCACATTGGTATTTTTTAGCATAGAGCCATCGTAATTGAAAAATGGAAATTCATTGATTCTGGCAATAGGCGAAGAAAATTACAAGAATATATAAAACGTTTAGATTTGGTATAGCAACTGATGTGAATGATGGATTGTTCACATGAATTGGTAAGAAATCTTTTTTCTTTCAGGTGAGCGCATCCGTTATTGATATTGGGTGAGTGTTTCCTCTCCACAAAATCCCGCAAAAAATAGGGACGACGGACGTTAAAAGATCATTTAAAACTAAGATTTACATTTAAGTATTGTTAGATAAGTATAAATTCTTTTTTTCTTTTTTTTTTTTTTTTTTACAGTAGTTGAAAATTTTTTATATTTGTTCCGATTTATATGTTTTTTAAATATAAATCTACTTAGTGGTGAAACCTAAATAGTTTAAAAAAAAATTCGAGATGTGTAATTTAAAAAAAAAAAAATTAAATTGTTGTTAAGTTTTCATAAGCGCATATTTTAAAAGGCATAGAACTGACAGGTTCAGGTAGGTATACAAAAGTATATGCATATATTAAAAAAAAAAAGAAAAAAGCATTGTAATATACATGTATATATATATACCCTATTCCTTTATCACGTACTAAAAATCTTATTTTTATTTTTCAACTCTTCAAAATATAATCTTACATTTATATTTGGAATTTTAACATTCGTATAGTTTTATTACTTTACTATGTTGGTATAAGCTATAAGGTATACGAGCATAAAACGTGACGTTATTAAATGCAGTATTATGCGGCATTGTATAGAGATATTTATATATAGAATGAAATATTGTTCGCGTTTTGTACCATAAAGAGATCATCGTATATAATAGATGATTATATTTTCAAAGAGAATACACAATAACACATACTAGATTTCATGAATTAAATTGATTTTTTTTGGATAGTTTCCCTATCAGATATTACTAGAAGATTTTTATAATACTTATGTGTAAATGAGTAGCATTTGCATACAGTATGAGCTCTTACACTTACATAAATCGAAATAATTCATATAGGTTTCGTTTTATTTATTTCACTTCCAAAATCTATTTAAGAATATATCCTTACCTGCTGGACAAAGACACTCTGATGGAGATTGTTGAATTGATGCCTGACGTGGTGACCTTCGTGATAACTGCAGATGAGAAACATCCCGACGCAATCTCTGTATCCCTGCGACTTTTAATGATAATTTTCTTACGACATTTGCGACATCTGAATATTCATTTTGTTCATTTGGTATTTGTGCAAATGATGTAGGTATATTTTGTAATTTCGCTTCTAAAGATGAAATTCTATCATCTAAATGTCGCAAATGACGAATTCGGTCCTCTATGTGTGATTGCCGAAAATTTGAATAGACCGATGCTCCAAGAGATGATATACACAGCACGTATAATATAAAATTCACAATTGAGACTTTTCCCCCTTGTTCAGGGGTTTTTGAATTTTTCACCATATCTATTAATCCGATCCGTTTGTAATAATAACAAGGAACATCACTTTGATCATCATTCTAATATACTAATATTAGATTGCAAACACTGTCACTCATATTTATACAATAAAATAAATTCACTTAACTAAAAAAAAAATTTTTATCCAAAAAAGTATCACTTTTGAACGAGAAAATAAAATTAATTTTCCTTAATTAATTTAATTTACTAACAAGATTGAAAGTAACACAGCAATAAAACCAAATAACAATAAGAAAAAAATTAATCCAGTATATTCGTTAATCGATGTTTAATAAACAGTCACATTCAACATTAAAATAAATATTTATTTTGTTCCAATGAAAACAAATTCCCGACCATCACATTCAACTTCCTCTAAAAAACTGAACTCTCATCACAGTTGGTCTTATTCTTGTTATATTCTTTCGTATGATTTCAAAAGCGAATCTGGTTTCATTTCATTCGTGGCATCGTATATTTTCGCTTTGTATAATCGGGTGTGGTTGAAGAGAATTTTTTAATGCATATATTTTTAAAGAGAAAAACCATTTTTGAGCATGAATGAGAGAAAACGAGAAAGAGTTTTGAATAAAGATAGAGCAAAAAATGCTTATATCAATGCATATACATATTACACACATATGTATTTATATAAATTTCAAGCTATACATATAGGAGGAAAACTAATTTAATTATTATTTGAGTTTAAGCAGAGAAAATAAATAAATTTGTAAGAACAGAAATTTGTATCAAAAATTAAAAGTTGAAATTCATTTAATTCCATGTTTTTTAATCTATGAAAACTGATTTAATATTGCACTTTCCTGTTTTTTAAAACAGATAGAGGAAAAATATTTGAATAAAATATCTATATACAGGCTAGAAAATATATTCCAGGCAATTAAAACACAAAGAAAAGAGCTTTTCCGTTTTTGCTAATTTGAATAAGAAATATATATATGTATATTATGTACATACTATATGTTCCCAGCCTGAAATTTTTTCGGAGCTGTAAGATATTTATTCAGTATAGTGAAGTTTGCCTGATGAATAACCGCGAGTTATCGTTTTTTAAATCAAATTACATATTTAAATTACTGCTGCCTGTCAAATAATACATAAAAACTATTTAAGTTAACAAAATTAGGAAAAAATTTTCTGGTTTCATTGGATGAATGACTTTTAACATTGATTTAGTAATTTTTCTTTTATTTTCTGAAGTTTTTGAAGACAAATATGACGAGGAAAAATTAGTAACAGTCGAAAACAGTTTCTTTTAATTATGAATTTAGTATTTTTAATGCAAAATGGAAACAAAAGGACATCGCGAATGTATGAAAACATTGTTGGTACAAAAAATGTTGAAATGTTGAATTATTTAGAAAGAAAAATATTTTTTTTCGAGATACTAATTTTTATACATTCTCATTTTGAATTCCTGGTCCAGAGTTCAGAGTCTACACTTAACTCACTTTATTTAATGGTTTGGTGAACTTAAACAATTTTAAGTGCCATCATGTTCTTCTTTTTGACTTATTTTTATTTTAACGTTTACTTTCTAAATATTTTTTTTGCTATAGTTTACATTTGATTTCAATTTGAATTAATATGTTAAAGGGGTTATAAAAAAACAGAAACAAACTTTTACAGAGTACAATACCCTGGGTGTAATATTATATAGCTAGTACTTAGACGAAGAATATACGAAAGGGTACAATTTTAGTTCCCTCTGCTTGTCATTTGTTTCTGTATTTTAATTGTGTTGTATTTTTTCTTCTTGGAAATTATGCCTGCCGTGGGTTTGTGAAATTAAGCATTTAATACGTAAAAAAAAATCGTTCAATAGAGTGTTACTTAATAGAGTGTTACTTTATGTTGCTTTATTGTTGATGAAAAAGATGTTTCGTTAATTAATTTTTTTTAACAATTTTATCTTTTCTATTAAGAAATCATTACTTATACAATCTATACTACATTTTAATAATTATTTTTTTAATTTTCCCTCTAATTTTAGCATTCTCTATAGTCGTCCAAATTTAAACAAAAGAGATTTAGACTTATATATATATTATTTTAAATATTATTTTTAGATTTTTTTCCATCTTTGAATTTATGTAAAATTGTGTCATGCAACTAAAGAATATATATTTAAATTTACCAACTCAAATAGAATTTTCCCCTCAAATTTATATACGTCCACAAAAATATTTTTAGGTTGACCGGGTGATCACGATTATCTAAATTCAAACCTATTAAATATTCGCGAACCGAACTTTAGTTAGGGTGCTACACACTTTAGTTGAAAAATCGTGGTTTGAATAATTAAAATATTAATTAACTATATCTATCTCAACGGACTGAGGCAAGTGAATGTATGTTCGTATTATATTGAATTTTCTCCAAATGTTAATGATGGGCGAGATCCAATCAATTTTAATGGACGAATTTGGTTTATTTTATATCAAATGAATTTTTGCCTCCGTCCGAATTTTCGATATTGATTTTGTCAATAATATCCAATATGTTGGGACATTCCATATGAAGAGAATCATTTCAATTTACTTAATAAAAATCAGGTTCAGTATTAAAAATTGGATTAACAAATACATGATTTCTGCGAGTTAAATTTCATAACGTCACGTAACTTAGTTTCTCCAGTTTCATTCAATGTAAAAAAGAAATTGTTTAGATAATTTTAATTTTATTTTAATTTCGAGATTAGTTGAATCAATATTAAGATTCTTTAAACATGTGGCCAACCATCATTCAGATTTTTGCCCATATGAAAACGATCTATTAATTATACTTGATTAAACCACCGATGGGTGGCTTTTAATTTGTGTTTACAAGAAAACCAAAACAGACGTTAATATTGATACAACATCACTCGTGATAACAACAACGATAACTTAAGTAATTAAATTCCCATTTGAAAGAAGTATAAAAAAAGGAATTTTCTTTATTAAGGGATCGTCCATAATAAGAACAACAAAATACAGCATAGTAAAGGTTGTTGCTTGTATGCTGTTTGTGTATATGTTTTTCTGTTTGGTTTCTATATGTTCTAATCGGAATTTCATTTTGTTGGAAATTGGGTTGAGGGTGAGGCAATATTTTATACGATTCTGAAAGTGTTTATTCTTATTTTGTGTATGTCTTACTATATACAAGGCTTACATGTATATAGTAATATATTAAGCATTTTTTCTGGAACGGTATTTTTAAACATCTCTATATATTAGAATGAAACACATCATTGGATATACTAAACTTTAAATTTAAATTGACATTGGTAATTCGCGATGTGCCCCATATAACTTTCAAAATACACTGAATAAACCCAATTATTGATGAATAGATTAAGAAATTTGTATTATACATAAAGGAAATTAATATTAACCAAACTATTGGTAATATTTATAGCTGTTGTTTGAAATAAGAAGAAAGAAAATAAAAAAGCTTTTATAGTTGTAGATGGTCTAGTACCTAAAAGATCTATAACAAACCAAATGACAATACAACGACACAGAAACTTTATAAAACAAATTAAAAAATCGTAAAGTTTATTATAAATCATTTTCCTATTTTCAGAGTCATAAAATATTGAATTTTTCCTATTCAGCAAATAAATACGGTAATAAAGCATATATAATATTAATTTCAAATAAATGTATAAAGGACTTTTATATATTTATTTATAACATTAAAATTCCGTTAATATAATGTAAATTTACATAATTTAGCATCATTAAAGATGTTTCCATCAATCAATAATTAAATATGGTTCTGACTCTCTTCAGTTCAATCAGTATATATAATATAAATTTTATATTATTGATGAATTTAATTTTTCATCTTCTTCCTATCTAATATTAAATTACTTATAGGCAATTCAGTTTTATGTTATCCAACACTAAGTATATCCGTTCCGATTGAGATCAAATCCTTTTCCACTTAGAACATTAAAATATAAATTTGATATTTCCTATATACGGTCTCTAAATAGAGTAGACACCCAAAGAAAACTAAGTGACTAAAGTGATAAAATTAATCTAGTTAACATAAAAGTATACAAATACGGATAGAATATGATTTACTGTATATTTCATATTTACTAAAATTATAATAGAATAATTGACTCCACTGTCTAGTTCATTCTGAACAATTGTTATTATATAAATTTTGACTAGTCGAGTCAGATACGAAGTCTGGAAATACTGCCATCAAATTAATAGTGTTTAAATAGAATTGAATAAAATTTAGTGTTATAGATTATTTAATTCTTGAAAAATCTTATTCTTGTATTTAATTATGTAGAGACAATTATGTTATTCTACGTGATAGTTGCATTATATGTATGAAAATAATCGATATCAAACATTTAAGAAATGATTAACATAATTGGATATCATAAAAACTAATCGATTTAGGGGATAAATAAGGCCATAATTTATCAACCTAAGGCGTTGGTTTTACGCGCTTTTTATTATAAAATAAAAGGCGTGGCAAGAACTTTATTTTCTTAAAACTTAATGTATATTTTATTTGTCTACAATTTAGATATATATTAGAAAAATCATATCTTACAACCAACAAGTATTGAAATTAGACTAATGTATAATTTCATTATATGTATGTTTGCATATATTATTAGACAACAGAGAGCTCATATGCTCATATTTAATTATAGAGTCACTCAAAACTACATCTGAAAAATTTACAATTAAACTATAAATACTATAATATAGTGTAATAGTGAAGCTCATTAATTCAATCAACTGCTAAGTACCTACTATTATAATGGAATCCAAATGATTTTTTCTACAAGATTTGAAAACCATATTCTATTGATGAGAGTCGGGCATGTTTCAACTCTGCAGTTTGTAGTTATATGAGCAGATGAGTAGGAAGTTTAACGATAAAACCAAATTAAAACCATTACCAAATTGTTTAGCATAATTGATTTATTGTAAAATCAGAAAACTGTTTAAAATTTCCAAAAAGATAAATTTCTTATGTCAATGATTTCAGTGTAAGTTAAATAGGGGAAATCATCAAACGCATTAAACTTAAACGTTGAGTCAAAAAATAAGACAACATTTTTTGGTTATTGGAATTCTATTCAAATAAGGTAATTTCAACAACAACAAAATCCATTCTCTCGTTTTATTTGATGTGAAAAGTTTTGACTGTCCCTATTTTTTAATAATATCTATGAATGGAAAAAATGTTTAAGGCTTTCTTTTTTCTTGTTATTTCTACTCTCTTTTGTTTCCTTTATGTATAACCACATATATACATATATATATATATATATATATATACGATCAACAAGAAGGATATGAGTACCCAGTGTCCTTAATCAATGTTTCCTTCGTCTGCAATAAAGACTTTAGTCCTTTTCATTCTTTGTGTATATGAATTACAAAAAAGATTCTAGTGACTTGGCCAATTCGTCAGGAAATTGTTCATCCCCGAAATGATATAACAGGGTATAACATATAATAAAATTGTTTTTGTCAAAAGAAATAATAGAAAATAAGGCAAATAAAATACATTGAAATAACCGAAGTAAAGTTAGTAAATGTATTCGGATCTCGTACCTTTAAGTCATTCACACTATTGTTTATATTATATTTATATATTTCATCGTCTTATACTTCTTCCGGCTAAATACAAATAACATTTAGGTTTTATCAAATCACCTTGTGTATCTTATTCACTTCAATCAATTCAATTTCTCGTTGAAGCGCTTTTTTATCTTCACTATCATCAGTAATTATTTATTATAGTTTCATTACTAATGTTTTCTACATTAATTTTAATTAATATTACTAATCAATGATACATTTTTAAAAAAACTTTTATGTATTTTCTATTATGTAGTTATAGTTGTCCATTATTTAAATTTGCTATTGTAGAAAATTCTGATGATCCGAAATTATAATCTTGTTTCCCTCTATTGTCTATTGTCAAATCAACCAGAATAATGATTTCTTACTCGCAATGTGAAATTCAATTTAAAAATATAATAATTAAAAAATTATTATTTAAATGCTAGATTTCTCAGACATTAAAATTGATATAATTAATTAATCAAAATATATTATTTATATTATTTTTAATCAATCAAATATTATTTTATATTTTAAAGTATTATTTATTTTATTAACAAAAACTACTATAGAACATAAATTCAAAATTTCACTATAGAAATATATGATATTAATAATGTACAATAATTTTCATTGAAGGTTAATTGAATGTTAACGAATTAATTAGTGTCCCATTTAGTCACGCTACACCGACCCAATTCATTTTTAATGTATATTTTAACTTTATTTTTATTGAATTTGGAATGTGTACTTGAATGTGTATAATAATAATAGTTAAAGAAGATAATTTCTGGTCCATTATCTTTTATGACTTCAAATGAAATAATTATTTAAACTCAAACTCTAAATTAACTATTGCGCAGTTATAGTATCACTATAGGTGCGGTGTAAATGCAGATGTAATACAAATTATATATAATATATGTTTTGTTGAATCTATAAAAAATTATTAGCTAAAAGAACAACATTTATATTATGATTAAAAGGAGCCATACTATTTTAATTGCTCATTTAATAATCACACAATTACTATATTTTTATTCAAAAATTATATATTTAATGTAAGTTACAGAAAAAAGTTCTTTTTGACCACGTATTTAGTTTTAATTTATAATCTAAAAAAATAATATGAAGTTTTTGAATTCAGCTTTTATTTTTTCCTTCGTGTTTAAATTTGTGTTGGTTAATTGAGGCGGTTTGATCATATCATAAATTAACTGGATTAAATATGCTAAATAAAATCATTTAAAAATTTTAGATTCTCTTACAAACTTATCGCTTCTTCAAACAATGATTAGTATTATAGCCAGCGGTCATAAGAGATATTTATAAGGATCTAGAATCCAGATAATCATCATTAATTTCCCTCAGCCAAACAAAGAACAATAACACTGTTACATTTAAACGTTGACATGGAAGAACATGTTTAAGTATATATATATATATATACTATATATATTTTTTTCTTGCATTGTATATAAAAGACCAAGAGCTATCTCTAAAGCCCCAATGTTCAATAAAAGATAAAACCCATAATGTTTCTCTTTCCAATTCCCATATGTATAAAGTACAAAGAAGGACTTATCACATTAAGAGATATGTTCACTTTCTATTCCATTTGAACTCAACAATTCAATAGTTGACACATCCTCATTCCACAAGAAGGTGAATTGAGGTTCGGATTGCTTCTTTTTATTATACAGAATAGAATGAATTCTCTACATTACAGCCTTCGACTTGTTTAATTTTATATTATTTCGAATTATCAAATTGTAAACAATATCCTTAGCCTCCACTTGTAGCAAGGATTTAGTGAAATAGACAATCAGTAATTAAAACAATTGTGTGTATGATGATGCGGTCGCACACATAATGGTATGCCATTTTTATGATAATGGGAAGTAATTGCAAAGATGAAAATTTGTGGACTTTTCTCATAATCACGCTCGGCTTGGATCATTTATATATTTTTTCTTTATTTTTGTTACTCCCCTTTTTTGCCTATACATATATATTATATATGTTTTTGTATTCCACGTCTACAGTTGTAAATCTCGAACAATGTAATCTTGAAATCTAAAGTAAAATACAAGAAGAGGGTGAAAGCATATATCTGAAACGGGGTTCTATAATTTTGTTTATTTTCTTTTCTTATATAAAATGAAAGACGACAGAGACGCAAATGTGATTACAATGTTATATCATTTGAATTTTATATAATAGAAAATAAAAGATAAAAAAATATTCTAAGATTTTATGGAAATATGTTTATTTTGGCACAACATTCTATATAGTTGGATAGGGAATAAAAAAAAACAATATAATATATCTATAAATCAGAATTATTACGCCGATTATTAATACTTGACTTTTGATTGTGTAGAAGTAATTTATCGAATATTGTTAAAACATATACATTTAGGGTGAATTTTTTCATTCCAAGTTTTTCTAAAATCTTATAATTATATGTTATCTTTTAATATTGAATTCTTTACGAATAGAGTATAAAAAGGCGAATGACAGTGTAAAACTTATTGATTTTTTTATGTACTTTTGAAAATTGTAATGTAGATACCACTATTTTTAAGTAATTTCAAAGTATATGCATTAATAATATGTATTTAATACTAATATATAAAATTTTAATCCTTATAAATTTTAAATCTTCATAAAAACCACATTAGAATTATGTATTTTTTCACGTGAGGTAAACTTGGTATAAAAAGTTTAAAAAGAAAAATTATATTTACCGCTTGAATTTTGTATACTTGATCCTTTTAAGAACTTAAAGAAAAAATTGGTTTCTCAGGAGTTTTAAACAAAATTCAAATAATCGAGGTATGAAAGTTTATTATATTTTTGAAATGAAAAGTTCTAAGGGAGGAAAGAGTAATATATATTATAAACATTATAATAATTACAGCAAAAGATACAATAAACTTTATAGACTTCAACATAATATTTCCAGAGACAAAATATAGATACTTTTAAGATATGTAGATCACAAAGAAGTCTTCTTTGTAGGTCAAATTGATTTTTTTATATGTATATATTTGTATCTTAAATGCAAATTTAAGATCTTTAGTTCTTAACTCTGTTTCAAAGTAAAAATATATGTGAATTTTAAGAAATTTTCTGATAAAGTATACTTCTTTTATTTCAAAATTTCAGTTAAAATTCAATTGTTGGTTTTCATACATATGTACTTACTACTTATACAGATGCATATGCTATATAAAAAATAATTTCAATATATACTCAGAATTACGGAAAAAAACGTCACCCCATTTTATACATATATCAAATGAAAATTGTTTTGTAAATCATCATCATTCATCAGAAGAATACACAATTATTAACAAAAGAAAAATATATCTCCATAAAATCAATACATTTTTAAAAAAAAATCAGCGGTTTTAAGAAAAAAAAATTTTATAGCAAAAACTTTATTCCAAGACATAATTTTTATTTAATGACATTCAAAACGATGGGTTCTTGTTTTTGTTTCTATATACAACGGTTTGGTATTTTGATACTATTATATAGTATTCGAAATAAATGAGGCGTGAAAAATAAAATGAATAATATAATAAAATTTCAATGAAGATTAAACGAAAAATAAAGTATCATTCAAATGATCATTGAAAGTTACTTTTAAAATTTTTAAATATTCAAGAATAAAACAAGACTGCCTCATAGAAAATATTTAACGTCTTCGGCAAGGATTCTAGAACGTTTGATTTTCATATTCCATAACTTTATCTCAACATCCATCTAGAAGGCTATCAATATGAAGGGCTAAACCTATATTTGAACTTTATGTTTCAACTTCATTCAATTAAGAAAATAATTTAGTTAATTGAATTAATTTTCTCATTCCATTTTTTCATTCCTTTCACATCAACTCAGTATATATGAACTTAACCCGCATCTTTATTTGTTCTTTTGTTTTTTAATAGCGTTAATTTAAAATGTACATTTAACGTTTAGTAATTATAATTTTTTTAAATACTTTAAATATGTATGTACTTTTGCTTTTTTATTGTGTGTGCGGAAGAGTTCCTCCGGAAAATTTTACTTTTATTATATTATTTAATTTTTAATAGAACAATTATTCAACTTTTATTACGTTTGTGTACTTAAGTATGAAATGTATATAGCATCGAACATAATTTGAAAAAGCGCATAGTAATTCTGTAAATACTGAAAGAAATACAAATTAATTAAAGCAATCGATTATATTTAGTTTCACAAAATATTTAGGTAGGAGAAGTGACATTGAATTTATTTCCAAAGAAAGAAGGTACAACAAGCCCGGAAGAGAGCCAGAATAATCTTAATTAAACTTACACTTGGAAATCCAGCATAAATAATTAGAAGTTAAAGTTAAAAATTAAGAATTTGAAAAGTTATGAGAATAATAGGCTTTTCGTAAAATGTATGTTTACCTATTTGAATTGGAAAATATCTCAAATATTTCCCAGGTGAAATGAAAGCCTATTAAGACACCGATATTGCCCAAATGCATACATTGTATCTTGGTAAATATTTATAATATCAATTCAAGTGCCTGTTAACTAAATTTTTACTTTCAAATTTTCAAATAAAAATTACGATCCAAAAATATCTATAATAAAAAAAAAAGTTAAAAAACTAGAATTATTATTTCATTTATATGGTATTGTATATGTTTGAGGATCATGTTTCAAAAAATCTTTTTATACTATCAATATTATTAATATTAATTTATAATATTCCGTTCATGTATTTTTAACAAAGTTAAAACAAATTTGAACCCTATTTGTTATCTTGGCATCTTATTACTTGTTCAAATTAAATAAAATAACATGTATATTTGGTCATGTATTATACCACACAGTCATATGTTCATACGTATAATCGGAGCGGAATATTCCATTCAATTTAACAGTGTTTAAAGTGGTGACTTCCCTCTAATTTGTTTTGTCATTTCAATGTTGCCTTCCTGACTAAATTATACTAAACTAAAAATGTTTGTAGCTTTGAAAGGAATTGAAATGATTAATTACATTACCATTTTATAGTATATAGAAATTGTATTGTAAATACTGTATTATTTTATTATGTACAACCTTTTTTCAATTTAGATATTTTTTTTTGTTGTGCATTATAATATGTTATTGAAAAACATTATAAAATACATACATAAGTATATGTAATTAATTACTGAAATAGTAAAATTGGCGCTGGTAAATTTAGTTTAATCTTGTCAAATTGATAGTAATAAAAGTAATATAACATCAAATAATGGAAAGTTCAAACAAAAGAAAAATTAATTTAATTTTGATGTATTGTGTAACAATAAATAAGTAAAAGTAATTATTAAAAAATATTATCAATTTTATAAAAGGTTTAAAATTAGAAATGCAATTTTGTTCAGTATCTTATCATGATTTACGAGTAAATTAAAGTTCTCTATCAACAATTTCACGAGCCTTGCAACATTATTAAGTTTTCAGGTTTACAAATGAAAAATGTTTTGTACGCGATTCATATAAATGAAAACTTAATAATGTTGCAAGGCTCGTGAAATTGTTGATAGAGAACTTTAATTTACTCGTAAATCATGATAAGATTGTTATAAAACAATAAAATTTGACATATGCATTTAATACCTGAGTATGTAGTACCTATTAATTTTTGATATTCCCCAATTCTCATTAAGGTATATTTTAGTTAATGCTATTTAATCATTTCGTAACATTACATTGATACATATGTGTATATTTCGACTTTTATTCTTCTACAAAACTTGAGTCGGACATGACTTGATTAAAATGGTTTAGTTAGATTTCGAATATGTCATGCGATTAAAAATAAGCTTTTTATATGTATATATATACGATTTTTCTATATGGTATACGATAGAAAAATCGTATATTTATTATATATTATTATATGAATACTCAACTTTGTTATATTCTAAGCTCTAAGGTGGTATATATTTGTGTATCTTTATGGATATAATTTTGTCTAAATTCATAATACATATGTATTTATAGAAATTAAAATTAAAGTTGGTATTTTCAACTGATAATAATTTTTATTTAATAACATACATGTATACTATTTAAATATTTATTATTATTTAATATTATAGCAAATTAAATGAATATTTAAGTGAAAGTGAAATCATAGAAATAGGATAATTATATATCCTCAAATTACTTTATTTAATTTTTAAATTATCAAAATATTCTAAAATTATGTGAACATAATTAATATGTATATGCAATGTATATATACAATCGACAATGCGGGACATTGTCTGTAACTCATAGAACCATAAAGCGCCAAACGTTTCGGAACATGTTTGACTCATTTTCAAAACTTATTTAAAACAATAATTTTGAAAAAATCCTTGAACAAAAATTAAAATTATCAATTATATAAGTACTTAATATCAACAAAAAAATTATACTTTATTCAAACATATATACATATATAAATATATGTATATATGTTTAAATAAGTATGAATGTATGCTTCTTATAATACTACGGTTATTTTTACTATTAAACCGGGAACACATTATACTAATTGCATAAGGTCGCTAATTAGTCTTCGATACCGTGATATTTGTTTTGATGTTTTCGATGTTTCAGTAAATTTTACTATTATTGGGTTTTCATTCTTACTTTCTTCAGCAAAAGAGTGGAAATTAGGATTGGAGATTAGGATTGCATTCAGTCAAACGTTATAGTTTTTGCCGAAACTATAAGAAATGTCAAACTTCAAAATTAATTAAACTAAAACATACACCAGAAATGGATACAATTTCATTAATTAATGTTTAAATATAAAATAAATCGATGTTTATCGAGTTATACTGGTGTAACTTTCCGACAGCGTTGTGTTACCAAGGCAACTGCGATTCATGTGAGGTTGCCAAGGTGTTTTTCTATTTTTGTTTGACAATATCGCATCAAGACGAATTTATATTATTTGGCTTTGGGTGTTTTTGTTAATGTTTGAAAAAGTTTTAAAAAATATGTCGAAAGAAGGGTAAATTATATAAAGTTAAACCATTAGTCTTAATATTGTAAATAATTAGTCCGAATCACTCAGTATTTAATTTAAAAACCATTTAAATTTTACCGTTTTTATTGGACTAAAAAAGAATGAGCTATGCGATATTTTAAAAGAAAATTGCTATGAAATAATGTTCGATTGCGTTTTATTAGTCTAGACTGTCAAACAATTAATAACACTTTAATCATTTTGAAAATTAATCATATGTTTTTTTATTAATATATTCACTAAATAGTTCTATCTTTTTCTATTTCTCCAAGCATCAAAAACTTATTCAAATTCATTCAAACAACTAGTTCACCTATATTACAATGAATCTTGATCGCATATTAAATATTTAAAAATTGTTATATTTAAACTAAACTAATTAACGATTCTTCACAAATAATTGTAATACCAGCTAAGCTTGGTCTCTACTGAACAAAATAGTTAGCATAGCTTATTTTACATCGCACTATTTAGATGTAAATAAAGCATTAGCGAAAGCGATTCCCGAAAATTGTCTGGTGTCACATGATTTCGTAAATTATCTCTTGGTTTTATAATCAACTTTGTTAATAATTGTGTGATTAATTACCATTGCAGGGTCGATGAAAATATTTGTTTGACACTTTTTATATTTGAATCTTTTATCAATTTTTTCCCCTATGCAATATTTCTTTTGTTATTTTTTCCTCATTCACCAGTTTGATTAAAGGTTTTTTTAAAACAGTCATCATGGGCCAAATGTTTATTTTCCTCATTTTTGATATATTGAAAACGCCCTTCGTTGAGAGTATACATGTAGATCTTAATTGTCAAGTTTTGTTTCTATGTATTATTATGAGCATTTATTGCTATTTTTATTGCATAGTTTCTAGATTGTGTTCTCATATACGCACCTTTGATTATCAAATTTAAAGTGCGTTTTGTTAGTATTTCAATAAATATGAGATAAATAATGTATGTAATTACGGAAAATGTTGAGCAATACTGTGTACAAATGTTTGAGTTTTCTGTATCTCAAAAACAAATACGCCTACACTCTAAATTTGATTATTTAAATTAGTAATTAAAATAAAAATAAAATATTTAAAATTAAACATCCATATGTGTTTTCTTTGAAAACAAAATGTTTTTTTATTTCATCAAATTCATCAAGAAGAGAGAAGCTCTTCTTTTTTTAAAGTCATGAAATCTATAGGTATATCGTATATATGTAATATGTATATTTCTAAATATATACACATATTTATCTAATAATATGAACTCAATTATATATAATTCATTGCTATAGCATAAAAACAATTTTGATAAATTTTGATGATAAAATAACATTTTTCGTCATACTTCATTTCCTTTGTTATGTTTATTTTTTGTTTTCATATGTAAACATAAATACCATCTACCGGCGTTTGTTTTGTCAACAAAAAAAGTTAATTTGTTTAAAAAAAGGGTCCAGAACTTGATTACATCATTTTGTGTTCGTTAAATGTATGTGTTTATTTCCATTCTATCCATTATTACTTGTCATTTAAGTTTCTTATATATAATATGTATTGTATTATATTTTTTATAGCCCATCATAGATAGAAGCATGAAATTGGCTTGAATTTTGTTATTTGAGCAAAATTCTGTGGTGATTTTTCTAAATGAAAATTTTAAGAATGAGACAATTTTTTTTATCCTAAGATAATTTTAGTGCAAATAATATTTCATAATATAGTATAATATATATATAGTAACCAACTGTGGTTAAAAAAACCTTTATTTAATGGGATATGTAATCGAAATTAAAATAAGTTATTTTTTTTTACATTGAAATTCGCTAAAGAAATACACATTTAAGTTATCCACGTTATAAGATCAATCTGGTATATATTTTATATAATAAATGGCGCACATTATTGTGAATAATTTTCTGTTATATAATAAATAAATAAATAATAAATAAATATGTTAAACAAGAAAAATATGTGTTCTTCAAATAAATTTTAATTAATAATTAATATAATAATATATATTAATACTATTAATACTATTAATAAATTATTAACTAAATAATTTTATCAATATACGCGCAGTGTCTCTTAAAGTACAGAGATAAGAAATCAAAATATTCTAAGTGTATTTTTAACAGTTGTACTAGAAAACAATCTTAAGCACTAGTCAAAATATACAGTCATTTTATATCCCTTTATGTATTTATATGTATGTATTTTATATAAATATATATGTATTGTATTGTATTGTATTCATATTACATTGCATGTTTAGCTTACTGAAGTCGTATTAAATTCATATTAGATTAAATTATTAAAATCATAAAACGTGCTTCACCCACCTCTTCCGTTAGTCATTCTTTATTTTTAATTGCTGTCTAATTTATTGTAGTCATCCGAATAATGTTTTTAGTGTAAAACACAAATGGAGTTAATTACAATATTTTCCACTTATTCTCTCTTGGTTTTATGCTTGCCCTCAAATGACGCCTGATTAACATATGTGTACTGTTTGAACATGTTCAAGTTTAAAGCTTACAATTACTTACAGTCCCCCAATATTTAAAGAAACACTGGAAAACGTGTAAATGAAATTATAAATTGTTATACAACTCCAACTTATGATATTTTGTGAAAAAAAATAAGACGAAAGATATTTTCTTGTTCAACATAAAAATGCTTTTTTGGAGAAACTTTTTTATTCAATTTAATGTAAAATTTTGTTTCCGCTGTTTATTGAATATTTGATGTTAATTGGAGTAGAATATGAATATCCAATGTATTTTTGATTCACTATGGACACAAAAAACGAAATTGCTTATAAAGCTAGTGTAGAAAGTCATTAATGACATTAAAAAATTATCGATTGATTTTAACACATTAAAAACTATATATTTTTAAAATTATGATTATACTGATAGTGCGTTGAAATTTTGTTATATTTTTTTTTAAATAATATATTGTGGAAAATGTGTGTAGTTTCTTGGGTAATTGTAATTATATTTTTTTCCTTGTGTAAGCAAGAAAAAAATTATTATTATTGAAAGGTTTACGGCCCTATGGACATTGGAATACGACTGCCAATAATAAAAGATTTTATTTAATAACTATAACCTTAATGTATATACAAAATTCAATGTTTGAGCAGTATATACATTGTTTTCCGTATTTCAATTTTGATTCAAATAAAACACTACATATTTCAGAATAAATTTTCAACTATTTTGAATTTATTTATTATTATTTTTCCATTATTTAAAATGAATATTATTTAGTTCAATTTGATGTTTTTTTGAAAATGTTTTTTTATATTGTTATATTTTATACCAATTAAATAGACAATGTTGCTGACCTTATCAAATATTCAGAAAATATTTGTTGTTCCAACACAATCTAAGCAAAAATTGGTAATTTACCGTCTATTGTTGGTCGTCCAATAATTCGTTTTTTTAAACATAAAAACAACTTTTATAAATTAGATTTGGTCACAGATGAATCCAGTAATACAAAGAAAATTTATGTTACACCAATGGAACAAGTACATGAATTAGAGGGAAACAGTTTATTACACTAAAACTTTCGAATATCTTCTTTCGTTCACGGGCTATAAGATCAATTGGCGGTATTCCTGCTATGATCAAAACTGCTGATTCCGACACAGTTCGATAGGAGCTCACTACTCTTAGTGCACCTCTTCTTTGTACTGATGCTATCTGCTTCCTATATTTTTCAATTTTAAGCGCGTTAGCCCATATCTCGCAGCCGTACAGTATTACAGCATGTGTAATTGACATTAACAGCTTCCTTTTGCTAGGTAAAGGGCCACCCACGTTCGCCATGAGTCTACTGAGTGATGTCGTCATCTTAGCAGCTTTCTCTGCTGCATACTTAATTTGCATCCAGTATGTCAACTTTGTATCTAGGTGCATACCCAGATATTTCACCGCCCCTTTGCTGACAATGGTTTCTGTTCCTACACGCATCTCTAATATTGTTGGTATCTGTTTCTTGGTAAGTAGAATGATCTCCGTTTTATGCGTCGCCAAACTTAGGCCATGTGATGTTAACCAAGAGGTTGTCCGAAGCATGACCTGATTAAGTCTCCTTTGGGCTACTTCGGTGTTTCGCCCGACTATAACAGCAGCAATGTCATCTGCATATCCTACCAGGAAGACGTCGTCTGGCATCTCCATACGCAAGATACCATCATAACATATGTTCCATAGATCTGGTCCTAATATTGAGCCTTGGGCTGCTCCTGACGTAATTTTTTTTCGGCGGGTACCATTCGTTGTATCGTACTCCAGTTCTCGTTCACTCAGATAACTTCTGATCATTTTTTGGAGATAATTTGGTACATGGAAGATGTTCTTCAATGCGTCCAATATGTCTGCCCATTTTGCTGAATTGAAAGCGTTCCTAATATCAAGCGTCGCCAGCAGTACAATTTTTCTAGAATGATGATTTCCATGTTGTGCCTCGTGAACGGCTTTCACGACTTCTTCAATAGCACCTAAAGTGGATCTACCTGTTCTGAATCCGTGTTGTTTATCGGATAATCCTCCAGAATTTTTTATCTCTGTCGCTAGTCGGGGTTTCAGCAATTTTTCTAGCAGTTTTCCCGCTGTGTCTAACATGCATAATGGCCTGTATGCTTTACCCTTACTGATCAACACCAAGCGCTGGATCTTCCATATCTTGGGAAAAACACCTTCTATCAGGCAGCAATTGTAGAGTTGAAGCAGTTGTTCTGGACAAGACTTTACGATTTCCTTTAATGCTTCCACGGGAACTCCGTCAGGGCCTGGTGCTTTTCCATTTTTCATTGTTCTGGCTGCTTGCAGTAGTTCCTCCTCGCTGAATAATGCTATATTATCTTCGAGTACACCGTGCATCTCGGCTGGTATTGTCTTATGCGTCGGGAATAGTGAATCAACTATTTTTGCCATTTTTAATGGTTCCATGATCGGGTTTGCGACTTGGGCCCCAAGTTTCCGCATGACTATCTTGTATCCCAGTCCCCATGGGTCGTTGTCCACTTCTCGCCTGAGCTGTTTCCAGTTCTTTCGCTTGCTCTTGCGGATGCAGTCTTTGAGGGTCTTCTTAGCTCTTTTATACTCCTCTACCTCAGTATCTCCTGCATTGATCCTTCTCAATCTTGTGGCTCTTCTCCTGCAATGCAGGCATTTCCTGGGGAGTTCTGCTATTTCCTCGGTCCACCAATGGACTGGTACTCTGTTTCCCCGTATATTTTTTTTCTTTGGCATCGAGGCTTTACAAGCATTAGTGATAAGTTGTAGAGTTTCTTTAGCCAATGTGTTGGGATCTTCACTTCGGATTTGGCCTGCAGCTACCCCTTTCTTAAATACTGAAGTGAGGGTCTCCACATTCAGCTTTTTCGTATTCCATCTAAGTGCGTGTTTGCAACGGTTAGCGGTTATTAGAGCATTTCCCTGCAGCCTGAAAGTGATATATTGGTGGTCGCTGCCAGTATATTCCTCTCTCACTTTCCAATCTGTCAACTTCCGAGTTATTGATTTAGATGCCAGGGTGATATCTGGGATCGTTCCTTCACAGCCGGCTCGTCGAAATGTCGGTGTGTCGCCTCTATTTATTACATTTAGGTCTAACCTGGCTGCCCCATTCCATAGCTTTAGCGTTGAAATCTCCGCCGACTACGCATGGTCCTTCAATTTGTCTCAGCGCATCTTCTAGTTCGTCCATCTTGTCCTGGAAATTTTGAATGCAATCGGTTAATTAGCAGCTCACGAAATTTATTTTCGCACATCGCACCCATACGAATCCTCTTCCTGCCCCATACTTTTCCACAGGAGTTTTTTTCAAGTTGGGAACCCATATGTCGAGGTCATCGGTGTACCACCCTGGCCCAGTCCTACTACTATACTGCTCACTAATTAACATCAGGTCGATCTGGAGTTCTAATATAAGTTGCGATAGTAGATCATCCGCTGTTCTACTTCTGTGGAGATTCCCTTGAAGGACCTTTATCATTTTGAGTTGCTGTTCTTCTTACTCTCCAAAGCTTTTCTATAGATCGTACATACCCTCGACCCAGGGATATGATCTGTCTTGGGGTATTTGCCTGTACAGAGGATGCAATTTGGCACAGCGGTACAATTTATCTTCTTGTAGCCTGTTTCTCCACATTGATAGCAGATACCACTCCTATCAGGCCCTGGGCAGTTTGTTTTTTTGTGACCATAGCCAAGACATTTGAAGCAGCGTTCTACTGTCGTGCCACGTCGTATTCTACAGTTTACCCATCCGATTTTAATGTGATGGCATGCCAATAGCTTCTTTGCGCCTTGTCCATCGATCTGAACAAAAGCCATCTTCTGTTCTCAGCTGTTGGTTTTAGTAAGGTTTACCTTAAATTCCCCAGAAAAATTATTGGTGACTTTTATAACAGCATCTTCGATCTCCTCCGCAGTTGTAAGGCTGTCCAGGTCTCGTATTTCTATGAGTGTCTTTGTTTCTAAGTAGGATATAGTGGCAGTTGTTCCTACTATACTTTTCAAATTATCGCGGAAAGTGTCCTTGCTTTTGCTACCTTCTTTTATTTCAAGTAAGATGTCCCCCGCTTTAGTTTTGCGGATGCCACTTATCACTGTCTCGGTATCTTCTGGTTTTGCTTTTGTCCTTATTTCTTTTAGGATATCCGCAAAAGATTGGCCTTGTGCTGGCCTTATAATTAGCGCCTCAGGGCGTGGTTTTGTACTCCTATTTTGTCGTTTCCGTACTGCATTACCTTTTACAAGTTCAGTGTTACCGTTGTTAATGTTATTTCTTTGGTTTCCTCCTTGTTTGCGATTTTTTCTTGCTTGGACCATAATCCACTCACTGGGGGATACCATTGCCTTTTCTTTTAACTTTTTTCCATCTTTTTGCTCTGTTGGAGTGGAAGCAGGTCTCTTTTGGCTGCTAGTGGGCGTTGATTCCTGTTCGGGCTTACCAATAGATGTACGTCGTTTTATTTTAATTCTTGTTGATGTACTCTGTGTAGGTATTGCTTCTTGTTTTTCTGTCTCGGCAGTTTCCCATATATTTCTATAATTTATGATGACATCAATAGTCTGCTCGAGTTCGATGATACCTTTTTTGATGTCCATACTAATATTCTTCTGCCTGTTGGTGGTGACCTTCATTCTGTCGATGATGTTCTTTAATTTAGAGAATTCATTCTGTTCGTTTCTCTTCATCTTCAGAATGAAGCTCATTCTTGGGGATTGGTGTTGGTTCATTATTTCTTCGTTCTCCGTTATTTGTTTTACGTTTTCTATTTCTCTTTCTGGATCTTCTGTCATCATATATATATATATTTTTGTTTTTCCGGGTTTTCTGTGCTGGGATATTCTTCAGTGTTGGTCTGAGTTGTGTTCTCTATTGGTGGAGTTCTGTCGATCCTTGATCTCCGACCAAAAGGGTTTTCTTCTGTAGTGCTACTTGTAGTATTTGATTCCAATCTAGCCAAGTAATCCATTAGATTAGAATTGCGGTCGCTTGATCTCGACGCCCCGGGGCCCGCTTGCTCACCCCTGTCGGCCGCCGGTACTGGGTTTCCGAATCCCTGCACCGTAATGATATTTCGATTATACGAATTACTCATGCTAAGTTTATTGTTCTGGGTTCTCCTCCCATATCCTGTAAGGCAAGGAAATACCCTTTCCCATTCGGGTTACTACAGCCGCCTAATATAGGTCAGACGCTGACCAGGGAGCTGCTCAGTCTGAGTCAAACGCTTCTGGATTTATGATGTGTTTGGTCACCTGCCCGATATATCTATCGATCCAAAAGTTAAAGAATATAAAAAAGAAAGAGAAGAATAAATTAATATTACAAGAACAGAAAACAATTTTACTATTTAACTAAGCACAATTTAAATCAAATAAATAAGCCTAATGACATAATGCGGATCTCAGTTTATAATAGTAACTTTAAATAACATGAATGTAACAAATTAAAATTATTAAATTCAGCACGTAGTTACCACAATATTATAAAATACGTACAATTATTTAAGTGCGAGAATAATAATAATAATCGCAAAAATAATCCGTTGATTGTTAAAAATATATGTTTAAAACGAATTGTCTTAAATTTAATCCATTATTCTCATGCCAATCAACCCCCAAATCCATTCCTTCAAGTACAATATGGTGAATATTTATCGGGGTCTCATTATAGAGTTGGAAGTGGTTATGGATTTTACAGCTATGCTGGCAATGATTACCTACAAGTGTACGTATGATACCTAATAAATTACACTTTGGATTTACGTTTTAAATTAAGTTTTCCTCGAATATAGATAGAAAATTTTAAACTGAAATTTATATGATTTTTTACCGGTTAATAATTTAATTATATATATTATTTATATTTATATTATATATTTGAATAAAAATTTAAAATCAATTAAAGAATTATTAAAAATTATTATGTAAATGTATATCTTATATTTAATTAAAAAATTAAAAATGTTTCCAGAAGTTTTAAGTTTTATACTAACAAAAATTTCCATATTTTAAAAAAATATATGTATTTATTTATAATTTAATCAAATTTAAGAAAATAATTTAATAATTAATATTAATTTTGAGAAACTGTTAAACTACTTAATTAAATATATAATTAATAAATAAATATATTTAGTATTAGAAGTCCTGAAGATGAGAACATAGTTCTCGGAAAGTACTTAGACATTCAATAAATGCTGTGAAACAAAAAGGTGTTGTTTTAATTTTATGACTCTACACATTATATATGAGTATTGTACATTTAATTGATATGTACATTCATGTTTAATATTTTATTAATTATTTTGATTTCTTTCAAGGTTCAAAAAAATTTTGTGCATAATATAATATATTTAGAAAGTTGATAAGTAATTTTGAAAAAAAAACACTTAAAAATAACGTAAATTTACGCATGATGTTCATAAAAAATAAACACACCTAAAAGTAGATTGGTTTTTAATTAATTTTAGTTCCCTAGAAGATCATAGGTGGCGGACTTTTAAGGTTTTTTAAAAAATATTTTTTGCTTTTTGAGCAAAATACGATATGTATATTAATCAAAATCATTATATTTTTATTAATAAATAACGGATCGATAAAGCTCTAACTATATTGGCATGACTTGACAGTTTCAAATTTTTATGATAATCTCTGAAAAAAAAAATTGAAGATGTGTTCGGAAAGTTTGATTTTTATAAAAAGTTTTCAATAATTAAACATAATATGATCATCTATAATTAGTTGTAGTGCTGGTTTTTTATAATTATAAAATGCCAAGATTTAATATTTAAATAAAATAGTCAAATTTTTTAAAAAAAATTGCATAGATTTTTACGTCTTCTGATGAAATATTTTATTTATATCTTCCATCTCTATTTTTTAACAAAAACTTTATAAATCAAATCATAACCAAGAAATCAAAATTTGATAGTTACAATTGTCATTTTACGTTACATATGTATATAGTATATACATATATAATTATATAGAGTCTACTAAATCTATGATTTTTATCTTATTTTAGGTTTAATATCGATTACAACATATCGTATTATATATATTCGATACAGTATACTGTAGGAGATACCATAATTAATATACTGAAATATAACCTGATTTTACATATCTGAATTAGGTATTGAATGGAATTAACGATATACATATCTCAATTAGACATTTCTAGAATCCAGGAAAACTATTTTTATTTTTATTGAGTGAAAACACTTTTAGTTTAAAAGACATTTATCCAACATTTGTATGATTCTTACTTTCCTATCAGTCAATTCGTATTGTATATTTGTTAAATTTAAATAGTTGTCTAAGCCAAATAAATAAAATTCAATCAAATTAAATGATTCTGCCTTAAATTAAAATATATTTTTCTAGTGACCAAAATTATAAATATATAATAAAAATTTATCAATTTTTGAGGGCTTTTATCAGGTTTTGAGGTTTAAACTTTTTTTCTTGGAATCAGATATGTATGTATATTTGCTTTTAAATTTATTGTTAGTTAGTTATTTTATTAGCAAAAATTTTCATTAGTCTCATTGTTTGGCAAATGTTTTGTACATGTAAATAAACATATAAATTTAATATTGCATAGATTTTAATCAAATATAAAACTATTGTTGTGTATAAAAATTTTTAAAAATATTATTTTTTTTAATATTTTTTTCTTAAAAAAAAAGAAATATTAAATTTTTTTTATCCAGCAAAATCATAATACTAGGTTTGTGATTATATTTTTCGTAATAGTGGCGGAAAAAACTGTGGATGTCATAAAAAATCAATGACTTATTAAAAAACTACAACTAAATTTAATAATATAATAATATTTATTTAAGTTTAAATAATTTTTGGCATAATAAATATTGAAAATATCAATAATTATGCATTGAAAACAGGCTTTTATTTACAGATCAGCTTTGGATGATAGACTAATTACTAAGAAAAGTAAGAAGAAAATTGTATAAGAAATAAAAAATTAAAATTATATTAATTCACCATTCCACTTAACCGGTCTTGACCAGTTTCGATTTTACTGATTTAATAATTTTATATAGAAATATTTTAGAATTTATAACTTGATCTAAAAGAATTATTTAATAAGATTTTACAGTTTTGTTATTATAATATGTGTGTTTAATAATTCTTTGTAATACATATTATTGTTTCTCATTTATTTCAAAATATGCACTGCTAGATTTTAAACATTTTTGTGTTTAAGAATCATATTTAAATACATTTGCCGCTTGTGTTTGCATGGTCTTATTTGTTGTATAGTTATTTATTTTTATATTGAGTGAAACACATAAATAAATTGTTCAAATGGATGCCAATTCAGAGAAACTATAATAATAAATATATTAAATAATTATAACAATCTGTAGTACAGATTATACACGTAATTCATCCGTCGGTAAATACGAAATTTATATATTTTTAATAAAGTAAAAAACTACATTAAAAAATCATATACGAATACCAAAAATAACGGAGATGTTGTTTTGCGTTACCGCTAATTTGTCAAAAAAATATTTCAAAAGAGCTACCTGGCAGATCATCATGCGCATACACATATTATTGTATGACATTTTACAACTTAATTTTCACAACAACTTATATGAGTTTTTTTATGTTTTTTTAGCATTAAAAAAAGAATAATTTCTTTCCTTTTAGATTTACATTTATTTTGATTAAAATCACACGAGATTATGCTTCCATTCAGTCTAAGGTCACAAAATAAAATCTTTTAAAACAAACTCATAACAACATAGGAACAGTAAAATTTATTAGACTTGGCCTATATTATAATTGTTGTTTTAACAAAGACAATTTGTCGAATTATCTTAAATTAAATCGAACCTACCTACTGTCTACAAAGGCAATCACATTCATAAAAATTATATATTTAATATTTATAGTAAGAAGAGATTAAAACCAAATTAGAGTGGAAGAATTAAAATATTTGGATGTTATTGTATTTACTAACATTGACTAACAATAAAATTTTAACTATGTATGAACCTATTTAAACTTTTACAATATCAATTAAGATTTAAATATTTGATATAATTAATCGATATTAATATTAATCATTCTATTTGTCCAAAGTTAATAATATTATAAAGCTTCTTATTAAGTATACAACTTTTCCATTTATACAATACTATCGATCCCTCCTCAGTCTACATTTTTTTTGGTCAATAAAAATTACATAATTATATAAATAATATTATTAAAAAAATAACAACAAATTATTTAATTTTATTCGCTCGAGTAATATAACAAACTCAGGAAGCAACGGTCAATTTCTTCTTAATTACAAATCTTGGAACACAAGTATTAATTTTTCTATATTAATGTCATGCTTTTCGGTTAATGTAGAAATTTAATAAAACAATTTATCAGAGATTTTTTAATAAATATAGGAAGAAAATTATAATAATAATTTCCATAAATAAACTTTAAAAGTAACATATTTTGTCGCCCCGCCCAATGCATAAGTTTGTTTCAAAAGTTTGTTTTTCTATATCAATCGAGTTTGGTGTCTATAATTTTTGTCTTCTACTCTGTGCCATATGATACCCCAATCTGAATATTATTATTATTGTTATTACTAAAAGATAAAGTTTCACATTGCATAACAAGAAAATTAGAAGGAAAGGAAAAGTCGTTGAAAAAATTCTTGGTGTGATCCTAAAACCACAAAAAGACTAAAACAACAGTAAACAAATCATTTTGTCATGATCATAAAAATAATTTAAATTGCGTCTTTTGTAACTAATTTAGAGAATCTATACATTTGGCAGTTATAATATTTAGTTTTATTAGCCTGAGACGCGTAAATGAATAAATTCGGCATATATAGTTTATAAGTTTGGATATAATATTATTAAATTTTTTACATCAATTTCAGGCTTTTCGTTCTATGCAACAAATCATAGGTTGTACAAAGTTAGATGCCGGAACACTATTTTATTATACTATACTAGGTGTTTTCTTTTGGTTCTATATATAGCATAAAGTATAAATTCTTCATCAAAAAGACTATCGTTATTCTCGCTACTATACCTTTTGAATTGAGATTGTATATAATATACAGCACTATTAGTTAAATGTTCTCCACTAGCATTAATGAATTTTGATAGACTTTTGTTTTTTTTACGTCAAAACTGTATTTGAGTATAATAAAACGGAAAAGCGGTAAGTTATTTGTTCTATAAAAAATATAATTAACGAAACAGAATTAATGACAATACGATGTCTGGATAAATGGTGTGAAGTTGCTGAGTGTTCACTTTTTAATACTTTATGCTATATAGAACTGCCAAAAGAAAATACCTACTATAATAGTTGTATTTTATTGGGTAACGCTAGATCGTGATGAACGAACACGTTACAACTTCACACCGGTTTGCGATAAAACAACATTTATCCAGTATACAGTATACAGAACTACCACAAAATCAAATTCTAATTAAAAAGAAAAAAAACTGCTCAATACTAAACCGAAATTAAAATCATAAAATATATTACAAATTATTACAACTACTAATCAAAATTAAAGTATTCTGTAAGTAGAACTTTGTATTAGCAGGTGTACATCGCGGGCTAAATAGTCTTTTTATCTCTGCATAAAAAATTAAAAAAACTAGCCAAAAAAATTTGGCTAACATTAACAATGTAAAACTCCCATTTGCAGTTTTTTACTACTTTGCATATAGTATGTATAATAGATAGTGATAGATAATTTAAACATATTATCGTGTGTTATATCCTCTGCCAGGATCATTTAAGACACGGGATCTATATATATTATAATGTCACGCTGAGTTTAGAACCAGGAACTTTATTGATGAGAATCGGGCTCGCATATATGCAATGGTATGCTGTATAAGTTTAATAATAATTAAAATAGGGTTTAATAATTATAATTGAATGCTATTAATAATTTTTTGAGCTTGGAATTCATACAAAAAAGTTATTTGAATAAATATGAGGTGACTAAGAGTACTACCTTCAATTGTAAATGCATATACAATAATAAATATTATAAGTATATAATATATTATTAATAAATAATAATTTAGAGCTTAAATAGAACTACAAATATGGTTCAACATGCACTAATGAATTTTGAATGAAAGTTTTGAATAAATAAATTAACAAGACTAAAAACAACAATTTTTTTAAATATTTTTTTCATTAAATTTTTTTTCATGTAAACTTGATGAAACCAACAACAAAAATATAAATAAAACCACCATCAATTATAAATTAATCGCAATTATTTAGTTTGTTGTGCGGTTAGGAAGTTGATTTTAATTCGCGCTTATAAAAACAATAATTTCTTTTGTTTTCGATTGAGTAGGTACCTTCCTAAATAGAATAAAAATCTGTCAAAATTCAATTTACATTAAAGATTAAACAATGAAACCAATAAAATATAAAAAAAAATAAACGCTTACAAAAAAAACAAAAGAACAAACTTTCTTAATAAATAAAATGCACTGCATCGTTTCTATCTAAAGACACATTTTTATCAATAGACACACACAAAGATAAAATAACACAAAAAATCACTTTTGTCTCGAAAATAATATTTTTTTATGCATTTTTTTGGCAAAAATATTTGTATATTTTAAATAAAGAATAATAAAGTGAAATCGTTTGTAGAATTTTAAATTATATTATTTTAAAACGATCAGTCAAAAGTTGAACTAAAAATAAATACAATATTTGAAAGCCGAAACAAATTATGCGAAACATTTATTGTCATTATATATAATAAGCATAAATTGCTATGAAAATAACATCAAGAACAAAAACTAATAATCGAAAACTTTTAAATAAACGAATTTTATAATAAAACATAAAAAAAACTTTTAGTGTAAAATGGAAATTATTATTATTTAAATTTCAATTCTTTTCTTTTCGATTTTAAAAAGTAAAATTTTCTATAGAAGAAATTTTAAATTGAAAGATGATGTTGATAACAGTAAAAGCAAGGTTTTGATTTCAAACATCATTGAGCAGGCACACAAGTCAAGTCAACTTAGTGTCGTTTTTAACTATACAGTTAATTAACTTGTTCGATTATCTTTATCTTAAATAGAGAAAAATATCCTATAGGGGTTCAACATATTTGGAGTGATAGAGTATTGTTTCAAGAAAAAAAAGTTCTTGATAGTGATTATAATAATTTAAAGAAGAAAACAAAATTAGTTATCGTAATATTTTTAAATAATTCAAAACAACCTTATGAGGAAATGGCATCAAGTCTTTCAGAAGAAAATATTGATAAAATCCAGTTAACAGACTGGACAATTTGCAATGAAGTAACGGATATTATTATACAAGTTCATGTTACTATAATTATACACTTTCGTTATACAATTGATTAATGAAAATCAATCTTTATAAAAGCAAATTTTGTATAATATTTTATTTTTTTGTTAGTTGTCGTAATAATAACTCACAACTTCCTAATATGATAAATAAGCATAATTTTTTTAAAAATAAAAGAAAACGCTTTCAAAATCTTTAATCCATTTTTGTCGTTTCTTTGAAATTTATGTCTAAATTCCTTGAAAATCTTCACAAAACTTTCATCATCAAACTCAAACCACGAAATTCATCATCAACACTGTTTTTGCCATCATCATCATTTTCGTATTTTAAACTCATATCAGTGTATCTATAATAAAAGAAAAAATTCAATAACAATAATTAAATTAAAATAATATTGAAGAAATATAAAAAGTAGTAACATTTTCATTCGCACGTTAATGAACTTGCATTGTTTAAATACCATGAAATATTATAAGTATGAAATAAATTTGACCATAAAAAGAATAAAATTCGATATTTCTAAAAAAATATAAATCTTGATTGTTATATTAAATGTATAGTGTAAATTTCAAATTCTAAAATTTATATATTTATTATGTATAATTTCTCCAAAAACAATAAATTCACCAAAAAATATTGATTAAATTACGAATTGGGTTAATCTCTATAGATTGTTGAATATAATATAAATAAATATCCGCATAAATTATATATAATATATATATATACATATATACATATATATATACATATATACATATATATATACATATATACATATATATATACATATATACATATAAAAAACAGAAATTCGTATGTTGGTTTGTTATCGTTTACTTTATACATAATAGTTATTTTCGATTAATTACTTTAATTGATTAAGTTTGAACATTTCAACGAAACCGAATATATTGCCATACTACATTTTATAATTTCTAAATATTAGAAGATACTATGAATAAATTTTTATTCAACTAGTTTATACACTAAAACTGGCGAAATGTCTTCAAGTCTGAAGATTAAAAGCATTTTACTGAATGATTTCCATTTACAGGTTCCATTGAGTGCAAAAGTGAACAAAAGTTCACTGTACAAATATTAAAAACTATGCATCTAACTATTTCACTTATATTTATTTTATCTCTTTCTAAGCACAAAACAAAGCAAATACCATAATAATTATAGTATGAAAACCAAACTGCAAGAGTTTCTGCGGTGCGGGGTCTGGAGTCGAATTCGAATCTCAAAAGAAAATTCTGCAGTTCTGTTATATTTCAGTTACTGTTGATCATTCAAATGTTACGGACGTGGTTTCATTTATTTGTTGTGTTTATTATTTGTATTTCTTATTTAAATTTCTATTAATTTAATTTCTTAAAAGTGATATTTCTATACGGGTTAATTTTTGGTGGTTTTTGGTGATGTGATTTAAAATGCACAAAATGAGAATAAATCATTTTTTATTTTTGTGAAAAGAATTAATATATAATAATATTGATATCCAGAACAAATAAATATTATCTTCCATGTGGATTAATAATAATTTCTAATTAAGTATGTGTAAATAATACTTATCAAATGTATTATAAAATAGCAGAGCCAATTAAAATTTAAAATGGATTTCAAACGGATTATATTCTGTCTATGGATTATTAGTTTAAATATTATATTTTTTAGTCAAGGTATGTAGTATTTTCAACGAAATAAAATAATAATAAATTAAAATTAGGAAAATATCCCATTAAATATTTTTCCATCTTTATATTTGGGATCTGCCTAATTAAATATGAAAACTTTAATTCTTGAATTTATATTCAAAACGATGGGCATTGTGTTTCAATTCAAAAGGAGAAAAACAAACTTTGTAATAAATCTTTGGATTCAATTTTGTTTTTAGTGAGTGAGGTTTATTTGAAAAGAGGTTTATGTTTCAATTCTGGTAGATTGGATACTGCGGCCTATTTCTTTAGTCTTAATGTTATAAGAAGTGTTCCTAAAGTTAAATCTAAAATTCAATTCCGTTATTGTGTATATTTTTTTTGCGTCACAATTTAACTTCTTATGTTTTAGAATTTAGATTAACTATATTTATATAATAGAATATATTCAAAAACTATTTACAATATACGGATTTAAACTTTGACGTTATTAAAATAACGTATTACAGAGTAATCTTTTAATTAATTAAAACTAATATTTTTCTTTTATTTTGAAGTTACAAACTTTAAAGGATAAGGTGAAATTGAATCATATTATTTTGTCTATATACTATATTTTAGATCCAAGAATAATAAAAAAATAATTAAACATAAATATATTCGACATAATATGAATACATTTGTTGTTAAATTTTGTCAAGCTTAAACTAATAACAAAGAGGTTTGCAAACAAAAATCCTATTTAATTAAAAATATTTTAATCAACGGATTTGTCTACTCTTATATTATAATTTTCATAATCAATAACATGTAAAATTTAATTCAGAGTAGTTTCTATAAAAATAAATTTCACATAAATTTCAATTAATCAACGTAAAATGCCGCCTCAAAGGAATTCATTTATTTATTAAATATAAAGACCTAATTATCAAATGAAAATGAAAAAATAAGAAAGTTTTATTCATCAAAAATCGTCAATTTTATTTAAAGTTTAAAATTTTTGTGAATTTAAAAAAATTATCATGACAAATAAACAAAAATCCATTAACAAAAAACTATCTATAAAAGTGAAAATGTGGAACAAAACAATATTTTTGAAAATATAAAAATAAAAATTTCTATAAAAATTAGTATTTTAATTTTAATTCAATAAAGTCAATTATTAAAATAGCCAATCAAACCATATTTTTACTATTGATAATGACACCATTGATAAAACTATATAGAAATCAGTTTTATTTCAAACATTTTTTTAATTAGAAAGCTCTTCAAATTATGATCTAGTGACAATTTTATGATTATTTAAACTTAATTATTATTGTCTTAACCATCAGTTTAAAAACAGAAGTTGACTTGACAAACAAATATTTTTAAACTATAATTGCAATTTCATATTATGATTTACTACTAATATAGAAAAAAATCAACATGTAAATATAACTTTTTAACTCCACTTCTTTTGATCAACGTAAAGATGATCTAGAAAGTAAATTATTTATATTATCTAAATAATTATAAAATGTTTAATTTTATTTCTTATTTTTTTAAATTTACCATGTCATTGAATAGCAATGTTAATTATTTAGTATATTCTATACATTCTTTTAAAATGTCTTACCTCTATGAAATATATTATAGTTTGTCAAAAGTTGAAATTAAAGCCTGAAATTATGTTTATAAGAAATCGTTAAAGTAGTAACCTATAACGAAAAATGATTATGTTAATTCCAAATTCATATAACTTTAATTTTGACGAAGCACAAAAATTAATAATATTAAGAAACAATATGTAAAACCTCTCATGTTTTGAGGTCTATAATTTAGCTAAAATGTGCTGTACCAGTTATTTTGCCTTCTTCAATTTATTATATTTATTCTATCGACGATCGAATCCATTTTATATAATACAATTGAATTTTTTTCCAGTAGAATGATTTAGTTAGAAAGAAAAAATGTGAAAGAAAATATATTCTAATTTTGACATCAGATGACGACTTGAGTTCATTATGCTACGAGGTTGGGAAATACAAAATATAAGATAAAATTTATCAATTGAATTATTATTTAAAGATTTTTCTTCATTGTTAATTTTCATTTAACAATTTTCACAGGAAAACTATACGTATGAGAAAATAATTTGATAACAAATAATGAAAATATTTCATCATATCTTCATACATCTTCATCTCTCTGAATAAATAATAACAATTTATGATTCCCATAGATATATTACGAGATTCTTATTCTTTGGGTTTGTAACACAATTTCCTACTTTTTTCTTAATTATAAATTATTGTTTTTTATTTAAAAATTGAATACAATATAGAATTAATTAAAAAATTTATTATTTACATTTACACCAACTAATATATAATTATGTAGGTTATTTATAAAAAGGAATATTATATTATTCAGGTCAAGAGAACGCCACCATTATAGTATAGTCAAAAAATCACTTTCATTGATTAATTATCCTCTTCCTCACATACACATCTTGGACTTTCAGTTTAAATATATTTTTTCTTTACAATAAAAACAATTCAAATTTCTTTCTTTAAGAAGAACTAGAAAATTAAATTGGCTGTAAAAGTTGAAGCTTCGACCATTTTTTGTATTTAATTAATTATTTGTGTCAATATTGTTTGTTTATGTTGGCCTTTCTTCTAACAAAAAAAGTCTCAACATAAAATATTTTTTTATTGTGCGCAGGTTTTTTTTATTTCTTTTCTTTTCATTTTTAAATTCTTTCTTTTTTTTATTTCTTTTTCATCTTTCATTCTTCTTTCATGCGAATGAAAGTAAAAATGTATACAGTCACAAAAAAATTTGTTTTATAGAAGGCTTCATTGATTTCTCAAACATATCCACCACATATACTTTCGTTTCTATTTATTGAATATGTTTTTAATTGTCAAAAATGTCAAAACAAAAAATAACTATGCTGACAACATTTCTTGTTATATCCATCTCTGAAGGTAATATTCACATCATTTCGCTCTTCAACTAATTAAACACATTGATTAAAATATTTTCAATGGTGGAATGTATAATTTTCTTTTTTATATCCATTAAATTTGTAATTTAAGGAATTATCGTATATCAATATATCGTCTGCCAATCTCAAATTTGTTATTTGGTTTTCATCTAAATCAAATGGACCCAAAATCATTTCGGAATGAATTGTTCTCTAAAAATAAAAATAAGAAAACGCCTGAAGCAAATTAAAAGAAAGTTTATTTTTTGTTTTTTCGGTCGAAAATTTCATCAGCAAAAAAAATTATGATCTATAGATAAAAATAACTACTGTCTAAAAAATATTTAAACAAAATATTGGCTCAATTTATAAACTCAAGAATTGTTATAACAAGGAAGTTATCTAAGATATTCATTAATTGATGAGATTTATTGTTCATTTCATAAAAAACAAATACAAGTATCAAACGGAAATATCGATGCCGAACATGGAAATAATAATGATTATATAAAATAAATAATATTTATATTTATATACAATTAATCTTTATTACATGCAATTAAAACAAATTATAAAAATCTTTTAAATTTAAAACATAAACTAATGCTTTGTTTTATTTTTGAAAAATTGTCATTAGGAATTTAAAATACTTAAATAAGAATTCTTTTTTGTAAAAGAAGTAATTCTTAACTAAGCTTAAATGCGTTAGTCATGGTTGAAAATGAAGTTTTGTGTTATAGATAAGTGTATAGGATGACGTGAGAAGTACGTAAGGGTCAACAAAACTATAAATAATATAATGAGAAACCTGATCGGCAAAGACTGTTCAATTTTTCGGTGTGTTTCTTAAATTGAACTTGAGGTTAGAATCCCAAAATTTCCCACGCAAGTTATAGTGGCTAAAATATCGATTTTGGAAATGCTTGTACCAAAATGTGAATGTAGGAAGGAAAAGAGTTTTGCTGTATAATCACTCACATGCCAATTTCGATAGGTTCTCATAATTTTTTTTTCACATCAGTCATATGATTAAATATAAAAGAAATTTAGTTAATAATTCGTTTTCATTTAATTTTTTATAACAAAAATATTAAAATTGATAGTATAATTATATTGAGAAAGGAAATCATTAAGAAGATTTCATTTTCTATTGAAATTCTTTCAATTAGAAATTGTAAAAAAACATTCTTTTTTTTTAAATCTTTATTTTGATTTGCTTTAACATAAAAATATAATAATGGTCGTATGTACAATTTCTTCTCGCATTTGTTATTATGTGGAGAAAAAACCAAAACGCGTAACTATTTTGTAATACAACTTTAATAATTTTTGTCTTAATCAAAATAAATAAAGGAAAGTGAACACAATAATTGCGAATTAATAATTTGATTTTAATCAAATGTTTTAATGTATATTTTTTCTTTCTAAAATAATGAAGATCTCGTAAAGATTTTCAACGTAACGCTCCATAGCGGATTACAATCTTTTGTATGCTACTTTTGTATTATACGTGTCTTTTGTTTATTTTTTAAATAATTTTTAATAATTGCTGTAATATAATAGTAACATCTGAAAAAGTGTGTGCTAAGAACTTTTAAGTTGAAATTTAATTAGTGTAACAAAAAATCCTATAATTATAGAACAATTTTCGAAAGAATTTAAAAGTTTAAATATTTTTTTTATATTAAAAATTAAAACAGATTGAATTATTTGTATAGTAAAAGTTAACGTAAGATGATATAATCATCAATATCTAAAAGAAAAACAGGTTTGTACTTTTTATTATATTACTTTGTTACTTGATTCTTATAGATATTGCATTATATAGAAATGACAACAGTTTGAAAATACAAACGAGAACCGTTTGATAAGATGTAAAATGGAAATTCAGAGTAAAATATTGTCCATTAAAGGCATAAACTTAACATAAACTGACCTCGTTATTGTCCTTTTATGTCACATATGTATTAATGTTATTATTTATTTGGTTCCTTAAAAATCAAAATTCTAAACTAAATATGCGAATAATTCTGAATGGGGAAAATTTGATCCGTTAATTTTGTCGCATAAAACTCAAAAATAGGACAACACAGAACAAAAACCGTATATATATATGTATCAAATAATTATCAATATTTTTACTATAAAAAAAACAAGCGTTAGGAAGTTAAATTACTAAATTTTGTGTTTCTTAATTCAATTTTGTTACAGTTCTCAAATACCAGTTTTTGAGATACTTTTTATTATATACAATATTAATACGGTGAGAATTTAAATATCCGTTGTTATTCTTCCGTATGTTTAAAGTTGAACACCTAATGATAAGCTTAGCATACCAGAAATAATGGTTTGTCTGTATTTTTTAATACATTTCACACGATATTTTTTCACGAGTTTTCTAACAATTAAAATAGCTTAAATAAATTATTTTTATCTAAATCAATAAATCCTAATAATACATAATAGTTTATTGTTATTGTTATCATAGTCGAAAATTTGACCTAATCATAGAGTCATAGGGTCAAATTATTAATTTGTAATGTATATTGATTAGAAATTGATTTTTTCTACAATTACGACATTGATTGTTGTTAATAGAAAAAAATATTCAACAGGAAGTCATTTTACGGATTTTGTATAAATTGTGAAATACTATTTCTTAATTAATATTTTTAAAATTGTGAGGAAAATTTAAATCCGCTTTAGCGGAAATTTTTTTTTTTTTTTTTTTATGAAATGGTGTTTGATTAATACTTTTATATTATTTTTGCCATTAATATATAACATATTCTATCTCCTGTAGTATTTTGTTGAATTATATGGAGAAAACTTTATGATTGCATAGAGAAACATTTAAACTTAAAAGGATCGATTTTGCCTGCTTTTTATATAAAACAATCGATTTTTGATTAAATGTTTAAGTGTTGGCTATCAAATAATAGTTGCCGGTATCAATAAACAATAATGATTTCAATTTCAAAAACGAATGTCATGAAGTTTTATATATAATATAATTATTAAGTTATATGATAAAATTTTTAATATTTTTCAATATTAACTTTTTTGGCGGCGTGGATTAACAAAATCAAACCTTAGTTAATACATTGCCTTAGCCATATACTGTTTTTAAAAGTGCAACGGTAAAAAAACGTTTACAATTTTTTTTCGCAGAAAATTAATCAAATAAAAAAATGTTAAGTCAATTATCACGGACAAATCGGTCTGATTTACATGTCATATATCCAGAGGCCTCACACAAAAACGATATTTTGTAGGCAATAATTATTATTAATTTATTTTAATTCATTATTTTTAATATTACATAAATAACATAAAATAAAGAGTATTATTTATAATATAAATAATATTATATTATTTTTGTTATTTATATTATTAATTACACAATATATACTAGTATATACATATTATATAATTAATATAATAAATAATAAAAATAAAAGTAATTTTTATTATCAAGAAAAATCATAAATTATTATAATATTAGATATTATGATAAATTCTTCAAATATTCAAAAACAGCATATCTATTGGTTCGTCATAATCAACACATCCTAGTAATGGAAAATTTTCAAATTCAACTTTTTTGTTTTTAAAAGACACAATTGAAAGAAAATTTCCAAAGTTTTTTTTCTCACTTGGACAACTACTTAGGTCAAATTGGAGTTATTGTAACTTTCATCCCCAAAAAAGGTGTAAAAAAAATCCTGTCAGTCCGGGCTCCGTCCGTCGGGCTCCGTATGTGAACACGATAACTCAAAAATACGTGAAGTAATTTCAATGATATTTTGGAATTATTATTTTTTTGGTCCACAATAGAAGCGTATTGCTTTTGGGTGGAGCACATACAATTGTTTTGGAAAAAATCAGTTTTTCGAGGATTGCGACAAGTGATTTTAAAAAATTTTGGGATTAGTATTTCATTGGTGTTTTATTATATTAAATGATGGTTCCATGGAGTGGTTTTGCCTGTCGTTTTAATCATTAATTTCAATAAATAACTGTTGATTTTATATACATGTAAATATATTTAATTATGAAACATACAAATTCAAGCAGAAAAGTTAAATTATTATTTTTTTTTAAATTGTAAAATGTTATAATTTCTCATTTGAGTATATTTTTTAAAAATGACATCTTATTTTTAAACAAGAATCAATATTATATTAAATATGACAACGCGTGGCTCGAATGCCGGACTTATACCATATGAGAATATCATATATACTTACAGAATCGCACAACTTATAGGTATAATACCAAAAATGGGTAATTGGGTAATTGATCTGTTTGTTAAATATTAATGAAAAAGAAAAAATGTAAGAAGCTTGTGACGTGAACTTTTTGCTTCCTTTATTTTTGAAAAAAAACAAGTAACTAAACAATCTATTATTATTTATTTTTATCTTTTTGGATTGATAACTTTTTGACAATTAATATTATTTATAAGTTTTATTTAAAATTTTAAAGATTGTTCTTATCTATCACAACGGCGTTGTAAAAGAATAGAATGTATTTTTTTTACAATTACCAAATCTTCAAGTAATTCCAACGTTGTTGGCTAGAGTATTCCTCCAATTTGAACAGCTGCTTTTGGAAAAAATGAGTACTCAATTGCGTTACAATTAATCACTAATTTTATACAGTAAAAACTGCTGATACCACAAACTGGTGTTAACAAAATATAATACATACAATATAAATAATTTAAATAATAAAATTAATTGTGAAATTAATAATTATTAAAAATATAATAAGTCCGATGATTACATCAATTACATTAATTGATGATAATGCAAAAAAGGTTTATTAACCCGAATATTGAGAATGTTTTTAAATTTTAATGATTCCATCAAGTTTGCTTAATTGCATGTTGAGTATTCAACAAACATTGAAATTGTCTTAAATTACTTCTAATGAAGAAAACCAACACCTTTTAGTTTCACAAATTTATTTTTATTTAAACTAAAGTACTTTTCGAGAACTATGTTCTCATTATCAAAGTTTATAGTTAACTAAAAACTATGTTTTGTAAATAAATTTAAAAAAATTTAAATGAATGAAAAATTATTTTCCAAGTTTTTCATTACAAGTAAAAACTCTACATTTTAAGTGACGAGATACGTAATCAAAGTAGCAACTCGCACACACCAATTTCGGCATTCACATATTTATCAATAGCAAACAAGCATTGAGGTTAAGTGTACGTATACATGCATTAGTGTGAAAAGTAGGATTTATCATTACTGCATATAAAAATTGGCAATTATCTTCTAATCCTTTTAGTAGCCATGCTTTCATGTTCTTCAGTTATTTGAAATTAATTTTTCTTGCATAGAATATTTAATTAACGAGAAACAACACAAATCAAATCAAATTTAATATTCTGTGTCCAGTTGATTATACTTTATAAAAAAAACCTTTGCAACAACTCGATAGTGCGATGGCGAACCTGGTATAAAGAGCAGAAATTACAGTTTCTTATAAAGAGGAATAGTTTCTCGTATTTGTGTATTTATCTATATTTATACCATAAAAAGTGTGGAACGCTGCATTCTAAATGTCTGCAAAAATTGATCATCTTTAAAAATGATGATTTTCGAAAAATAATTGAGGACAAAGATGTTGTAAGAAATCAAATCTTACAAAAACTTTTTAAATTTTTTTTTTTTTTTAATGTTAAAGAAGCATTCGATTTCTTCTATCTAATCTTTTTTTACGCCACATAATAATTATATACTATAACAATGATTTTTATTTGAAAATTTCATCAATCTCTCAAATTTCATGACATATTTTTTATTAATTTTATAAATACTGTAAAAATAATTCTTTAGACTAAAGAAATATTTCTATATTATTAAAGCTTATTATTATCAATTATTTGATAAATAAATATTAATTAAATTATATGTTATTAGCCATTATTATTATTTTAATGTAGTTAACTTAACTAATCCATACTATATTTTCAGCCTGTGTATTCCATTCCAGAAATGGCTATGATTCAGAGTCAGATGGCGTTAGATTTATACGGGTACGAGAGGATCTTTCAGTGGGCGGTGAAGTTCTGAATTTGAAGGCATATCCAAGGCTAGTTTTTCTTTATTTTTCAAATATAATATAATTATATCATTCTAAATATAATGCAATTAATTTTTAATAACTTACTGAAAAAACAGAAATTCTATAGTTCTAAAAGGAATGGAACGATCATCTGATTCAAATTACTTCCGTATTAAGGAAGTAAATTCTACGACTGTTCAAGTTTTATTGGAAAAATCGCTTGAGGACTTAGTTGACAGAGATGTGCCACAGAATTTACTTAAGTTTAAAATTCAGTGTAATAGTATAGTAGGACGAGTCGAGGAAACATCATTTTTAACAATAACAGTTTATGTGGAAGATATAAATGATCATCCTCCAAAATTTATGAATGCACCATATGTTATAAGTGTTGATGAATCAACACCAGTTGGTAGGAATCAATTAGTGTTTTGTATTAACTCATTTTTTGAATTAATTGTATCTTAAAGGGTCAACAATATTTAATTCGATCGGAGCTTTTGATCGTGATAAACCAAACACACCCAACTCGGATGTCCAATTTTCTCTAGGACCGCAAGACTATCCAGGTGGACCTTTTTTTTCACTTGAAAGCCCACATAGACCAGCTCTTATTTTACGTCGAACCTTGGATTACGATGAAGGAGTTAGAAAATTTCAGGTTATTCTAATTGCATCAGTAAGTTTATATATAGTTTATATATATAGTTTAAAATCTAAGTTTTTACTTTTATAGGACCGAGGAACACCACTTCGTTTTTCAAACACTAGCATTAGAATAAATGTTATGGATTCTGATGATCTACCACCCAAATTTAGTGATGGAGTTTATCGCACAAAAATTAATGAATTTTCTCCGATAACTGTAAATAGTGCTGTGTGTTTTTCTTTGAATTTTTTTCTGACGTAGTCTTATTTTAGAGCAAAACAATTCGAGTTCCATTGAAGTTTACTCCACCTATAATGGCAAGGGACCAGGATTCATTAAATGCTACTCTTATGTACGACATTATCTCAGGAAATGAGAAAAGGCTGTTTTGGGTTAATCCAAACTCGGGAACATTGTTCCTTGATAGAGAAGTTGATTTAGAAGAAGAAAGTTTGCCGGGTAATACGTTTGTTTTGCAAATGGAGGCACGACAAAAGCAAAGTCCTTTAAAGCGTGCGCTCGCAAGGGTCGAAATTGAGGTATTGGATCTTAATGACAATGCACCAGAATTTGAAGTCGACCTTTACAATATATCAATAGTAGAAAATCTTCCCAGTGGTTTTAGTGTCTTGCAAGTAAATGCTATAGACCGTGATCAAGGTGAAAATTCCGAATTTTTTTACCATCTGATGGCTGAAAAACCAAAAGGTGCATTTTTAATTGATCCCCGAACTGGATGGTTGACTGTGCGTGATCAGTCTCTTTTAGATAGGGAAGCCCGAGATTCCATTACAATGACAGTTCAAGCAATTGAGAAAGTAGAAGCCTACGATGAGAGAGATAAGGATTCTGGAACAGTTCAAGTTGAAGTCACACTTTTGGATTCTAATGACAATACCCCACGTAATTTCTATGAATAGGAGTTAATATAATATCAATAATTGCGTTTTTGTTTCAGAATTCGAAATGGGAAACTTATACGAGTTTAAAATAAGTTTAAATTCAAATGTTGGGCATGTTGTTGGACACGTAAAAGCATTTGATCCAGACAAAGTAAGTGATTCTTAATTTGGTAATATTAATGTAATTTATATTTTCATTTTTAGGGACGCAACGGAATGATATTGTATGAATTACAACGTCCTCGTGCTAGTGGAGTTATTCCGTTTAAGCTGGATTCTCAAACGGGAACATTAACTGTGTCCGGACCACTAAATCTGGGTAGAATTGCTCTTTTCGTGGAAGCTAGCGATCAACCAACGAATCCATCTGAACGAAGATTCTCTTTAGCGGTTGTAACCATTGAAATAAGTAGACAGACAACTGATGCAATAATGGATTTTATTGGTTCGCCGTATGAATTTTGGGTAGGAGCCGATGTAGAAGTTGGAACATCCATAGGACAGATTCGTACAACAGCCGATTGGGAACTGGAAAAAAACGTATTTAATTAAGCAATATAATATTTATCGTGTTTTTTAACCAACATGTGTTTATAGGTTATGTACGATCTTTTGCATTCGTATCCAGACGGAGTACCTTTTGCTGTAGAAGAACGTACCGGAACAGTGACAGTTATTAGGAAATTGGAAGATTTTGAACGGAATTTGTACGAGTTCGAAGCAGTAGCATCGCACGAATCATTTGTTAATCGCGTAAATATTTTTAATTATAAATATTTGTATTGACTTTCATTTACAAATAACATTTGCAGCAACGCGTTGATAAAAATTTTGGACAATTAATTAGAAGATCGTCAAAGTCACAAAAACAGATAATCCACAGTGGTGAAATTATTGAAATTGATGAGGGAGTAATTACCGATAGTAAAAATATGTTGGTCACAAAAGTTACTGTTCACGTAGTCCAACCTGATGATGAACGTGGAATTTTGATGCGCGGAACTGGAGGGGACCCAATTGAATTTCATGTAAAGGAAAATGCAGTTGGTGTTTTGATTGGACAACTCTTGTACACAAATAAAACAAATGCAATAAGAAAGGATCATATTATGGACATTATGGTTTTACAAGATACTGTTAACCTTCGAGGGGAGAAAAGAAAAAGCCGTCAAATGAACTCAACAAAATTCAATAAAAATCAGACAAAATTCAACGAAGTTCCTCGAAATACAAGACGAAGACATCGAGACGCGAATTCTGAAACTACATTTTTTGTTGCTGTCACCCCGTCTATATTTTACGAAGATTCCCTGGAAGACATGTCAGTAACCACTAATCAAAACAACATTCGAAAGACACGATCTCCCTATGAAGAAATTCCAATTTATTATGAAACTTTTGAATCACAGAAAACAAAATCCAACCCAACACTAAAGCGTAAAGTAAGATCTCGACCGTCTAGAGTTAGATACGATACAGAATCATCTCATAATGAAACGTTTCTACCTGCTCGAACGCCACGTCCATTGTCTACGTATGAACCATTTTTACCGACAATTAAAACTGTTCGGCCCAAAAATTACGTTACAATTTCTGGAAGTTCAAACCTAAACACTTATCGTCCCAGTCCAAGCCCGTTTATAACTCCAATTTCAAGTCGAACTCAAAGCTCATATGTTACTGTGAGTACAAACTCAGTTTCTATTATTCACCCGAGTCCCAAACCGACAAATGACACAATGCCTCTGCGCCTCATGAGAAAAAAAGTTGACTTTGAACCACATCGGGGGTTGAGATTCCTTATTGCCAATCAACAGGATGTTACAGACATGATTACAATCACAAATGAAGGAATTTTAATGACCCTAAAAGGTTTAGATAGAGAAGTTAGGGATGTTTACCGACTTACAGTTATCGCTGAATATTCAAAAGGAGTTGTCAGCGGCGCAGGAATTTATCAAGTGACTGTATACGTAGATGATGAAAATGATAATGCTCCTACATTTAATCATAACTCTTATACCGGAATGATTTCCGAGAATAGTCCAGTAAACACAGATGTTCTCTTAAACCAGCCAATTATCGTTAAAGACAACGACTTAGGCGAGAATGCAGATTTCAAACTGACATTATTTGGCGAGGGAAGTAATCTCTTCACACTTGAACTGGTCAATGATACAGAACATAAGCCAACAACTTTGAAAGCGTTTGACAAAATGAATAACAATTCACTTGGAATCGAAAAAAGCTTTGCTAGTTTGCAAATAATGCTTATGGACGCCATGAGTACAATGAAGAATGCACCACATTACGCGTTGAGATTTATTGGACCAACTATACTTGATAGAGAAAAAGAAAGTTTCTATAGTTTAAAGTTGGTTGCTAGAGACAAAGGCGGTTTAAAGTCTGAAGTCAAATTAGGGATCTATATTGCTGATGTTAATGATAATGCGCCGATGTTTGAACAAATTGCTATATTTAAAAATGCTGGTGTAGAGATTTTGGAACATGCGAATGAAATGGAACTATATTACTTAGATCAAGTTGATGGTCAAACTAATTCGATGACAGGAAAAATTAATCCAATTACGCCAGTCAAATTCGAGACATCTACCCCAACAGGATTTGCTTTATATAAAGATCGCCTAAAGGAAGCGGTTGACAGAATTAATATTGGAACTCCCCGACATGTGCATCTGAATGGTACACAAACTAGGGAAGATAGACGAAGATCACTTCGTGGACGTAAAAATGTTTCACCACAACAAATAAACAAAGAATATTCTGCGCCACTTTTTTCTATATTAGAAAGTGTACATGTTGGAGTAAACATTCTCAAAATTACAGCTACGGACGATGATTACGAAGCAAATTCACAAGTTTTCTATGAAATTGTGTCTGAGACATTTATTCCTAGAAAAGCGTCACCGCATCAAATTCATACAATGAAATACTTCAATATTGACAGAATTTCAGGAGAGTTTAAAATAAATCGACCACTCCCGGCGGAATCAGAAATCAGATTGAATATTTCCGCGAAGGATATTGGCGGATTAGCCGATCATACAACGATTAGATTCAAAGTTATTGATGTAAATGACCATCCACCAGTTTTTACAAAGTCTTGGTATTCGTTCGATATTGATGAGGGAACCTTTATTAATAAAACAATCGGAAAAATTGATGCATCTGATGAAGACTTTGGTCAGAATTCGATAGTAACGTTTAGTATTCATAGCACAGAAATACTTCCATTTGAAATATCACCATCGGATGGGATTCTTAGTGTGAGCGGAGTACTTGATCGTGAGGAAATTATACGATATGAGTTTAAAGTGATGGCAAGTGATAATGCTATTGGAAGCGATCGAATGTATTCATTTGTTGAAGTAGAGGTAAATATTCTGGATATAAATGATAACGCGCCTGAGTTTACTGGATATGATGAGATTCACTATCGAGGAGAAATTTATGAAGTCGAATCGGTTAGAAAATTAACAGGATTCTACGACTCAGCTGACTTAAATCAGAATTGGGAGTTTACGCACGATAAACTCCCAGTGTACAAGGCATATTTGAATAGAAACGTTGAGTCGGGAACATTAGTTAAGCATGTAACTGCGGTTGATAAGGATTTCGCGGGAAATGGAAATGGTTTAGTAATGTATTCTATTTTAAATAACAAACTTCCTTACATGTTTGAGATTGATTCTCGTGAAGGAATTATTTCAACAGTTTCTAAACTTAATCGGTACCGTAGCTATGAACACATAAATTTGACAGTAATTGCGTCCGATTTGGGTAATCCCTCAATGACATCATCAGCTGTAGTGTTAGTGAATTTGCAAGGTGAAGACTTGAATGATGAAGATGATGAACCATATGATTTGTTCGATCATAAATATTTTGAACTGGAAGTTCAAGAAAACAACCCAACTCCGATGGTTATTTTACAAATTAACACTACAAATACAAAGGATTCATATATATGGAACATCATACCAGAAGTAGATATTATAAGAAATGAAGAATTTAAAATTGATACCAAGAATGGAACACTTTGGTTAGTGAAATCCTTAGACAGAGAAATGAATGATATTTATAAATTGAAAATCAGCGCTGACAAAATTTTAAGGGAAGGTCGAAATACACACAATATTATGTATCCCATAACTGGCAATAAACTACGAGGCCTGACAGACAACGAAGTTAGGGTAAGAGTCTTATTTTTATTTTATTTTTTGTTTATTTCAAAATCATATTGAATTGATCGAACAATTATTTTGATCTTTACTTATTATACTACTTATTGTTTATTTTCTTGTAGATCGTTATTCGGGTAATAGATGAAAATGATAATTCTCCACAATTTAAAGGAAATGGTCGTCCAATTGTGGCTGTAATTCCAAATACCGCTAATTTTGGGTATCCAGTTACAACGGTTAAGGTAGTTTATTTAATTTTGTAGTCTTTCCGGTATTTTCATTCCCATTTATAGGCTAATGATCTGGATATTGGAATTAATTCTGAGATTCGTTACTCCTTATTAAATGAACCAACCAAACTATTCGGAATTGACCCAATTACTGGAAGAATAAGGGTTTTAGGTCCAATACTAAAAGACAACCAAAAAGTATATGGTTTTGATGTTAAGGCGACCGATCGTGAAGGTGCTGATGATGGAAGAAGTGCAATAGCAAATATGTTCGTTTATGTTTTAGATGAAAATCGTCAAGTTCGTCTTGTCATAGCCGGAAGCCCGCTTGACATTGAAAAACAAATAGAGAACTTAACCAAAGTCTTAAGTGATGCAACTGATTTGGATGTCAGAGTACGTGTTCTTGAGCCGCATCTAGGAGTTTCGGAGCCTGCGTATGTTATTTTAAATTTTAATATTAATGTATTTTATAACTTTTAAGTATTTTCCATTTTCTCAGAACTGATGTTTATATTTATGCAGTAGATCCCAAGACTAACTCTGTTGTGGATATGGAGGACTTACAAACGTAAGTGTTATTAATAAATTAAATAGATCACATAAAAAAACCTATTTTTAAGGATGATCTCATCAATTGACATAAATTTTATTGATCCTCCGATTCCAATTGTGGAACTACCCCAACTCGGGGGTCCAAAGACTTTTGCTAAATCATATACAACACGTTATAGTAATTTTAATGGAACTGAATTAGCATCTATTATTCTTGCAATCATAATTTTTGCGGGAGGACTGGCAACTGCTTTGTGCATTATATGTGTTCGATACAAACGGTGAGCGAAAATTATTTGAAAAACTGTATTTTGTAATTATGTAAATATATATACATATATACATATTTATACTTGTAAAATTTATATATATAAAAACTTTAAAATGGTTATTAATATTTTTAAATAATTATTTATTCATAAAAATCGTGTAATGTATGGGTGCAATAAATCCAATACATTTAACTACATTTTTCATTCATTCATTTTTTAAAGAAAACTTTTAGAACTTAAACTAACTAAAATTATTAATAATGGATATTTATATGTTCTAACAATTCTAACAATTTTTAATCCGCCAAATTTAATCATTACTAGACGTCTTCCTTTGGGCGAAGGACTGCAATCCTTTCATAATTTCCTTGTTCTTTTCCTTCCTTAAATATTTTCAATTTAAAATATAATTAAATTATAAACTTTTATTTTTCAATTAATGTTAAATAAAAATTCTATGGAATTTTTAGAAAGAAATTCCAATTTCTTAAAAGGAACTAGCTGATTCTATTATTCCAATTAAGTAAAAATGTGTTGCTTCCAAAACCTTTTTTTTTTTCAGAAAATAAGTAAACATATTTTTTTTAAATTCTTTTTTTTTCTCGCCACAGTTTTAATTTTGCTAGTTTTTAGTCAGATTTTACGGATTACATTTTTAATAATAGTGATTTAAAATATTTTACCGATCATTTTCTAATAATTTTCATGCATTAAACAAATAATTACTTTTTATCAGTCGAAGTAGAACGGTTCATGCAAATACTGGTCTAGGATATACAAAAGCACCAAGTACCGTAAGAACTGTAATGTCAAAATCAACAAACAATACAAGGATGTCCAGACCACATTTGTATGCAGAGAATATTATGCCCAAAAGGTAAAGCTACTAAAGAGAATCACAATTTGATTATTTATGTATTTTTTATTTTTTTTATAGAGATAGAGAAAGAGAGTATATTGATGTACCTTTACCTCAATCTGTATTAAATTCTAATTTTAATTTAATGGATCATGACCCTAGTTGTTTAAGGTTCAACAATCAGCTAAGAAATTCAAATCAGTAAGCTTTTGTTTCCTTAATGAAATGGTTGAAATCATTACTAAATACAACTTCTTATCTATGTACAGAACCATGCATTTAGACACATCGGTGACATCACTACACTCTAGCGGACGTGATTCTGGTCTTGATATGGTAAGCTGTTCTAAATGAAAATGTCCATATTTCTTTATAATTTTTAATTATAAAATAACTCATATCAAATCGTTTTCAATTCAATGTATGGTTTTAACCCCATTTTTTCCAAGTTTAATAAAAAAACGCAATAATCCTAAATTATTATAAGAAAAAATATTACTGTAACGGAATTATTAATGTTGTATAGCAATTATTATAACATATGTTAATTTTATTTCTTAAGGAACGCAGTGAAAGCCCAAGCCAACGTTGGAGTAAAGATAGAGAACTAAAAACTGTCGCAAAATGTATATGTGGGCATTCAAAAAAATTTGGTGTTAATGGGGATGAGAGCAGGTTGTAAGATATAAAATTATTTTGGAATCTGTAATTAATTGCAATGTTTCCAGTGACAGTTATGAGGATTCATTGAAAGATGTACAAATAAATAGACGAACCTCACTACCAAGAGCACCCGGACTAGGAAGGTCCGTGAGGAATTCATTAGGTAGCCGAGGAGTACGCCATTCATTTTCAGGAGTGAGAGATGATTTAACACAAGGATCTCCTGGTCTATTAAACCGCACCAGATTCAGCGGCAATTCTATAGCAGACCTTGAAGAAAGACTTCGTAATATGGGAATTACATTCCACGAACCATTTGTTCTTAATAATTCACGGTGTTAATGTAATCTTCAGTTCATCCTGAAAGTTTTTTTTTGTAAATATATTTGTAAATATTATATCATTATTTACAATTAGCTTGTAATATTATTGTAAATATAAACAAATTAATTATATAAGAAAAAAAATGATTTTATTTGAAATGAAATATTTTTTTCATAATATTAAAGGTGAGTCAAAATTTAAATTTAGTAGTTTTTTTAATGATTTATAATGGATGATTATATGTATTTCATTAAATGTAATTTATTGCTTTTTACAAATGGGTCCTATTAAGTTAATAAACAAAAATGCATTTTGAATTGAATTCGTTTAAACTGTATTATTGTATACAAATCTGTTACATAAGTTTTTTTTAATGTATATGAAAAAGTTTCCTACTCATTCCAGAATGGAACGTTCGTATAAAATAAAACAAAAGACAAACATTGTACAAAAAAATTAATTTTTAAAATATGTGAATGCTTCAAAAATTATTATAATACACGTTGAGTTTATTTCTTAAGACCAGCGAAATAGCCTCTGAAAAGTTCTACTCCCGCTTGATTGATGTCATAACCTGGAGCGGTTGCTTTAACTTTAGCGTACCATTTATTGACATTAGCATATTTAGATAAATCAAAATCTGCTATATCGTAACTACTAATCGTGGCCACTAGACTTAAATCTGCGATGGTCAAATTATCTCCAGCTGCATATGTAGCTCCTTCTAAGAATATATTGAAGAATTCGACCGCTTCTTCCATTTTTTTGAACTTCTCTGGATCAGCTGGTTGCTTTGCAAAGAGTTGTGGGTAATAATAGTCACCAAATCTTTGATACAGTGTACCAATATCAAAATACAATCTCTGGTTGACAAGGGCGCGTTTCTTTGGGTCTTTAGGATATAAAGAATCTGTCTTGCCATATTTTTCAACTAAGTATCCCATGATAGCACGAGATTCCCAGAGTGCGAAACCATTATCGACAAAGGTTGGGACAGTGTGTTGTGGATTGAGCTAGAAAAAATAGTAAAAGTTTTCGAATCAAATATTGAATATCAAATATTGAATATTGTTAAAGCTTTTCAAAAAACTGATTTTGGCCAAATCGCTAAATTTTATAATTTCTCAAAATTCTATTAAATTTTACTTAATCCAACAAGTGTCAACACACAGAAAATATATGACGAAATTAAAAATAAGCTCAGTTTCAAATATAATTGATGTTATTTTATGAAATAAAAACTGTTCAATGAACAAACTTATTATTTTTTTATAAAATCAGTTTGGACATTTATTTTAATATTTTGTTCCAACGCTATTATTTTATAGAATAATGTAAGAAATATTTATTACTTCACTATAAAATTATCTTTTATATTATCGATAGAATAACGTATTATATAATGAAATAAATTAATTTAATTAAAACGTATATACATAATGATTTTACGTAATTAAGTTTATCAGTAAAAATATTAAGACCATTGCACTTGTTAAATTTAGTTGGCTCAAATGAAAAAATTTATATTTCCGTAATTATTTATTTGTAAATTAAAATTCAGAGAAAATATATATTTTGCTTAATAATTAAAATTGGCTAACGTCTAATAATATTATTGCGCATTCAAATATCCACACAATATTTGGATCAATTATTTTAAGTTTCTGTGTTTGCTTATTGTGCCACAAAAAACACAAAAATACTTTCTCGATATCACCTTCAAATTAATTAATTGAAATTTTAAAAATTATATACCTACACAGAATTAAAAAACTACTTAAAGTTATTTTAATTTTTTTACCAATGGAAAAAATGTAATAGTATATAATTTTTAACTATTTATTAAATTTTTCTGATTATTGATTTTTTTTGGTTCTATAAAAATTTAGTGTTGTATTTTTTGCTATGAAACATAACATACTACTGTTTATTTTTATTCTTCCGTTTAAATATTATTTCATAAAAACCTTTTTTTTATTTAAAAATACAGTCTACACTCAAAATAAAAGGCAAAAAATATCACTGTGCTTGTTGTGTTAGATATAAACAAGTGTGTAAGAAGATGCAATCCCGATTAGTTACAAGTTTTTCCAATAAGAATTTTTTTACAAGTTTGAGTTTTGACTGAACTCTTTACAGTTATTTTATAATAGTGAAGTGCAGACAAATCTTATTATGTTGAAAAAATTGTTTAATATTCCGTTTTGACATATTGTTATATTGTTTATATACAATTTACCTTAATAAATTCTGGTTTTAAGTGCTCTCCAGCTTGTAAATTTGTCAACTTCAAGTTAAGTTCGACACCAACAGCTTTAGCCGTCATTTGAACAGCTCGACATGGAGCAGATCCAGGAATGTAATAAAAATCAATGGTCATATTTAATAATTCAGCTTTTTCTCTTAAAGATTCTGAAATTAAGTAAATAAGGATTATTTTCAATAAGTAACACACATACGATTTGACAAAATAAACAATTTTGCATTGAGTTGGATACTGATGGATACATATATTTAATTTAGTTATTATGAGAATTTATAAAAAATGGATTTATACTTTAAAGGTCAAATAATAAAAAAGCGAAGTAAGAGTAGGTATTAAGTAATGTAGTAATACTTATGGCATTAAAAAATTACTAACTATTAAAGTTAGCAGTATTTCGTAAATTTTTACAATTTAATTGAAACTACAATGTTAAAATCAGATTGAGATCAAAAGTTATTTGAAAAAAAAAAAACAATTCATAAAAAAACTAAAAGAAAAAGTTAATATTTGGTTGAAAGAATAATACAATATCAAAGATATAAAAAAACCAATTAATTACTATGGTCATACCAACATTAACAATAATAATAATATTCAAATTTCTAAAATTATATACACTTACACAAAAATAAAGATATTATTATAACGTAAGTACATTCATATTCTTATATAAATTTTTTTAATGGTTGTGAACAAAATATAATCTGATTTCCCTATCCCAAGCAAAAGGCTGTATGGATTTGGATTTTGCTTGATTTGTTATAAAAAAAGAGATAGTAATACAAGACATCAAAAGTTGTATGTATATTGAATATTTATAAATGTTTTACTTAAACCATTCAATTGTTCTAAAAAACAAAATAAATTGTTTTAAAATCGAAAACATTCTTTTTTAACAATGTTCAATCGGCTAGAAATACGAAGATGAAAAATATTTCATCTCTTTTTAACGATTCTACCTAGTTGACCATCATGAAAAAATCTAATTGGCTCTAATTACATAGTCCCTGCTCGTAGTTACACGAAATTTGTATTTGACAAGATCAATTCAAATCTAACAAAAATGATTATCCTGAAATTTCCAGTTTCAAAATTTAAATAAAATGATAATAATTTTTAATGTTAAAATTAAAAACGTATGCGTTGCATAAACTAAGACTGATAGGAATAGATCTTTTATTATTCTTGCGCACAAATAATCTTACAAAAAATACAACATATTTAAACTGGTTTTTTTCTTATATAGGTATGAAAAAAAAAATTATTTTAAAAGAATCTTTCATTGTTCTTACAAAGCCGGACACAAAGTGGAAATTTTAAAACCTGTATTTGTGACATGGCTGTGTGTTTCAATTTTATATAACTAATTTAGGTTTTTGTTCAAAACACAAAATTTTTTAAGATTGAAGAAAACTAAGAAATTGTTTATTTTAACATAATACGTTAATTATACATCTAATACGAAAAAAGGGTTAAGAATTGCCCCATGAAATGTGTTTTATGTTATTCATGCAACGACTAAGTTAAAAAAAGTCATTTTTTAATAATTTAAAAAATATATATAAAAAATTCAATAGTCATGGTCATATAATTAAACTAAAATATAACAATACCAGAAATATACCAACTCTTAAGCTAACCTTCAAATATATTTTTTATTAATAATTAATTATATCCACTCCATAATGTAACAAAAACTATTTTCAGAACGGAATGCACGTGGATATGTATATGATTAAGAACAGTATGCATACATATATGGTTTGTATCACGAAATAATTACATAATAAAATAACCAAAAGTTATGTTTAAAAAAACAAGTTTCTGGATAAAAAGTAAACACTTTTAAACACAAGATACAACAATGAAAGGCATAAACGCATACATATGTATATTATATTGCGCATATCGTAAAACATAATTTCATGGAAATTTTTAGATCAACCTACCGTTAAAAGGTTCTTTCAAACTTGTTTTTTATTGCAAAGAAATAATAGTGTAAATGTAAAAATGTCAAGTTTAGTTATGTCCACAAAGCAATTTCTAATATCTACAAGACAAGGTACAAGAGTATTTTTTTTCTTAATTTAAATTATAAAACACAAAAAAAAAACAATATGAAACAATCACAATAAATATTATGAACAAACTTACCAAATGGTTTCACAAATGTATGACTAACTTTGACCGGCACTTTAAATAAACTAAAGAAAATACGCTATACGCCGACAATTTATAAAAATTTATTAATAATATTTGTTCATGCATGTATTTGTGTAAAGAATAATAATGAAAGTGAGTATGTATTTTTTTTTATAAATCAGTATTACTTGGCGTCACATTCCAGTGGCAAACCCATTTCTTCTCTTGACAGGGGGCATAAAATAATTTTGTTAGAAAACCCATTTACAGAACTACGAAATTAATTATTGTTATACAAGAACCAATCTACAATACAATGTAATCAAATCATTGTTTGGGTTTCATGTAAAAATATTGACATTATAATCAATAATTAAAATAAGATTAAATAATCTAAGTAATAGCACTCAAAATTATTGTTAAATTACATATGTTGTTTTTCCATTCAACCGACGAATGAACTTGCAATTATTTTTTCTATTTTAATTATATTTTTTAAATTAAATAGTTTTATCAATATAATTTTATGTTCTTAAGGCAATATCAATTCATTATTATATAATAAATAAGCATATGCTTTATCCATGTAGGTGTATATGTAGATATATGAATGTATTTAAAATTTACTATGTATAATATATATTATATTATACATCAGCCATATGTACATATATAAAAAAAATATATATAAATTTTGTGTTAATCTTATCATTTTTGATGATTCAAAATGACATTTTAACTTTAAAACCTGCAAAATCATTCTACTAAAGTATTTATTTTATATAGTATATATAATATTATATAGCAAAGATAATAAATAAATACTTACAATTTGATAAAATTGGAATCATATACATTTAAGAATATTTTAATAATACGGTTAGTCTTTTAAAAAAATGGTTTAATGTTTGTGTTAGAAAAGTTCTCGAAATAATGAATGAAACTGTTGGTCACTTTTATTTTTAAATACGTATGTATATACATGTATGCAGTGTTTGAGTCATTTGTTATGGGGAAAATGTTTTTACTGTAAACCACAAAAGATTATAGCATTGAATTTGGAAAAAACTTGATTCGTTTCACTAAGAATGAGTCAATCTAAAAATTTATTATATGTAAAATGAAATTTTTTTTCATTTTTTCTTAATACGAAAAAGACCAAAAATATAAAAGATACATGTTATCATTAAATAATCGCCAAAGTCGTTTCAGTTATTATTATTTAGGATCTACATCCTAAACAATAGAAGCTTATTATTTTTTATACGGATATAACGTTCTATTATATAACAGTGATGGCGAACCTTAGACCCACGAGTCATGAACTGGCCCATTAGACAATTTTAAGGTACCCAAATTAACACAAAACACAAAATAAGTCTTAAAATTTTCATAAAAATATTTCTAAGAACATCTCAATATGTGATAAAGGATCTTTTGTGAAGTAATATTTTAAAGAATTTAACAAAAACTTGAGGGTGTAGATACATTAACTATGTATGAAAGCAATAATGGTTCATGTCAATGTTGGAAATATTTATAAATGATTTATGAAATATTTTCCATATTTGCTTAAACAATTGAACTACGGTGATTTTTGAGAATAATATTGTTATTAACAATCAAAAACTATATGTTCATTATTGAAGAAATTAAAGCTTTTTCAGAAAGATTTAATCAACGTGAACAATTGGTACACAAATACAAATGTAATTTATCATGTCTACTCATCAAAAAAAATCAAGAATTTTGAGTTAAGTTTCTTCAATTGATTATTCTTATTCATAATTATGAATTACAATTAATAGAATTTCGCAATAACTTAAGAGTCTTATTTGTGAACAGCAAACTGAAATTTCAGTTTGTTTCTTCTTCTTTATTATTGCTATAGTAATTTTAGAAAGATGAATGGAATACAGTAATAGCATTTTTTCTATTTAATCTTTTATTCGTGTCGGCCAAAGCAAATTTGTATTTTTCTGTTCTCTTTACTTATTTCTTCTAGCACAACAATATTATTTCTTTTCGTTGTACATATGTTATGTAAGACACAACATGCTCTTATAAAATGGCAGAGAAGTTCACAATTTTTTAATTTTAAATGATAAAGTTGCCGAAATCTTTGTTTTAATATACCAAATGTGTGTTATATTTTAATAAGGATAGATGATAAGTTTCTATTAAATTTTTTTGTAGGTCTGTTAATCGACCGTTGTTCTTATAAAGAGTTAAAAGATGCATTGACATTGGATACGCGCTATCACCCAATAGAATCAGTTTTTCTGGTATTTTGCTATACGAATAAACTCGAAATCCAATGAAAACGTCTATAAACTTTTTCCTGTCATTACAAACATCCTGCATTCAGGAATATGATTTGCGATTTATGTAATCATTTCCCTTATAATTAATTTTAATATGACATCCATCGATGCATCCTAAAATAAATAGTTTTTTAATCATAATTTAAATGTTTAGTTTCTATAAATTTGTTGTTTACCAATTACATGCGGCAATATACTTGCAAAATTCGTAGATATAATCTCGCGTTTTTTTGATGATGGCCATTTAATATAGTTTTTTCTAAGTTGACTGAGGAACTTTCTTCTGAAGATATACTAAGATCAAAACTTGCTTTTCATCGCACGTTTTTGAAATATTTCTCACAACCTACTATAGGTTGTGAGATATTTTATGTATTATTTATTATTATTGTGTTGGTGTATTTTTCTATTTTTGAAACTGTAAGTAAATTTTAAATTTATTATTATAATATTTACTATTATTTATATTGTTTTATTAATATATTTAGATATACATATATTAAAACTTAATGATAAATAATTTAGTATTTTAAAGAAACTAATAATAATCTTTTTATCTTTTTTAGAAAACAAGAAAACTATAAAGTTAGAAAATTACAAAATGGTGGGTTTAAACTTAAGTCAGTCAAAAGGAAAATGAGAAGTAAAATAATTTAATTATGTATATTTAGGATTTCAAAAAGAAGGTGACTCTTGCACAGAAAACTTATATAGTTGATGCACTGGAGCAACAATATCTACAAGCGGTGGGAAAGCATAGTACATCCACCGGTGTTGCTTCTACAGAAATATTTTGGAACAATATTACTGAAGAAGTCAACGATATCGGTGGATGTGCTATGAAAACATCTGTGGAGCGGGTAAGTTTTAATACTTTATTAATTATACTTTATTATTACTTTATTATTATTATTATTATCTTATTGTACTTATAAATTACAGTGCTGGTCGGACATGAAAGCTAGCGTGACAAGGAAGAATAGGCTGATGCGTGCAGAAGCTCTCAGGACTGGAGGTGGTCTTCCTAAAAAGAAGATCGAATTCTCAATTCTTGAGTCGCGGGTGTACGCCATCGTTGGGACCGACACAGTAGACGGGATAGAGGAGCAGTTCGAATGTGGAACTGATTTGACAGTAAGTCCTTACATTAATTATTTGATTATAAGATTTGTATTTGTATTTGTATTTCAATTTTTTATTAACCTAGTACATCAACGACTAAGGTTATTAGTAACTAGGAGACCTACTATTTTTGAGGTGGGTTCTGAACCACCTAGCATCTGCACATACATTTTAATTCGATTCGGCGCATTGCAAGAAAACATGCAGATTTCCTAAGAAGAATCGTTCGGTTAAACCTTATCCTGCACACCGGCCGGAGGGTCATAGATGTTATTAGTCATTGCCCACTACTTTATGTATGTTTAGTACATGATTAGCCGAATGAAAAATTCCATCCCGCCTCGGTCGAGATTCGAACTCGGTACCTCCCGCTCCAAACGTCAGCATGTTGCCATGTTGCCACCTTGGTCGGTGATTATAAGATTATTTGATTATAGAAATCTTTAATTTTAGAGTACATCTCAAACAGTTCCGACAGTAGAACTGCCTTCTACATCCAGACCTCATAATACAAGCTGTTGGGCGCCAATATATAAGAAATATGCCGATTTTATTTTTGAATTTTTTTTTTTTAATTTTTCAGACTTTTGGAAATGAATATTCATTTTTTTGCAATTTACTAAATATGAACTTTCAAAAAATTTATTGGAAAATATATTTCATATATCTGTTCCATCTGTAAATTAAAATGAAAAATAACAATTAATTTTCTTATTTAAAAACTAAAAAGATATTGCATATGCTTACCCAAGTGAAATTTGTTAAAAAATTTAATTTTTCAAAATATTCAGTAACCGAACAATTTGCTGAAAAGTTTAAGCGTTGTGTATAACAAATCAATTTGTGTCTTACTTCGCATTTATTAATATTGTTTAATAATTTCTGGTCTAAAGTTTCTGTTTCTATTATTTGTTCATCTGAAGGAATTAAAGAATGCTATTTTAAAATAAATTTCAAATCAATACATGAAAAAAACACGGCATGACACGTTCAAACGCGCGTAATACAAAGAAACAAGAACACATTTTTTTTTTCGCAAATAATGCACATTTTTATTTAAAGCATTTAAGAAAGCACAAATCAGGAAGCAACACTGTTTCTAAATATTACTGAAAGAAAGATAATTAATTATCAACAAACCTTTGAATAATGATACCAAATCTCCTAAACTCCACTGCATGAGTTTTGTTACTACAAAATCATCCATTTTTTATCACTCTTTAAATCAATGTTTTTAATTTAGTTTTTTATTAAATATTCGTCTTTTACACTAATTAACTAAAATTTTTCCCTTTAAAACTTAAAAGATTTATTATTTAACCATTCCACTGATCATAGTTATTTTCACTTATTTGACTCAACTAAATCAAATGCGTGTCGCTAGAGATTTGCAGTCCCTTTTATAGGAATGGAACACGTGATTAATTTACAACAAAATTGTAAATTATTGGATGTCGGACAATTATTTTGAACAATAAAGTAATAAAAGTTGTAAATAAAATAATAATTATGTTTTCATTTTTTTATAAGAATTTTATCATGTGCTAATATTTTTTGAAAACTTGGTGTTTAAAACTATGATTTCATCTTATGCATTCACTTATCGTCAGATAAGTTTTAGGAACAAGTCTAGATACAGTGAGCACTGTTTGAAGGGTTGTATCTTTTAGAAAAACGCCACAAATAGCAAATGTTCCAGTGTGGGAGTGTAGAGCAACTTATCGAGCTGATGATGAAGCACTAAAAAACTTGTGTGCCCCCCTTATTTTAAGAGCTGGAAGACTTCAAAGTTTTTATGGTTTTCCAAATTTTTGTTTTAATTTTTATTATTATAATATTGTAATTTTTAACAATTTTTTTTTAATTAACTGAAACATTGTTGTACACTCACTATAATGAATTAATTTTTATGGAATTTAAAACGAATATTTTCTATTTTTTAATATTTTTTTACTATGTTGTTAAGAAAATGTATAAAGTGACATTTTGTATGTTTATTTTTTGATTTTGATGGGGTGAAGGTGGTATTGGTCGCTATGAGTGAAGTTGGCTTGGTTAAGAATCCAAATTTTAGTTCAATAGTTTTTTTTAAAAAATTTTTTTTTTTAATTTGTAAAAGGAAAATGTTATTATAATGTTCGAGTACATAAACGTTCCTATTAATTATGTTAGAGTATGTAAAAGGCGTACATTAGTTCTGTATAATTAATCTGTAAAAGGAAAATAAATGTGTTTTCCAGTAATAAAGACTGTTTAAATGTTTGTCAATGAACGTAAATAAATGCAACAAAAAATATTGAAAAAACGCTACAAACTATTTTCCAGAAATGACAACATCAATAAAACAAAATACTAAATAGCAAATTCAAACATAAATATTGAGACGTCAAAAGAGAATTAAAAACGAAATCCAAAAAAGCGAAATACATAAAATAAAGTAATTAAATAAATAAAAAAAGTGTGTTTATTTGTGTAGTGGAATGTTCAGTGATATTTATTGTGTAAAAAAAATAGTGGAAAAATAATATAAATAATATAAAAAGTGTTGATGAAAATGTGAAACTTTGAGGGGGCACACCACCTAAAATTAAAAAGATACAAGGCCATAAGTTTGGATTTTGTATTCATTTATAAAGAGGAACATCTGGTGAAAATTTGAAGATTTTTAATTACTGCTCACTTATTCTTGACTTAATCCAAGTTTTATTATAATCGGATTATTTCTACAAAGGAAAATATCATTTTCAATACGATCTGTCATATATTTCTGGTTTTCATTTTTTGACACTTTGGTTAAAAAAAACACGCAGTTAAAAGTATAATGCCTCAATCATATCCAACTTTCTCAAAAGTTTTTGTAGCGTTGCATATTTTTGCTATTTTTGTCCCTCTCTACTCATACAACAATCATCTACCATCTTTCTCTAGTAGGTCTGCTTTTTTTTGCTCATTATTTTTTATTTTTTATTATTATTTAATCGAATTTATTATTTTCAAAAATTTATTTTAATTCGTACAATATTAATATCGAAGAATTGAATAAATTTTTTAAATTTTAATTTTATTAGATGATTTTTTAGAAAAAATAACGTTAAAATTTAAAAAAATGAGCAAGAAAAGGCCAGGAAAAAATGAGCAAAAAAATTCAAAGACCTTCGATAATTTTGGTTTGATTGACGCATATATTTCATGATTTCAAAAAAAAAAAAAATATCACAAATATAATTTAAGTTGTTCAGTCTTTAACAAATTTTTTAATTGCGATCTTCTAAATCTCATTTTGGCAAAGAGCAAGTGTTATTGTATCTTGTTCTCAAGTTCAACATCTCCAAAGAAAAGTAAACGCTGCATTATAAACCCAGCATAATATATTAAAATTAGGTCAATATTAATTTTATTTAGAATTTCATTCACCTTTGTATTTTCTATATTAAAATTATTTTTAATATTAAAAATATATTTGTCAATTCAGCGATTTAATATAAATTTATTTCTTAATTTAATAATTCCATATAATATAAAAATTATTTTCATTTTAATTTCATTTTTTTTAATATTAAGGAAATATTTGTTTATTTAGCATTTTTGTTCACCTTTGTATTATTTCAAATAACGTCATTGTTAGTAATAATTTAATATTTTTTAATAAGTCAAATTGCTTAGTTAGCAATTAATCAGTATATAAACCGTAAAATTTTATAATAACATTATCAGTATCAATAATAAGCTACCAGTGACCTGATACACAGGTTTAGAGCAGTCTAAAAGCTTAAAAAATAAAGTTGTAACTATTTTAAATTAAAATAAATAAAAAGTAAAATATAAATTAACAGTATTATATTTAAACCACTTGAGTCGAACAACAACAGACTTGTCTAACCTTACAACTTGGAATCGAACAACAACAGATTCTACATAAACTTCTCAATCGAACAACAACGTAGATTGAACATGGTCCTTCGAGCCTAAACAGAACAAGCGCAACAATATCAACTACAACAACAAGTTGAAGATCAACAGCAAATAACTGACGCTAAAATCTCTGATCTTACAAATCAGATATTCAAGTATATACTGACTGTACGAAGAACAACATCAGAAAAACTTTCCAATTTCATTCCTTAAACCTTTTTCATTTAAAATATTACTCAGCAGAAGAATATTCTGGCCCGTTAGGGAATCTGTGTAACATTTCCTTTCAAAAATTAAAACAAAGATTATCATTTTGGCAGAGGAATACTCTGGCCCTTACCGGAATCCATATTGATTTCTTTGTATTCCAACTATTAAAGCAAAAAGGTTTTTTCGGCAGAGCAATACTCTGGCCTTTTTTGAATCCGAAATAATAATTTGCTTCTCAATCCACCCATAATTCTGCACTAAAAAGAAGACCGCCACATTAAAAATGGAAGAGAGCGTCAAACAACAACGAGCATTGGTTGACAGCATCACCAAGATAAAGACGAACTACTCAAAGGACGGACAAAGCAGAAGAACCAAACCCGGCTATTATGAGGATAAATTGCAGAAGCTGGATGAATTTTGGAAAGAATTTGAAACCCGTGATGCTCAAATAAAGGAGTATTTTATTTTCACGGATGATAATCACAACTATTTCAAAAACAACGAATATGATAGTTTCAAATATATAAACAAACTGAATTCTGAAATGAAGGCCGTATGAATTAACTGTTTTATTAATTAAGAAATATGGTATAAAAATTACCATTTTTGTAAGCCATTTTTTTTCTTTTACAAATTATGTTTATTAATTTTAAGAATAAAGTAATTACTTTATTTTCTAAGTGCAAAATATTTTATCCTACACCATTTAAAGAAAAATTTAGCTCTTCCTTATAAGCGTATCTAGTTGAATTATTGGAACCCAATATTGGATTCCAGACTATTTACCTCTTGTCGCCATAATCCCTTTGTCACTTCGCCATCACACTGAAACTGCAATATAGTTAACTACTTAACGTTGTAGCCTTTAGTTATCTAACGTATGGGTCTCCAAGTTTCAATCAAAAATATTCTTTTAATCTTTATTATTAAATTTTTTACTTACATTTATTATTAATAAATGATTTAAAAATTAAAATCACAATTTATACACTTTTTTCTTAATAAAATTAGAATAATTTTATTTTATTTATTTTTGGCGGGTCTTGGTTTTATTATTTTTGTTGTTTTTTTGATCATTTTCATAGTTAAATTTTCTACCACTTAACTTTCTTAAAGTCAAGTTCTGAGGCCCGCCCGAATACACATTCTGTTTCCACCTTTAGAGTTTAATTTATAAAATAATGAATATTCTATATTACCTTTGTTTTCCGGTGCTTTAATTTTTTTACCTAAATTGACGCCAAATGAATAATTGGTATTAATACAAAATTTAATCTTAATGTAATGTTATTTTAATTAGTTTATTAAAAGATCTTTGAGACATACCTATTGATCTGTGAGACATAATGATAATGTTCTTTTTCTTCCCAAAATACAAAAAAAAAAAAAAAATACTATATATTCACAAATATATAGTTCACAATAAACCAATTTAAATTTAAAATTTATTGTCTTTATATGTAAATGTCTATATATTTCACTTTTTTAAATATTTCTATCATGTAATTATATATCTTAAAATTTTTAAATTTTGTATTAAAATGCAAATACATCGGGAAACTTTTTATTTTTAAAATTACGCGCGGGAATCTCCTTGTCTCATTCTATCTTCTCTTAAGGGTTTCATGTTTTGTTTCAACATAACCAAATTAAATTTGTACAGAATTTAATTTTTCATGGAAAAATTAAATCTATTATCAGCTTTGATGAAATTGTAATAGATGAAATTCAACGAAAATCTATAATTTGTAATAAAGGGTAGGTGTGCTATAGTAGGCGAATTTAATGCCTAATTCTTGTTTGCGACCCGAATTCGCGCTTGGTGTGCGATACCCTTCAGTGTGCTCACGGTTAAGCGAAAAAGTAGTATAAAATAATTGTAAAATAAAATAAGTGAAAATAAGCAATCCTAATTCCTCAGTCTGAGGTTAGTCTCATCTAACCTGGTTGTGAATAAATAATATTATGAATTAAAAAATAATCATTATTAATAAACAATAAAGTACGAGAAATTAAAGAGGTATAATTTTTATGAAAAACTATTTTAAAGTTTCTGAAATTTTTGATTTTTTAATTTCAATTGAATCTATTTTATCTGATTATAATTATAACTCCTCTCATCGCTAATTTTAGCAGTTGTAGACCTGTAAGCTCATGAAGCCTTATAGGATGTATTATATCATGTAGTATTAACATAATGAAATTCAAATGTTAGATACACAAGTAAATCAACAATGAGAAGACAGAAGAGTCATATAATATAACGTCAGACACCCTTATATTAAATTGCAAAATGATGTAATGGGATATTTAAAGTCATTAATATTAAAGGCACATATAATGAAAATAACAAGAATTTTATACCTCAGTTATTCGGTCATATTTCTAAAAAATGTGGATGGTGTTTGACAGAACAAATACTACTCCGAAAGAAAAATGTTTGTAAAATTCTTTTAATTTCCGTATTTTGTTTTACGAAATATTTTTGTAAGTAAGATTTTGTTAGAATTCACAAAAAAAAATTATATTATTAAAAATAATATTTTGATAATACGAAAACGTCTTAGATTTTACCATGGGAAAATTAATTACTATATTTGTTCAAATTATACATAATTTTTATGTTTAGGATATTGTTCGAAACTACTGGTAATTAATGTATTTGTAATTTTAACAAAATAATAAATGTATGAAACTTTTTTGTAGAAATCACAAATATAGTGTTATAATTTGAAAAAAGGACAGGCAAGTATGACTGTATGCTTCGTCGAATGTTATGCAATAGTATTGTCAGCATTTAACACGAACGGTTAACAATATACCCAAGTTCTGAAAACCCCTCCATGGAACCATTATTTAATATAATAAAACACTAATCCCAAAATTTCATTGAAATCAGTTCACGAGTTCTTAAAAAAACTGATTTTTTCCAAAAAAAATTGTATGAGAGGTGCTTCACCCCGTGCCCCGATCCCCCCTTAGATCAATTCAGTTCTAAACACTAATTCCAAAATTTCATTGAAATCACTTCACGCGTTTTTTAGTTATCGTGCTCACATACGGAGTCCGGACTGGAACGATTTTTTTCACCTTTTTTGGGGATTAAAGTTGCAATTGGAGGCTACCCAATTTCACCTTTCGTTAGTAAAAATAGGTTGCCCTAGCGTCATTCTATGTAAGAAAACAATTGAACACTTTCCTTTAATTGTGTATTTTTAAATTAAAAAAGTTTAATTTCAAAATTTGCCACTTATTATGAATCGATCATAAGTTATTTGTATTTTTTATAAACAATTCGTAATATAGAACATTGAGAGTTCCCCGTTTTAATTTATTTCTACGATTTCTTCAAAGTTTAATTTTAACTGTATTTTAGATGAACGTGCTAAGGCTAAATCATCAAAAACAATTTAAGTGCTCATCGATTTCCATCTTTCGTTGTTATACACAAACAAAATCACAACATGACTTGTTCGCAATCAACATTTAAAATGGAATATATTTAGAGTTTTGTTATAGGGTTTTGACAACGTTTGACTTAAAACTATTCACTAAGTTGACCTAAATATTATTCGATTTGACTAAAGTTATTTGAAAATAGAGAGCAGTATAATGTATAACATATAACGTATAACAAATCTGTTGTCGAAAAAGTCATATAAATGTACCTACATTATTTTTCTGTACCTATTCAACTAGCGAAGCTAAAACTGTTTAATTAATAAGTTTTTAAACAAATTATATATTAACTGATAATTATGTGTCGATACTTAGACCATGTAAAGAAATCACGAAAACAAAAAGTGGCGACAATTAAAAATAAAAGTGGCACTAAATTCCGGGGCATCAAAGACGGAGAACTAAATCTCAGTGTGAACAAATATCAGTGGGGGGAAAAAAAGTGGGAACTGTTACTTGGTATCATAAAAAGGTATAATGAAATTCATGAATATTATTTATTAAAACAAATTTAAAAGAATTATTGGTATAAATTATAATTTGTGCATACACAAAGTTTTTTCTATTGTGCACATTATAAAGAATTTATATATTGCGTTTTATTGAATAAATATTATTGTTTTGATCGAAATATTCCTCCAAGTGTTTCTGCACCCGTCTGATTGATCTCCTATAAATTGTTTTTATAGTAAAATAGAGTTACTTTATTATTGAGCTTAATTATTAGTTCTGACCTGATACCCATGAGGCTCTAACTCTTCTTTACATCTTGAATACCACGCTCTGATCCTTGCATACGGACCTAGTTCAAACCCAAACGCCTCGATTTGAGAGACTGTAACGCAAAGTGTTAAATCGGCCAATGTAAAATGATCAGCAGCAGCCCACGTTCGACCTTTAAGCACAGTATCAAACCATCCAA